>CM021106.1:392404308-392901963 GCA_007115665.2 Sequoiadendron giganteum
AATCTACCTCACTGTAAAATCCCTAATTAATCTACACATTTAAAAACCAACACAGCACGACGTGATTATGAAAAATGTGAAAACAACCACGCTGAAACTCACTAAAAATCAGAAACGCAAACCAAAATGAAACCAATAATAGCAAACAAAGAAAGAAAAACAAACACACCAACCTACTGAGACAACGAACTTGCCCAAAAATCAAAACAATCAATCACGAACAGAGAATACGAAAGTAAATAAAAAAAATGAGAATAGGAACCCTACCTCGAATGCAAAACCTAGCTAACCTTCTAAAGAAATTCGCAAGCAACTATCTCCTCCTCTTTCAATTGATTCACTAAGATGAACTCCACTGCTGCTCCACTACGCTCTTTTCATTTCTTAACAATGATAACAATAACTCTTTTAATCCTTAATCAAGATAAAATTCAGAGTTTCTACCTACACATGGCAACTGTCATTAATGCATTAAATGTAGTTAAGCAGAGTTGAAACTGGAGAAGAACAGACACTTCACTACAGTGTGAATTCAATAAAAATTCAACGACCAAAAAATAACGAGAGTGGAATCAAAATGGAATCTGATTCAAAAATTCAAAGAATTTCTCAACTTCCTTCCTGTTCCAGGTCCAGTTCCGCCAACAAAGCACAAAACAAAACCAAACACAAAAGAAAAACAAAAAGACTGAAATAATAAAACCTAACACAAGGACTTAAAGTGAAACAAAAGTTCAAAAATCAGAGGCGGAGACAGGATGGATTTTGATTTTACAATTTTGAATAAATACCAACTTAACGTCTGATCCAGCTCTGGCTCTGATAAAGACAAAACAAAATGTTAAAAAAAAAAGACTGGCGGGACAGGGATAGGAACAAGTCTTAAAGGAAGTTTCACAACCTAATTTGGTTCCGGCTCCGGTTTTGACAAACTAAACCAAAAAAAAACAAAGTGTTTGAAACAAAAGACTCCAAAACTTTGTTTGAAAATCGACAAAAGATAAAAAACATAAAGGGGGACCCATTTTGACCAAGGCAAAAGATGGGGTGGTTCTGCAATGCATAACAGGTCCAATGTAGCTCAGAGTGATTCAATGTATTTGGGTGCAAAAGAGGACCATACCTAGCATAAACCTACCCATTCGGACGTTTTGGAATAGTCCATTTGGTTGTACAAGTTGGAAAATGAAATTTGCACCACTTTGCAACTTTACACTGCTTGCATCTAGCAACTTTTCCCTCAACTGAAAACTAATCACCACAGGAGAATGCCTCCGAGATAGCAAAAAATGAGAGAGGTTATTGTAGATGGTCCCAACATGATCCCATGTCCTCAAATAGAGAGTTTGTAAGCATTGCATTTTTTGAGTAATAGTCCATCAAAGATTGCTTCCTTTTAGCACTTTGGACTCTTAAGGGAAATTGTCGGTCCAAGTAGCTTGAAGTGATTCAACATATTTGGGTGCAAAAGAGAACCATACCTAGCATAAAAATACCCATTCAGACATGTTGGAATAGTCCATTTGGTCATACGAGTTGGAGAGTGAAAGTTGCACCACTTTGCAAATTTACACTGCTTGCATTTGGCAACTTTTCCCTCAACTGAAAACTCATCAACATGGGAAAACTCCTCTGAGATAGAAAAAACCAAGAGAGGTTATTGTACATGGTCCCAACATGATCTCATATCCTTAGACAGAGAGTCTATAAGCATCACGGTTTCCAAGTAACAATCCATCAAAGATTGCTCCCTTTTAGCACTTTGGACTCTTAAGGGAAATCGTCGATCCAATGTAGCTCAGAGTGATTCGACATATTTGGGTGCAAAAGAGGAACATACCTAGTGTAAACGTACCCATCTAGATGTGTTGGAATAGTCTATTTGTTTGTATGAGTTGGAGAATGAAATTTGCACCACTTTGCAACTTTAAACTACTTGTATTTGGCAACTTTTCCCTCAACTGAAAACTCATCACCATGGGAAAATACCTCTGAGATAGAAAAAACCGAGAGAGGTTATTGTAGATGGTCCCAACATGATCTCATAGCCTCATACGAAGAGTCTATAAGCATCACAATTTTGGAGTAACCGTCTGTCAAAGATAGTTTCCTATTAGCACTTTGGACTCTTAAGGGAAATCATCAGTCCAATGTAGCTCAGAATGATTCGGCAGATTTGGGTGCAAAAGAGGACCATACCTAGTGTAAACGTACACATTCAGATGTGTTGGAATAGTCTTTTTGGTCGTATGAGTTGGAGAGTGAAAGTTGCACCACTTTGCAAATTTACACTGCTTGCATCTAGCAACTTTTCCCTCAACTGAAAACTCATCACCATGGGAAAATGCCTCTGAGATAGCAAAAACCAAGAGATATTATTGTACATGGTCCCAACACAATCCATACCCTCAGACATGGAGTTTATAAGAATCACGGTTTTGGAGTAACAGTCCGTCAAAGATTTCTACCTTTTAGTACTTTGGACTCTTAAGGGAAATCATCGGTCCAATGTAGCTCGGAGTGATTCGACATATTTGGGTGAAAAAAAGGACCATACCTAGCATAAAAGTTACCATCCAAATTTGTTGGAACATTTTGTTTTGTTGTATGAGTTGGAGAATGAAAGTTGCACCACTTTGCAACTTTACACTACTTGCATCTGAAAACTCATCACCACGGTAAAACACCTCGGAGATAGGAAAAACCAAGAGAGGTTATTGTAGATGGTCCCAACATGATCCCATGGACTTAGACAAAGAGTCTGTAAGTATCACGGTTTTGAGTAACAGTCTATCAAAGATTTCTACCCTTCTACCTTTTGGACTCTTAAGGGATTTCACTGATTGAACATAGTTCAGACTGCTTCGGTCTATTTGGGTGTGAATGGGAACCATACCTAACCTAAATTTACCCATACAAATGTAATGGAATAGTCAGTTTGGTCATACGAGTTGTAGAACAAGATTTATTGATGCCAGGTTACAAGTAGTTTTCAGCCTCCAATCAAACTCCAATGCTGTTTTTTGTGCGAAAAAAGCCATGAGACCATAGCTTGTTATGAAAAACTAGTCAAACACCTTTATTTTAACCCCACCACAAATTATAGACTCCTATCTCACACTTCCCTTTACAATTTTAATAATTTTCCTTAAAAAAGCTACATGGTAATTTTGACAATTTTGAAGCAAGAATGCATTTTTGGCATATTGGACCCCTTGACTACAAACTTCAACTTAATACACCTTAAATGGTCTTCATTGATCTTATTTAGCATAAATAGATCACACCTAACCTCTCAACCTATCAATCTTCAAATGTGTAACCTTGCAAATAGTAGATTAGGTGGGAAACTAGAGAGGAAGAGTTGATGGTGAGTGGCCTAGTGAAGGCTAGAGAAGCAGAGTTTGAGGAATATGGTGTTAAGATAGGGGATTGTCCTTGGTTATCATATTTGGTTCTGCTACTATGGGGATGGTTCTAACCATAAATAACCTGAAAAATATTGTGAAGAGAAGAGTTGAAGGGTAGAGATACATGTCTAGTTGGTGAAAGCTTATGGAAGAGCATGAAATAGATATGCTAATGTATGGATGTTTAGCTTTGTGTACTGAATTTTTCTGTGCAGGTGTCAAAGCTTAGGAAACACCATTTTCAAGTGTCAATGAAGACAAATAGCAACAAGAAGATCTATCTAAGAAGGATCAAGCATGGCAAGACCAAGACAACACAAAGCATGCAGGGTACAAAATCCCTCAGATGAAGATTTCCATGCAAGTGACTTGGAGAGGGTTTGAAGGGATTGTGAAGAAGATAGGAGTAGACCTATGGAGTGATTTATGGGGCATAAATATTTTTTACCCAGGGAGTATGGTGTAGGAGCACCTAAAACATGTAAGATTTCATGAATTGACAAGGCCATTCCTCCTTCTGTATAGGTTTTACCTCAAAGGAATGGCCATGAATTAGATAAGGGTAGGTGTAGGAACATGTTTTTAGGGGTGATAAATGGATTAGAGTGGTTTGAGAAGGCTACCCTATTAAAAAACACGGTTTTTTGTGCCTTTTGAGTAAGGCTAGAGAGTGAGTTTTTTAGAAGTTGAATGAAAATAGGTTGGAAATTATTGGAAACTATTGGAACATGTGTATTTAATGGGTTTTAAGGGGTTTGAGTGATTAATAGTAACCCAAGAAGAGTAAAAGTGTGAAACCCTAGTTGGAAGGGGCAAAAACAAGGGAAAATTGGTGATTTTACAAAGAAAGTGTAAGCCAAATTATGGGGCAGCATAATACAATGATGTTTTAAGTTTAAGAAAACAAAACTAAGAGGGAATGAAGTGATTTTAGGATTGAGTGAGGTCGGTGCATACAAGTTCCAATAAGCCCTACCAACAAGCCATTGAGCTGTTTAATAATAAGCTTTGGTAGACATGTATGAAAAATATGGTAGCATAGACAAGGCAGTGAACTATTTGAAAAAAAGCTTCAAAGAAAAGTGGTCGCATAGAATTCCATGACAAGCAAATGCAATTGAAAACTGCTCATGGTTTTTAGTTATGCAATGTGAAGTAATTGCATAACTTTTTAGGTTGAATTTGTAAAAACTATATTGTAATTGAAATTTTTTCATCTATGAACATCTAGTTGTTAGTTATGCAATGTGAAGTAATGATTTGAGTTTGAAATATTTTTAATGCAATGTAATCAATGATATAAATATAAACTACATAATATAACCATTCTTTTTTATGCTATTGTACATTGATATTTAACCATTTCTCAAGATAAATTTTTCAAAGAGTTTATTCATGTATGTGAGGAACAAATTAAATTTTGATTGTCAAATTCTATATGTCAAATTATCCAATAATCAAGTGTATGTCCATATATAAAAATGGCAACGACACCAACTCAAACAAAGTTTTACAAAATGTGGCATATGCCATCTCAATATCTATTCAAAATTTACATGCCAAAATGTCTATCTCATCCTAAAATACTAGTGGATCATCAAAATGGAGCCTCTTTGAAGCACTCGTTGGATTTGAAGGGAGCTACACAAGACAAATTCAAACCATAATTGAGATTAGTTATACTATATAATTTAAAATCGAATAATTAACACCAAAATCAATATACATTGAATTTTAATTGAACTCTAAAATTGAAACCTTGATTACCTGAAATATACATTTCTTCAAAGGGTCAAGAGTCCTAGAATATACTAAACCAACTTTTGAAATGCCAATCTATATATGTGAGCAAAAACATAAAATTGATCCAAGTTAGCATACAATTTTTGGTAATAGGAACATATTTACCAAACACAAAATAAAATAAACACATTACTCTTTAGATTGATCTTTTTCTTTATCTCCTTCAGGTGTTTCAACATCTCCTCCTTGAGGTGTTTCAAAACCTACTCCTTGAGGTGTTGTGTCACTTGTCAACAATGATGTATAGCTCATAATCACCTGTACATAAAAATGACAAGTACATATGAAACTACCAGTCTATGTCAATGTATGTATAAGCAATCTAAGATATTAAAAATCTTAATTCAATCCAATTTGAGTTCAATTACCTTCCCCTTATCTAAATTTTTTCCTCCATGGTCTGGACGAGGCTGCACCTCACCTGCACTAGGTATTTCCTACAAGAGGAAAATATGATAAACATATAAGTTATTATATAATTTCATTAATGACAATTCAAATGACAAGCAAGTATATAATAAAAAAATGTAAATGAGTGAGTGCGATAATATAGTGTGTGTGTGTGTGTGTGTCAAGGCCAAATAAAATAGCCCTAAGGGTGTTATCAGTCACCCATGTGAGCTCCTCCTTAGAAATCAACTATTAAATAGACCATGTAAATAAATATTAGTACTTGATACTATCTCTTATTAATATTCATTTAAAAACAAATGCAAGTTATTAATTTACAACTAACATAATACGTGTGTCACTATTCCAACATCTCCCTCTCTAGCAGGAGAGGACTCTATAGGGTGCACTCCACTTCCCTGCAGCTAATCTTTAATGCCCACATCATGGAGGTCATAATCAGAAGTGTCCAAGGGCTGCTCAACAGGCTGTACAAGAGGACCTAAGAATATTTGGTGGCACATAGTGCAAGTATGTGGCACACAAATATGTGGACCTGAGGAGGAGGATGCAATAGCATTCGAGCCTTCACCAACATCACCAGAATGTGGCTTAGCTACTGTAGAAGAATGTGAAACCAAATGACCACTCAAAGGGTGAAAAGCTTGAATAGTCTGTGTGGCTACATCCTGGATAATCTTTGGAGGATATAATGGAGGTGGCAGAGGAAGGAGAGGAAGGGGAAAATTTGGGCATGAGACTACTCTAATTGCCCCTAGTCTACCCTGGGGCATACCTCCACCGACGCCTTGGAAGGGTTTAATGTCAAATTAATTGACATGATTCCCTAACACAAACTCAACATATATTTTTTTAATAAAGTAAAATGGTATATCAGAATTGTTTTTTGGTGGTTTATCAAAAACTATACACCAAAAATCCCAAAATTTATCTACAATGTCCCTATTCATGCCCCATTTTATAGAATTTTTTGTTTTATTAACATTCACTAGAAAACTAGTGCAGGGGTTAACGAATAAAGAGGCTATTTGGGCTTTGGTTATTTGGAGATCTTTCACATCATCGTAAGACAATCCACATGCATAATATTCCCTCATGTCTTCTCGCCACGAATGGAAGGCATTATGTTGGGTGGAGAGGGTTTTTATATTTTTAACTATTCCCTTCAATGTGTTTGTCATATCTCTTAATTGAGGGATTGTCTTATAAACTTCACAAATGCCCCTCAATTGCCCCAATTTTTCACCAATTAAGTGTTCAATTGGTGGCTGCAAAGGTGGTGGAGTGTTTGGCATTTGTGCATTTTCATTCTTAGCCATAATACTTGATTAAAGTTAAAAACTAATTAATCTAATTTAAGTTACACAATATAAATGAAATTATTATAAAAAAACCCTAGTTTTTAATAAAAATCCAAAAAAACCCTATTTTTTCACAAAAATCCATAACAAACTCTAGTTTTTGATAAAAATACATCAACAACACTAGTTTTTAATCAAAATCCATTTAAAAACATTAATTTTAAATAAAAATTCATTGTAAACTCTAGTTTTTAATAAAAATCAATAAAAAACCCTACTTTTGAAAAAAAATCATAAAAACTACTTAAAATTATAAGAATCTAATTGAAGAATTGAAAAACATAAAAAAAACAAAAACTTACCTTTCAAATCTGATTTCTTGTGAAAATGGATATTAGATTTTTTCTTCTCCTTGTGCACCCGCATCCAAATTGTGTGAAATGACTTTTAACAGTGGGGTTTTTTATTTATATAGGCTTTTCAAATCGGATATCCAATTTGGATCGGATATCCAATTTGGATCGGATATCGAATTTGCAAAAGTAGGTTTCAGCATTGCTTTGGAGCAATGTACTGACACCCAAACCTAAAAACATTCAACTCACCATTTCCACGTTTTTGAGTTGATCCAAAACGTAATTTTTTTCCTATTGCCACTTTTGGGCCCATCATGATCCTGCACATACCCATGATGCAGACCTAAAATGAAAATGCAGAATTTTGATGAATTTGAATGATTTAATATGCAAAAATTCAATCTAAATGCAATTTTCAATAATGCAAGATTTTAAAACCCTAGAATGCAAATTAAACAATGCACAATGCCATGCTATACAAACCTAGGATGAGAATGTACTCCAATTCAGAGACAAGGGGATTCAAAATTTAGGTTCACCAAAATGAACCACCAAAAACATATACAAGAAGGGAAAGAGAATTCCCCAAATAGGCCCCAAAGGGTTTTCCACCTAGAAGCACTTGATTAGGAAATGACTCTCTTTCACCTAATGATTTGATTTTTGGGTGAGCTCATTCAAAGATAGGGGTTGTGTTGTGTGTGATTATGTCTAAATGAAATATTCTAAGTGCTAGAAATGGATAAAAGAAACTAAATGCTAATGTAAAACCTAGAAAGTAGACTATGTTTGAAAACACATTATGATATGTAAACTTATACGAAATAACCTAATAAATCTTATAAAACAAAATAGAAAGCTATAAAAATGGAAATGTGTACCTGGAAATGTATTGTAGACTTGAAGGAACTCATAAATTCTCAAAACACTATTTTTTTGTTGGACTCAGGGAACACTGAGAGGGGGGGTGAATCAATGTTCTGCAATATTTAACTTTATTAATCTGATCTTTAAATCACTTACAACATTGGACTAAAGGAAAGATGAAAGAACATAAAGAAATCATCCACAACACCATAATGCAAGGATTTTTATGTGGGAACCCTGTTAGGGGAAAAACCATGGTGGAGGTCAATCCACAATTTGAGTATTCAAATATAAGTGTTTAATAAATGGGAATGCACATGCATTCAGGCACACTACCTCAAGCTCACTACTCAAAATAGAAAGGCTCACTACCTTACAAAATGTTCATATTAAATCTATCTGAGGAATTGAATCGAAGAGATATTAGATCTATCAATGCCTGATTACAGTTCTGGTTAAGCACATTAATCAATTTCTAACCTTCAGTCTGATTCTTCTTTTTTGCTCTGCTTTTCCTTTAATTCGAATCACAAATCCTCTCTATCTTTTTGATATTTGCATTATACTTCACTCACTTGAATTCACATCACACACATAGTTTTCACATATCTAAAAATGATATAAACAATCGATCTTATATATCCACAACGTGAGATAATATCATCTACATGTTGAATTCAATGAAACATAGAATATTTTCCAATCTTCGGCTCAAACCATAAATTATTTTCAATGCATTTCATCCAAAGTCAGACACAACATAGTGAGGGCCCAAAAAAAAATCCCCAAACTCAAAAATACCTAGAACAATTTCACCTCGAATATCCGCAACATGCCACAGTTACTTAGTCGGCCTTCTAGCACTATTAAATAGAAAATCAATCAACCAGATCTCCTAACTCATACAGCGATTGATGTGCCAACACAAAAATTGAGAATAAGATATTCCAGATACCCAAGGACCTTCCTTGAGATCCACAACACAAATTGATAAACTGGTAATGCAAGTAGGTTCAACTTTAGTCGGATACCCTGTTCTACATTTTGTCTCCTGGTATGAACAAATATTGAAGTGCGCACCAGATCAATGAATTAGGTTGCCATCAATGAAAACACGAGAAGCTATATGCCAACATTTTTATGTCTGATGGGACACTTGTGCCAAGTTGGGAAAGCTAGTCCTTTTTGGGGTGATTTTGGGAAACTAATTCAAGGCCTATTTCAACCAAATGGGTATCTAGATCCATAAAAATCTTTGGAAAATAGGTACACTGGGACTAGATTGCCACAACTTGTGGGAATTTCCCTTTTGTATTTTTGGAAGATTCGAAGGGGGAATTTGTAGACCTCAACCTGTACTTCTTCTCTTGGTAATTTCTCAGACCTGGAACTGCAGAACTCAATCTGTAGGTGTCTTTTTGTGAATTTTTTGCCCTAGTTAACAAGGATATGCCCTAACAAGTCTTCAATCCATCCTTGAATGACCTCCAAACTTGCAAAATACCTAAATCTGCAAACACACACAAAGAAGGAAGAAGGAAATATTGGATGTTAGGATATAAGGGTTTTCCTTGGTCAATCCCCTTTGTAGATAATCAAATCAAATGATGAAATAAGACAAGAAAGCATAAAGTATGTTGGAATAGCAGATTTAGTACCTTTCCATGGAGATAGATCTTGAGTTGTCATGCCAATCCAGCCCTTGAATGTTTCAAAAATGTATTGGGTCACTTAGAGTACAAACCCTAGCTTGTTTGAGAAGAGAGGTGGATGAAGAGTGAAGATTTGTGAATAATGAGTGTATCTCTAATGAGAAATTAGGGTTTTTAGGCTTATTTATAGGCAATGCACCTAAAAAGATTCGTTATTTGATCCTCAAGGCTGCATGAAGGAGAAATAAACTAAAACCCTAACTTTTCTTGCTCAAAACCCCAAAAATAGCTCCAATGGGACTAGGTCACCATCTTGGGCGACATAGTCCACCTGGACATGACTAATTCGCCCAGATTGGTGACCTAGTCCTATAAGGGCCCTTTTTCTAGGTTGATTGTATGAGAGTGGAGAAATCAAGTTTATATGATGATTTTATCAGATATTTTATCAAATTAAGCCTTGGGATGCATAATAAGGGGTTATTTAGGTCCAAAATCCATAGGAAAGGGTTTTGATGAGTGAAAAGTGTCAAAGGCTACACTTTTTGGTGACATAGATAGTATGGGAGATATTGGTGAAGTCCAAAGATCAAGGAGGTGTAGGTGTTAAAGATATAAAGATTCAAAATTGAACTATGGGAGAAAAACTAACCTAGCAATTGTTTAAAAATCTAGAAGCATTGTGGAGCAAGATCCTTAGAGCCAAGTATCTCGATTCATAGGAATCAAAATGGATTCTTACCATGGCTAATCCCCAAAGAGGATCAACCATCTAGAATTTTATACTAAACTCCAGGGAGGTGATATGGAACCACCTAACATGGGACATCAACAATGGGAGTAAAACTTCTTTTTTGGGATGAATCTTGGAATGCTTATCGCTCTCTGTGTGATCTCCCAAGTCTAGCAGAAGAAGTTTTTTTGTCAAAGGAAGCATATAGGTAACCCTTAAGAAACTATATTAATGTGTGGAACACAAATAGGTGTTGGGATTGGTCATGAAAGAGCTTGATTTCTTCTAGTTTCAAGTAAGATCAACTTTATTGAATGAGCTTTCAAAGAGGTGGGTGCTCATTTCAAATTCTCTAGACACAATACTTTGGTGTGTGTCTAAAATTGGGGACTATTTGGTGAGGTTGGGCTATAATTTAATTAAGAATGAACTTGAGGTGCCAACATGGCCTAAGTGGTTATGTTGGGGAAGAAATTTCCTTCCAACAATGGTTTCCTTCACCTGGATTGTCTTGCATGAATGTATTTTAACTGGTGATAGACTGAACATATTTGGCATCTATGAGCCCCATTGGTGTTTTCTCTATAAACATAGTCCCACTGGTGTGTTTTCTATAAACTTAGCTTAAAGGATGCAAAAAACTTGCTTCTACAATGTGAAATGGTGCAAGCTTGCTAAGAACACTTTTGCATCAAGGTGGAGAGGTTTAGTCCTTTACCAAAAAATCTGAAGGTGATATTTGAATATTGGCCCAATATATACAAAGGGGTAGCTCTAGGAGGTCTCTTGAGTGAAATCCTGGTGATGATCATATGGCAATTGTGGAAAGATTGAAATGCAAGAATATTTAAGGAGGAATCCATAAATTTGGAAGGTATTCTATTTAAGATAGATTCTGGCATTAGTGAAAATCTTAATGGGAGATTAAAAAAATAAAGTTATTATTTTTTCTCAGCCTCAGATAACAAAATGGAAAGTATGTGGAAGCATATTAAACATCTGATTTGATATCTTTGCAAGAACAAGGCATCTAGGGAAAAGTCAAAGTGGGTCCTTCGACCAAAAGAAAGGTTAAAAATGAATTTCAATGGGGCCTCGAAGGGGAACCCAAGGCCCTCTGGGGTAGGTTTTATAGTGAGAAATGACAACGGTTAATTTATAGCTACAACCTCAATCAAATTTCCTTGGGAGATGAATAATGAAGCCAAATGTGTAGTACTCCTGGAAGGGATCAATTTCCACATTTCAAAAAGGTTGAAATAATTTGGATATAGAGGGGGACTCCTGGATTGTAATAAGAGCAGTGGGTTCCAAGAAAGTGCCAAGCTAGAAGCTTAAAATGTGGGTGGATACTATAAACATGGCACTCATTAGAATCAAATATTACAAGCTAGAGCATGTGTATAGAGAGGTAAACATGTCATTGGGTTTTCTATCCAGGTTTGGCATTGAGCTAGTTAAGGAGAGGATTTTCTTGGAGAATATGTGTAGGTGGTTGGGTATGAAAAAGGTAAGCAAATTGGATATCATTTAGTAGTGAAAATAATCCTATTGCACTATCATAACAAGGACTGTAACTTTTCAAATTGGTAATAAGGCGAGTTTGAAAGGCTATAGCTAGGTGGCTATTTCGCTCTTCAGAAAAGTGTGAAAATGGTAGAAGGGAAAATATTCGGTGATATGGTTCTATAGGAAGGAAAAAGCTCACAATATTTTGGTGATTCAAGATCATATCAAGGACGTTGACACTTTTCTTCTATTTGGGTCATAGATGGGAGACTAGACTTAAAGGAATATTAGAATTTTGCAACTCATAATTTTTCCTCCATAGTATCTCAAGGTTTTTATTCCACTAGTCTATAAAATTCTTTCGGGTGGGGGTGTTTAGCACAAGGTGTTGTGAAAGTTGAGTGTCAAAAAGAAGCTAAGTATGGATTTCCTTACTCTCTATAGATGTTATAGACTCTTGGTTGGTCATGGGAAGATGGTAGAGGCCACCCTACAAATGTATGAAGCACAAATAGGAAGGTTTTTCAAAATGAAGTCCATGGAGATTATCAAAGTGGTGAAACAAGTGGTAGGGGATGGTGCAAGGGCACCCAAATGTCTACTATTCTTCCAAGGGTCAAAACTTGGAGTTTTATTTTGTTTTTTATTTTTTTCATTTAATAAGGTCTTGTTAGACCATTTCATGGTTGTTGGAGTCTAGGTTGGGTCATTAGGTGAATGGTAGAGTCTAAATGTAAAAATTGTCAAAGATGCACAATGTTGTCAAGCAGCTTTTGCACTTTTTGTCATAACAAGGCATAATGATGTTTTGTTAATTCTATAGTTTGGAATATGGTGGGAAATAATTTAAAGGGCCTTTTACCATTGAAGAGAAGAATGGTTGATGAAATTTTGAAGTTGCAGAAATAAAATAATTATGTTTTATGGATTTCTGAAAATTTATTTGTTGTACAGATCCATATGGTCCTATACTAATCCAAAATCAAGTTTGGATTATTTGGCATGCAATCTACTTTCATTTGGTATTTGTTTCATGTCATTTCATTGTGATTCGAGTAAGTTGTATTGAGTTTGCTTCACACTGGTCTAAACCCTAGGTAGGGTAATCGGTGAGTGAGAAAAATGTATAACTTCACATTCCACTAGGGAGAAACTCCAAAACTTATTGTAATGGCTTATGTTGGTCTTTATTTTGGTTTCCCAAACTTGTAAGGGTAGGATATGGAGTTTGGCATGCATGTGAATGTTTGAAGGTTTGATATCTCCATGTATCTGACCTAGAAGCCCTAGTGAGTGGAAGAAATTTGTTGTTTGTAATTGGGGAATGATCTATGTGTTGGGAGAAGTTGTTTTAGACCGTGTAGGATGTGTTTGAAGAATTGGAAAGGGATCAGAGACCCTAGAACCCAAAAACATGTTGCTACCAAGCCTAGTTTCACCATTAGGCCTAATTAGAGTGAGGATAGTAAAAATTAGAGCCCCTTCATACAAAATAACCCTATCTCATTTTGAGATATGTGTGAGAATGGGAAAATCTGTATTTGAAATAAGTTTCCTTTTTTGTGGATCAAGTCAGTGTCAAAAGTTATGCCCAAAAATTCCCTTTTGAAAGGCTACTATCAAAATAAGGGTTTTTAAAAGAAAACCCATCAATTGAATACTAAGGGTTGAAAGAGTGGTTGTTTTGTGTGTGATAGGAGATTGCGTACCCCTGATTTGCATCAAATTGGTATTAGAGCATATGTTGATCTGAAGAGGGGAATATTTTAAGTGAAGATGAATTAAAGATGCCTCCAAAAGGGAATCCAATCACTAGAGAGGTGAGTAAAATGAAGGAAAGACATGCAAGAGAGATGAGACAAAAGAAGGAGAGGCTTTCTACCCTGGAAACAAGTCAGGAAAGAGGAATGGTCACATGATACTTGAGTGACCAACAAGAAGAAGAAAGGGAAGAGAAAAGTTCCCAAGGAAAGTTTGAGGAAGAGATCGATTTTTATGACTTGAGGATGGAAAAGCTGCTGAAGGTAGTCAAGGGAGAAGGTCCTAAGATAAAGATGGATTTACCAATATATGGAGGAAAATTGGATAGTGAATAACTCCTAGATTGGATAGGAGCACTAGAGAACTACTTTGAATATGAAGATATGCCAGAAGAGAAAAGGGTGAAGTTGTCCAAGACAAAATTGAAGGGCCATGCCTTGCTTTGGTGGGATTATGTACAAGATGAAAGGAGAAATAAGGGAAAATATAAAATAACCTCTTGCGATAGGATGACTACTAAAATCAAAGGAAAATTCCTACTTGGTGACTATGCAATTTAGTTATTCAAAAGGCTTCAGAACCTTAAGCAAAGGGATATGGATGTGATGGCCTATATAGAGGAGTTCTATAGATTGAGCATAAGACAAAGCCATGTAGAAGATGTTGTGGAAAAAGTCGCAAGATATATCAATGGGTTGAGATATAACTTTCAAGATGAATTAATCTTCACAAACCCAATAATGGTGGAAGAGTGTTATCAATTGGCCATCAAGGCTTGAGATAATTTGAGGAGAAGGCAAGAAAATAAAATTGGGGGTAGATGAAGGAGTTTTAGAGGAAGAGGTATGTTTGTTGATTTAGGACAGTCATATGAGAGTCAAGGAGAGATGAGTAGAGTTTAAGATCAAGCTGTATATTCAAGAGGCAGTTTTAGGGGAAGAAGGTCAGATTCTAGGGGTAGATTTGGTGCTAGAGGAGGTTCAAGTGGCATTACTGGGAAGTGCTATATGTAGGAGTTGAGAAAATACAACACCACAAACCCTGAAGATCACTTGCATGCAAATAACCTATCACAAAAGAAGAGATGGAGAAAAACAAGCAAGGGTTCTCTGAAAATTGAAAATGTATATATCAGAGAGAATGAGAGAATGAATTGATATGAAATACAATGGGATCAATCCTTATAAAAAGGAGATCATGCAAACCCTAATAAAACCCTAATAGGATAAAATTTAATAATTAATATAATTATTAAATGTCACTTTATGCAAACTAACATGAAATCTTAAGAAGGGAATAAAGGTAACTTAATCAACATAATTAAGTTAAAAACTTTACTCTAATACTATAAGTGCAAAAAAATTGCAGGCCACCAAGCATGGCAATGTACTGAGGAGCAGCCATCTACTTCTTTTGGAAGTGAAAGAAGAAATCATATTGCACAAGGTGGAGATAATGCTGAGAGTGTACATTCTTCACTACGCATTGAAGAACCATAGATTGAATATTTTTCGCTTTGAGAAGAACTCTAATCAAAGGGCCAAAGGAGAAGGAATGACCACAAAGAAAGTCACTCTTTAGGACTACATGTAAAAGACAAGGTAAGTATTGCAAAGTTGTGATTGATTTAGGTAGTACTAAAAATTTGGTGTCTCTTGAAATTGTAGAGAAGTTGAAATTATAAAGGTTACCTCATGCCACTCCCTGCAAGGTGTCTTGGTTAAACAATGGGTAACAAGTAGTTGTGAATGAACAAAGTTGGGTATATTTTCACATAGGTGTATATAAGAATAAGGTCTTGTGTGACATAATTCCAATGGATGTTTTCCATTTGCTTTTGGGTAGGCCTTGACAATATGATATGAATGTCAAGCATGATGGCAAGAAAAACACATATGCGATAGAGAAAGATGGAATTTCATAAACCCTTACACCATTAAAAGAGGAAAGTCAAGAATCACAAATGGATTATAGTATTATGTTGGTGAGTGAAAAGGAGTTTGTACAAATCATAGGAAAGGAAGACAAAGGCTTTGCAAGCATAAACAAACCTAAGACTATTATGATGACAACTAGGGTTGATCAATTACCATGCGAGGTTCAACATTTGTTGAAGGATCATGTTAATATGATAGTAGATGACCTTCCAAGGAGAATTACTAGTCCTCATGTGGGGTTTCTAGAGTGGGAAGACAAATATTTCAATGAGATTGAAGATACTAAGAATTCCTAGTTGGAATATGAAGATGCAACCCACATTATCTTTGTATTGCTTAGGTATTTTGGTGAAGGTAACCCAATAAAAGAGGAGATTGGGGGGCTAAATTCTCAGTTAGAGGTTCCATTTTCTCTTTTGTAATATGATATGAAAAAAGGACAAGGAAAATTCCATTGATTATGTAGATCCAAGGGAGAGAGAAACATTACACATTGCAGGGTTCGATGATATATGTTGTGTGGTTGATTGTTAGTCCAAGCCCCTTCCACGTCTGAAAATTGATGGCATTGAAAAGGCAAGAGGGAATCAATATCTTTTGTTGTCCATTGAGGATGAAGAATCTACACATTCATTGTAGGCATTACACAAGGAGGTATGGGATGTTAGTGATGGTATCATTTTTTTGGAAGAGAGCAACACCATTGATAATTCAACCATGTTTGATGACCTAATGGTTAGAGATAAAGAGAGGGGACAAGATGCTTTGGTTGAGATGGAAAACTTGAGGGGTGAGAAGCCTAAGTTAAAATGAAACAAGCTATTAAAGTGGGGTAAGATTCTATTGTATTGTGTGCCATCTATCAGGTATAAAGGGATCAGTTACAAGTTGTAGGTAACAAATACAAACAAAGGGCAGTTGTGAGAAAAGGAGCCATTTATTCCAAGGTTGAAATTTTAGTTTTTGATTTGTACTCTTTACAAGTGGATGTTGTTGTAGGTTATGATGTAGGTTCCAAAGAATTTGTAGATGTTGAGTGGGTCAGAGATCTTCCACCAAGAAACCTCTGGAGTTGGAGTGTATCCTAGACACAAAGGAACTCAAAAAGCCAAGAAATCAAGCCTCTTTTTAGTATTCAGTTTAGTAGAAAGGTCTACCTAATGAGCATGCTACTTGGATGTGTAGTGTAGTAAAATGCATACCCTTACATTTTCACACTTATTTGGGCCCACCTTGCTTTACTTATGCTCATTTATAGCTTAATTGGCCCTATTTTGCATCCACAAGCCTAATAAACTATAAATCTGTATGGAAAATCTTGAAAAACATCAAAAGATAAATGATCATTGAATGTTTCTATCTGTGTGTCCTTGATTCATGGACTAGGACTAAAATGCCACCTAGGGCGTCTTTGTCCTCCATGTGTATTGGGATCTTGATTTTGAAACCTCTCAATTAGGTCCCTTTTTGGAGTCTGTTCTTGAAGATTTGAGCCTCTAGACTAAAATAACACCAAGTGAATCTTAGTCCCCGACTTATTTTTGGGGTCCAATTTCAAATTCGGGAAATAATTTTGCCTCCTTTAATTAATGATTCCATATGTTGGCTTGTTGTGGTATAATTTTAGGATATTAAGTATGAATTAGTATAAATACAAGGTTCCTTCACTCATTTCAATCCAAGTCTTTTGTGAGAACTTTCATTATAGTCAAATTGAGTTCACAAGAGCATTCAAGATAAATTCATCAAGTATTCAGAACCATCATCAATATTCAAGCATCATGTCAATGGTTTAGTGCATCCATTCATGTTGTTGGGCCAATATTATGGATGTAGCATTAAATATTTATCTACAACCATTGTTCACATCATATTTCAAGCTCCAAGATCTACATTCCTCATGGCCACTACATGGTAGATTACATGTTTACGTCACAAGACATCATACAAGGTGATATTATCTACATATTTCATGTCTCATTCTTCATTTCATTCATTTCATCATTTGGTTTAATTACCTGTAAGAGGTTTGACCAAGGAAAACCCCCATCCACTAACAATTAACAAGATTTCACTCTCTTGTCCATTTGTGTTTGTAGATCTAGGTTGTAGAATTGAAGATCACTTGGAGTGCAAATTTTTCAAAGTTGCAAAGTTACATTGCAAATTTGTCACCTTCATAGAAAATTATCTACTGGTTAGATCTAGCTATTTCAAAACCTAAGATATGAGAGGAAGCAATTGCATATCTGGGAGCTCAGGACCACACTCACACTTTTTAGAAATTTAGATTGCGACTAAGACGAGAGAAAAGCATCTTAGTCCTCCAAGCGGAATCTTTCAGAGATTATTCAGGATTATGTTCTATCATTTGAAGATTATATATTTCCCCAAAAAATGGCAGTGGGACTAAGACGGTAGCAAGGGTGTCTTAGTCCTCTCTTGCATATTTTGGCAGCTTGTTTACATTTCTAAAATCCTCATTGCATCTCCAAACCTCCTAGGTACACATACCCTAACATGGTGTGGCTTAATTTCATCATTTTATCTCATTATTTAGCTTGTATTAATTTATTTTGTTGAAATGAAAAAGACAACTAAGAGGGGGGGTGAATCGGTTTTTTCAAATCCTTTAATTTTAAACTTAGTCAATTCCACTTTATCTTCAATTTTTTATTAATTATGAACATGAAATTCAAATAAAATAAATACAACACCAGAGACACCAGAGACACTGAATTTACATGGAAAACCCAATGAGGGAAAAAACATGGTGAGGATTAACTCAAAATATATAGTAGTAATGCAATACCAGATACAAAGGCTCACTGCTAGAGGGATCACTGCCCAAATACAATGGCTCACTACCTATATTAAGGGATCATTTCCTTGAGAAGGACTCATTGTCTAAAGGGAGGCTCACTACCTATGGAAAAATAAAATAATATAAATGAAGATCCACCACTAGGGTTCCACACATTCGCAACCAGATCAGAAGAATGTAGATGCCTTTAGCTCACTGCTTTCAGGAATCTAACACCTTAAAGTACTTTTGCCTTACTTTTCTCTTCCACTCTCTACATTTCACACTTGTTCGTACAATTCACTCACTTTTTCGATTTGTGGATGGATGGATATTGATTTCTCTACAACTTGACTTGCTTTTATACCATCTTCAACCTTAGGAACATTCTCCAAGGTCGTCTATACAATTTTTTTTACAAATTCAAACTAGGTCGACTGCTCAAGATTCCCGCAGTGGATAAGAATTCGAGAGGACCAATTACATATTTAATTTAGGACCTTAATAACATCTTGAAGCTCGCACACGCTTCCTCAAGTCGATGTAAAAACTAAATGTAATGTGTAGACACTAGGTTGGCCAAACCTAATGAAAACACCAATGATATTTGAAATATGTTCATCTCCAACAAGATAAACACACATGGATCACTCAACACGCTTCACCAGTCATTTTTCCATCTTTGAGAACATTCAGATACATCTGCAATAGTTAAAACCAACTTCATTCTTAGAGAACTCTTTACTAGTCCAACCAAACTAATCAGCAAAACACATAAGCTCTAGAGAAGGTCTTCCAGAGTGCTAAACCACGAGAAGTTATGTCAAAACATAGAAACCATAAAAAATAGTCATCTCCTAGATCCACAAGATCTGAAACCAAATATCAGAAGACTATCGAGCCAAAATGTTTATCCCAATCCATAAACAAATAGTTCTAGCAAACTAGTTCACACACTGGTGAGAATATCTTCTTCTCTTCATCAAACCAAAAGATGAAACTTAGTATGTATGATTATTTAATGCTTATGAAAACACCTACAGATCCACATAGGCATATAATCAACATAGAAGAAATGTGGACCACAATATCAGAGCACACGCAAAACACACTTTTAATCATGCTTTCATTATTTCTCAAAACACTTGGAAAATACACAAATTTGTGTTGAAATCAATGACAAAATTAATGAAAACACCAAAAAACTCATCCATACTTACAACAATCTCCCCCTTTGTCATTGATGGCAACACATGATTTGAAAAACCATCAAAGAAAACATACATGATTTTCAGAAGTGACAACCTGCCAAGCATAAAAAAAATCACATAATTATCTCTCCCACATCCTACATGATTCAAGCATAAAATGTTCACATGATTCTCTATCCCCCTTTGAAATCAATGGTTAAGTAAATTCTTGCTCTATAAATATTTTTTCACTCCCCCTATGGAGTACACTCACATCACATATTGCAACAATGCACTTCTCTAACCTCCCTGAGGAGTAGACCTCAATCATTAGTCCAAAATAAAAGTTATGTGAATCCACTATACTGATGCACCTCCATGTGCACTTAGTTCAAACAAGGAAGGGCAGTAACCCCTAACTTCCCTCTAAGATACTCAAAAGTATCCTTCAAAAGGGCCTTAGTGAATATGTCATCAAATTTTTCTTTGGTAGGTACATATCCAAGTCTAACTTCATTTCTCAATACCTTCTCCCTCAAGAAATGATACTTGATAGATATATGCTTTGTTTTGAAATGCATAATTGGATTGTTTGAAATTTTTATAGCACTTGTATTGTCACAAAATATAGAGATAGGTTCATCACTCACCATACATACGTCCATCAAATTTTGCTTCATCCAAATTACTTGTGTACAACAAGATGTTACTGCAATATATTCAACTTCTATCATGGATAAAGAGACTAAATCATGTTTCTTGCTCAACCATGAAACTAATCTTCCTCCAAGAAAGAATGCACCACCACTAGTACTCTTTTGGTCATCTACACAACCAACCCGGTTTGCATCAGTGTAGGCATTCAGAGTGAAACCATTGTCCTTCAAATACCATAATCCATATTCTAGAGTTCCTTTAAGATATTTGAGTATCCTCATCACAACTATAATATGTTCTTCCTTCGGTACTTCTTGAAATCTTGCAACTAAGCATACTGTATGCATAATGTCAGGTCTAGTAGATGTAAGATATAATAGTCCACCAATCATGGATCTGTACATGCTTTGATCAACTTTAGCAGATTCATCATCCTTACTCAACTTACATCCAGTTACCATAGGGGTACATACCAGTTTAGAGTCATTCATTCCAAACTTTTTTAACAATTCCTTAACATACTTGGATTGTGAAATGAATATCCCTTTTTTAGTTTGATTTACTTGAAGTCCAAAGAATAAATTCAGTTCACCAATCTTAGACATTTCAAATTCTTTTTGCATCTCTTCAAAAAAAATTTTACACATACCTTCATTTCCACCAAAGATCATGTCATCAACATACACCACAACTATCAGAATCTTGTCTTTATCAACTTTGAAGTAAATATTGTTGTCTGCAGACCCTTTGTTGAAACCTTGCTTTGTCAAGTATTTATCTAATCTTGCATACCAAGCTCTGGGAGCTTGCTTCAGTCCATATAGTTCCTACTTTAGTTTACAAACATATTTATGGTTTTTCTGATAGTTAAAAACCTTCATATTGCTCCATATACACTTCTTCCAATTCTCCATTCAAAAATGCAGATTTGACATCGATCTGATATACTTTGAAGTCTTTATGAGTCAAGAATTCCAAGAACATTCGAATGGATTCCATTCTTGCTACAGGTGCAAAATTTTCTTCAAAATATATTCCTTCAACCTGTGAATATCCTTTACATACAATTATTTCTTTATTTCTTTCCACTTCACTATATTCATTCAACTTTTTTCTGAATACCCATTTAGAACCAATTAGATTCTTGTGTGCAGGTCTAGGGACTAGTTCCCATGTCTCATTCTTCTCTATCTATTGTAGTTCCTCTTTCATTTCTCTAACCCAAATTTCATCATCACATGCTACATTAGAATTATTAGGCTCTATCTTAGAGAGTAGACACAAATTTACCTCAACCATTTTGCTTCTTGTCTTTGATCCTTCAATTTTGTTTCCAATTATTTGTTCCTCCAGATGATTTTTCTAAACATATTTAGGAGTCTTAGGTGCAAGTTCTGAATTTTCTTCCTGCTCATCACTTTGTTCTTTCTCTTCGTTTTCTTCTTATTGCATTTGTACATTGATTGGTTCATTAGGTTCAACTTTAGTTATTTCCACTGGTCTATACATAGCTTCATAAACCTTTACATTATTAATTTCAATTATTTTCCTTAGCCTCTTATTAAAACATCTGTAAGCCTTGTTGTTACTTGAATATTCAAGGGAAATTCCCTCATCACATCTGGCATCAAAATTTCCAAGATTTTCTTCATCTCTTCTAATATAACATCTACTTCCAAATACCTTAAAGTATTTTATAGTAGGATTCTTACAAGTCCATAGTTCATAAGGGGTCTTAGTGTTGTTACCTCTAACTTGAACTTTGTTAAGTATGTAAACAATAGTGCGAATATCTTCTCTCCAATACACATCAGGAACATTTTCTTCTTTCATCATAGTTTTAGCAGCCTCTTGAATAGTCCGGTTCTTTCTTTCCACAACTCCATTATGTTGAGGGGTTCTAGAAGCATAGTAATGTCTTTTTATACCATGATATTCAAAAAATGCATTGAACTCACCAGATGTAAATTCTCCACCTCTATTAGACCTTAAGCATTTGATTTTCAGGTTTGGCTCATTTTCTACTCTTTCCTTGAACACTTTGAATCTATCAAGAGCCCAAGTATTTTCTCTAAGAAATGTAACCCATGTCATTCTAGAGTAATCATCAATCAAAAGCATAAATTACCTATCACCACTTAGAATTCTTGTTCTTGTAGGACCACAAAGATCTATATGGATTAATTCTAGAATTTCGGTAGATGATTGATCCTTTTCTTTAAAAATGTTCCTTGTCTGTTTTCCCATCTGACAACTTCTACAGATTGAATTTGAAGGCTTTATGATTCTAGGCAGATCTTTGATAACTTCTCTAGAAATGATCCTAACCAGATTGTCAAAATTCACATGTCCCATCCTCTGGTGGTAGAGACAAATCTCATTAATTTGAGAAACAAAACACTGACCATCTCCACTTTTAAGATGATAGATATTTCCATGAGTTATTTTTCTAGCTGCAACCAATGTTTCGGATCCTTTTCTAATCTCACACATGTTATCCTAAAACACAATCATAAAAAATTTGTTGCAATTTTTTTTTACTTAAGAGATTATGTCTTAAACCCTTTACATAATAGACATCATCAGTATTATGTTTTCCATAAAAGCTATTTGTTCTTTTTCCAAAAATATTAGCACCAAAATCATCCCCAAAAATAACTATTCCTCCATCATACTTATCAAGTTTATTAAACTTACTCTTATCTCCGATCATATGATTTGAACATCCACTGTCAATCACCCAAAAATATTCATCCTATCTGGCATGAAATGTAGTTATCAGAGTACCTTTTGATTCATCCTTCTTACTCTATGGACCAAGTTCTCTTTCACATCTTCCATGGTTAGTAGGTACAACTTTCTTTTCCAAGGCTAGAAACAAACATTCATCTTCCTCAAGGTCAAATTCATCATCATAAATGCATGCATCTTCCTTAACATAATATAGCTTCGTGAACTTCCTATCCTTTTTATCCTTGTAATTATTGTTATTATCCTTATTCTTCTTTTGTGTAGCTCTATTAGGACATATTGATGCATAATGGCCAAAATTTCCACAACTGAAACACTTAAAAGGAAAATTACCTTTGTATTTACTAGTACCTTTCTTCAATCTCCTTGTGAATTTTTCTTCCAAATCTTCTGCATCATCATAATCATCATCTTCTATCTTCATGGCTTTAAAGGTTTTTTCGGTCTTCTCCTTATCTCTTACAAATTTTATCATTTCAAATGCAGTCATGACACCAAATAGGTGCTCCTTAGTAAATGTCTTTGGATCATATCATTCTTCAAGTGCAAATACTTTGTCATTGTAATTATCTGATAAGGTCATCATGATATTTTCAATTATATCTTCATCTGACATGGTACCACCTTGATTCTCAATTTTAGTTGCTATAGTTTCAACTCTCTGATAATAGCTTGCAATGTCTTCTCCATCTTCCATTCTCAGATTCTTTATTTTTCGCTTAGCAAATAGTTTCCTTGACAACTTTACTCTATCATTCCGTTCATAAATATCTTTCAACTCTGTCCATACTTCATGAGCAATAGGCAAAGAAATAACTTTTGTTCTTTTAGTTTTAGATAAAGAAATGAAAATAGAAAACCTTGCTCTTTCATTTTCTTCATAAGCTACAACTTCATCAATAGAGGAATGACCAGTTGCTGGTATCACATACTTTGTCTCCACATATTTCCAGGTGTTGAAACTAAGTGAAATTAGATAGCTTCTCATATTCTCTTTCTAATCATTGTAATCAACTCCATCAAACATAGGAAGTTGCAACTTGTGCACCATTTGATAAACCTCAAGCGGTTAAGCTTTTCACTGAGGAACCAGAGCTCAGATACCAATTGTTGAAATTCACAAGACAATTGAGAGGGGGGAGTGAATCAATTGTATCAAATAATTTAATTTTAAAATTAGTCAATTCCACTTTATCTTCAATCTATTATTAAGTATGAACATGAAATGCAAATAATAGAAACATAACACTAAAGACACTAGATTTACGCAGAAAACCCAATGAGGTAAAAAACATGGTGAGGATTAACTCACAATATAGTAGTAATGTAATACCAGATATAAAGGCTCACTACTAGACTGCTCATTGCCTAAATACAAAGGCTCACTACCCAAATTAAGGGCTGATTTCCTTGAGAAGAACTCACTATCCAAAGGGAGGATCACTACCTATAGAAAAAAAAAACAATATAAATGAAGATCCACCACTAGGGTTCCACACATTTGCAACCAGATCAGAAGATTGTAGATGCCTTCAACTCACTGCTTTCAGGAAGCTAACACCTTAAAGTATTGTTGCCTTACTTCGCTCTTCCACTCTCTTCTTTTTACAATTATTCACACACTTTACTCACTTGTTCAATTCGTAGATGGATGGATATTGATTTCTCTACAACTTGACTTGCTTTTATACCATCTTCAACCTTAAGAACATTATCCAAGCTCGGCTATACAATTTTGTTTACAAATTCAAACTAGGTTGGCTACTCAACATTCCCACGATGGATAAGAATGAGAGAGGACCAATTACATATTTAATTTAGGACCCAAATAAATTATTTAAGCTCACACATGCTTCCTCGAGTTGATGCAAAATCCAAATGTAACATGTAGACACTAGGTCGACCAAACCTAAAGAAAACACCAATGATCTTTGAAGTACACACATCTCCAGCAAGATAAACACACGTGGATCACTCAACATGCTTCACCAGTCATTTTTCCATCTTTGAGAACATCTCAGATACATCCACAATAGTTACAACCAACTTCATTTTTAGATAACTCTTTACTAGTCCAACCAGACTAGTTAGCAAAACACAGAAGCTCTAGATCAGGTCTTTCCGAGTGCCAATCCACAAGAAAAAATTTCAAAACACATAAACCATCAGAAATAGTCATCTCCTAGATCCACAAGATCTGAAACCATACATGAGAATATTGTGGAGCCAAAACATTTCTCCCAATCCATAAACAAATAGTTCTAGTAAACCAATTCACAAACCAGTGAATATTTCTTCTTTTCTTCATCAAACCGGAAGCTAAAAATTATTATATATGATTCATGAAATCTTATGAACACGCCTACAAATCTACATAGGCATAGGATCAACATATAATAAATGTGGAACACAATACTGGAGCACACACAAAACACACTTTTAATCCTGCTTTCATTATTTCTCAAATTTTCTCAAAAGCACTTGGAAAATACACAAATTTGTGTTGAAATCAATGAAAAAATTAAAGACAACACCACCAAACTCATCCATACTGGCAAAAAAAATTTTAGGTTGAATGTTCAATTGTCTTTTCCAAGAATTTTCTTGGTGGTGGACTCTTAAAATCTAAAAGAACCCCTCCTAAGTCCTCCTAATTGTGAATTGGCTCACCTTGAGAGGTTGATAGTCAATCCTATTAGGGTTCTTAGGAAATAATTGAATGTCAGTTGGAGAACGAGTGATGTTTTATGTAGATCTCCCCTTTTGGTGAATCCGACTTCTTTGAACATTATTCTTTTTCTAATTTGGAGTACTTTACATTCCTAGATCTAGGTTGCATTCATTATTGCATTGCATTTTACATTAGTGAAATTGCATCTAGGGTTTCTCATATCTAGTGAAATTGCATCCAGGGTTTCTCATTTTTGCATTAGTGAAAGTGCATTTAGGTTGAATTTTTACTTTCTTCAATCATTTCATTTCATTGAAAATTTGAAAAATGCATTGTTAATCATCCTAATTTCATTTAGGAATATTGTTATTGCATACCAAATTGAAAAAAAATGCATTCACTTTTGCATCCAATTTCTTATCAATAATCAATTTTTCTTGCATTCATTTGCACAATTTTTTGTTTCCAAACATCAGGTCCCTAGGTAGGAAATCTAGGAACACTATTATCAAATTAGAATTGTCTTATTTTTTGAAAGAAACCCTAATTGGTACAAAAATTCCCTTGGTGGCATCTTAGTCCCTCTCTGGATTCCTATCTCAAATTCATGTCTGAGCCATTTACTATTTGTTTAAGCTTTTGAAAAATCAGAATTTCACTAGGAGGGCCAAGATGCCTTCACTGGCATCTTAGTCCCTATTGACTTTGACTTTGTAGTTTTCAAGGTTTGAAATTACTTTTTTGTGCTTTTGTTTTCTGTAGTTACTTTCTTGTTTTAGTTTTTTGATTTGTTGTTTCATTAGATGTAGCTTACTTAGTCTTCAATCACTGCATTGTCAACATTCAAAATGACATTTACAATATTTCATTTTTAGTCTATTGCATAGTGTAGTTAGTAAATTACCTTTTTTTAGGTCTAGAAATCTAAAAATGTTTACATTTCTAAAACTTTGCATCATATGGATAAAAACACTTTTCACTATGGCATATATAATGTTTACATTCATAAAAAATTTTATAAGTTTGATAAAAGTGCTTTTCATTTTTGGATATACATTGTTTGCATTCTTAAATTTTTTCATACAATGGATACATATATTTTTCATCTTTTGATATACATTGTTTAAATTATTATAGCATTGCAGGAGATGGTTAAAAGTGTTTTTCAGTTTTGGTCAAACAATGTTAGTACCTTACTTTTCTTGGTACAATAAAAAAAATTCATAATTCCCCTCCCTATGAGAGTGTTTTTGTGAAGGTGAATACAACCTTGGACAATCCTAACGATCATATTCATTCTTCTCCTAATATCTCTCCTATTTGTAAAGAAGATACTTTGATGTTAGAAGAACTAACCAATGAGAGTTTTGAGTGTCCTAGTTGTTTATCTCCTCTTACCTCTCTTAGTAGAAAATACATTGATGAAAAATACAACACAACCATAACTAATCATGACAATAACACTCAGTCTTCTCCTAGTTATGAAGAAGATACTTTGATTGATGAAATTCATAAAAATCTTAGTTGTCCCCCTTCACCTAAGAAAGCCCGTATTGAGCAAGAAAATTCAACCATTGATCATTCCCCTACTTGTAATGAAGTCATTTTGGAAGAACCAATCCTTGAATATCAAGAACATTTGGTTTATAGCTCTCCTAAAAACACTCCTACTAGGGAAGATATCACAGTGAAAGAAAATAAAAACATTGACAATAGTAATTCCTTAGATGAAGATGATGAAGAAAAATTAAACTCATCTTCACTAAGAGATCATGAAAATAAGGATGAGTCTTCTGAGGTCATGCACATTAGATACCCCTTGGATTACTCTCTTGAGCCTAAACTTATCATTTATCCACCACAAGTTAAAACCAAACCTGTCCTTATCCTCAAACCACTTAAGAACAATGTTTTGCAGCAATCGAGTTACAATACCATTGCTCATAAATACAGAACTAGGAACAATCTACAACCAAGAAAAAAACCTTATACATCCCTCCCATTTCCTAATCCCATCTTACCAGGCCCCCCTCGTTTACCTTCACAAAATGGAAAAAAGTATGATCTTGTCAAATAACTTAAGAATACTCCTGCTAAGATATCTTTATGGGACCTTATCCAAGCCAATCCCCCACTATCATAACATGATTCAAAGTGCCTTAAAATAAGCTCCTATCCCTTCAAATTCCCAAACAAATGACATAGCAGCCCTGATTGAAGGCATAAATGCTGAAATTGTTTTCCACCAAAGTGAACTCCCCACTTTGGCAGTGCAAAAACAATATGATGCTTTCATGATCATATCTCAATACAAGATGGTAGGGATAAATTAAACCCTTGTTGACAATGGATAAGCCTTAAATGTGTGTAGTGTAAACCTTTTGGATAAGCTTGGTGTTGATAAATCAAAAATTCAACCTAAATCTTTGTCTATTAAGGGATTTGATAATGTGGGAAAGAAATCGCTTGGTGTGATCACTTTTCCTATTAAAATTGGAAAGGCTACCTTAAAAACATCAATCCATGTTATGCCTCATGATCTTTCATACAATATCCTTTTAGGAAAACCATGGATTCGTAAGATGCATGTTGTGCCCTCTACCCTTCATTGTATCATGAAATATGTCCACAACAATTTTTTTTATAAAATTGAATCCGATCCTAAACCATATAGTCATTTGAACATTGAAAAATATAAAGAGAATTCTTTAAACACATTGACACCAACTACACAAGTTGAACTTGTGCAACAAAAATACAAATAAAAACACATTGAAGAAGTCACAAAGCTATTAGACGATGATTGGGGTTCCTTGGATTTCACACCTATCTTTGATGGGAAACCGAAGACACATGAGAAAGAAAAAGTGGTAATGTCAATGCACAATGTGGCAAACCATTTGAAAGCATCCACCTCAACCACTTTAAAATAAAATACAACAAAATTTGATGAAATTAATCATGCACAACCTATGAATCCTAAAGAAATGCAATTTTTTTATGGAAAAGGTTACAAACTTATTAAACAACTTGGTTACAATGGAAAAGTATGTCGTGCTAGAGAACAAGGTATTCGTGTCCCTATAAAATTGAACACACAAGAAAGAACTAATAGACTTGGTTTTTTTCCCTTGATATAAATAATAAACAAGCCTTCACTTCATATCAATACCATTACAAAAAATTCTTTGCAAGAAACAAAACAAACAAAGAAATATTCACTTAATGTCAATGTCATCACACAAAACTAATGATTTGAATTTTTTATATTTTACACCCTGCTATAAAGGAGAGAACAAAATCTCACAATCTAAACATGCTTGTATAGGTATGACACCTTATGCTAAGCAAGAGATATGTTTGTCACAAAACAAAGCGACATCTCTTACTTTTGATGAAGATAGTATCTTAACAAGACTCCTCAGGGATCACTTGATATCTCTCCCTCCAAGAACATGAAATAAATTTTATTACAAGAATTCATTTTGTGCATATCATAGAGTTCATGGTCATGATACTAATGAATTTAGGGTGTTGAATAATAAAATTTAACATATTAAGGATGGTGGTGCTCTTCCTTGGGTTGAAGCACGTAGTTCCTCTAACTGAAACTTGTTTTCATCCTATTTGGCTTACCCTTGTCCTACACTAAGTGGGGGAAAGGGGCTAGATAGCCTTGTCCTCATATGTCACTTTTTGTTGTCTCTTTTGGCTAGTTGAATACCTTTCATGTACATATAACAGCAAGTTTGGAATGTGAGTGGTGTGCCTTAAGTTGGCTCACATGTGACATTTTGGGGGAAACCCTTTTCCTTTTCATGACATAGCTTATCACAAACATATGACTTGGCATAGGGATTTTTGAATAATCTCTCATGTCTTCTTCTAATTTAAAGCAATTTCTCACAACAATGGTGTTAGCAACCAATTTAATGTGGGGGCATACATCAACACTCACACTTCATTGTGTGATTTTCTCTTCCTATGATGTGTTTCTTTCTTGGTGGTGTCATTGGGTTTGATTTTCTCCAAGAGTGTGATATTTCTTCGACTTGTGCTCTCTTGGAAATTTTAAGCACAATGTTCCCTAAGAAGAGACCTCATACGAGCTAATAAAAACCCCTTTGAGAATCTTTATTTCTTGTTGTGTTACATTTTATTTTTGTACCTTATTAAAGTCATGGAGGTATGACTTTGATATGGTCCCTTGGGGCTGACCCAGTGAACAACTAGCTTCACTGGTAGCTTCACTAGTCCATGTGAGCATTTATTTTTTCCCTTATCATAGTCATGGGGGTATGACGTTGGTATGGAATTCCTAGGGCTCATCTAGTGGACAACTAGCTCCCACTAGCCCTTGTGAGTGTGCATTTTTTTTGCATCGTGGACAACACATTCCACTTGTAAACCCTCTTCAAGCCTAGACCTGGTCCACCACGTTGGACAGCCCATCGAAGCTTGATCCGTTGCAATTTTTCTCTTTTTACCTTTTTCTTTTTCCATCTTTGATGGTGTATTCTTTCAATCTAGTTATGGCTTCATATATCATCCACAAGTGTCTTCCTTTGTGCCTATGTTGGTTTATCATAGGATCTCGACCTTGGGGGCTTAATCATCCCTCTTAATCTATTGTCATCCTATCTTACTAAAATTTTCACATTTGAACCCCTCTTGATTGCGTGGTTGCCTACTTTAATGTGAGTTTGAAGCAAGTTCATCCTCTCACTAAAGTGGGGGCTAAATTTAGTGTACTAAAATGCATACCATTGCATGTTCACATTTATTTGGGCCTACCTTGCTTTATTTATACTCATTTATGGTTTAATTGGCCTTATTTTGCATCCACAAGCCTAATAAACTATATATTTTTATGGAAAATCCTGACAAACATAAAAAGATAAATAATTATTTAATGTTTATGTTTGTGTGTCCCTGATTCATGGATTGAGACTAAGATGCCACCTAGGGCATCTTTTTCCTCCATGGGTCTTGGGGCCCTAATTTTGAAATATCTCAATTAGGTCCCTTTTTGGAATTTTTCCTCGAGATTTGAGCCTCTAGACTAAGATGCCACCAAGGGAATCTTAGTCCTCCTTGGCTTAGTTTTTGGGTCCAATTTCAAATTTGATCGGGAATTTTGTTTCCTTTAATTAATGATTCCATACATCGGCTTGTTGTGGTTTAATTTCAGGATATTAAGCATGAATTAGTATAAATACATTGTTCCTTCACTCATTTCAATCCAAGTATTTTGTGAGAACATTCATTATAGTCAAATTGAGTTCACAAGAGCATTCCAGAGCAATTCATCAAGTATTTGGATCCATCATCAAGATTCAAGCATCATTGAAAGGGTTTAGTGCATCCATTCATGTTGTTGGGTCAAGATTGTGGATGTAGCATTGAAGATTTATCTACAACCATTGTTCACATCATATTCCAAGATCCAAGATCTACATTCCTCATGGAAAATACATGGTAGATTGAATATTTTCTTCACAAGACATCATACAAGGTGATATTATTTACATATTTCATGTCTCATGCTTCATTTCATCATTTGGTTTAATTACCTACAAGGGGTTTGACCGAGGAAAACCCCCATTCACTAACAATCAACAATTTTTCCCTCTCTTGTCCATTTGTGTTTGCAGATCTAGGTTGTAGACTTGAAGATCACTTGAAGTGCAAAGTTGTCAAAGTTGCAAAGTTGAATTGTAAATTTTTCATCTTCACAAAAAATCACCTGTAGGTTAGATCCATTTGTTTAAGAACTTGGGATTTGAGAGGAAGCAATTGCAGATCTAGTAGCTTAGGACCACATTCACACTTTTTCAAAATTCAGATTGAGAATAAGATGGGAGAAAAGGCGTCTTAGTCCTCCAAGTGGAATCTTTTAGAGATCTTCAAGATTTTTTTTCGCAATTTGAAGATTTTGTGTTTTCCCTAAAAATTAATAGTAGGACTAAGATAGTAGCGAGGGCATCTTAGTCCTCCCAAGCATATTTTGGAAGCTTTTTTACATTTCTAGAATCCTCATTACATCTCCAAACTTCCTAGGTACACATACCCTAACTTGGTGTAGCTTAATTTCATCATTTGATCTCATTATTTAGCTTGTATTGCTTGATTTTTTAGGTTGAATGCTCAATTTTCTTTTCCAAGCATGTGCTTGGTGGTGAACCCTTAAAATTTAAAATAACCCCTCCTATGTCCTCCTAATTGTGAATTAGCTCACCTTGAGAGGTTGATAGTCAATCCTATTAGGGTTCTTAGGACATAATTGAATGCTAGTTGGATAAAGAGTAATATTCTATGTAGAGCTCCCCTTTCTAAACTAATCAGGATGTTTGAGGATGATCTTGTTAGGCATGGATTTACTGTTGCAGGTCTTAACTCAAGGAGGACTTGAACTTTTTTTCCTCTAGGGAGTATGGTGCAAGGGCACCCACAGGTGTGTTATGTCTCCAAGGGGAAAAACTTGGAATTTTGTTTTATTTTGTGTTTTTTGCATGTAATAAGGTCTTCTTAGACCATTTCATGGTTTTTGGAATCTAGGTTGGGTCATTAGGAGAATGGTAGAGTCTAATGTAAAAATTGTCAAAGTTGCATAATGTTGTCAAGCAACTTTTGCACTTTTTGTCATAATAGGCCATAATGATGTTTTATTAATTCTATAGTTTGAAATATGGTTGGTAACCATTGGAATATGATGGGAAATACTTTGAAGGGCCTTGTACCATTGAAGAGAATGTTGGTTGATGAACTTTTGAATTTGGAGCACTAAAATGATTCTTTTTTCTATATTTTTGAACATTTATTTGTTCCTCTTCTTTGTTGTATGGATTTTTACGATCATGTACTGATCCAAAATCAATTGTGGATGAAAAGGAATTGAATCTACTTTAATTTGGAGTTGGTTTCATGTAATTTCATTGTGATTTGATTAAGTTGTGTTGATTTTTCTTCAAACTGGTCTAAACCCTAGGTAGAGTAACCAATGATTGAGAAAAATGTATAACTTCCCATTCCATCAGTGAGAGTCCAAAACTCGATGGAATGGATTTTGTTGGTCTATATTTTGGTTTCCCAAACTTGCAAGCACAAGAGATGGAGCTTGGCACACATGTGAATGTTTGAAGCATGTATCAAACCTAAAATCCCTAGTGAGTGGAAGAATTTTGTTGTTTGCAATTGGGGAATGATATATGTGTTGGGAGTAGTCGTTTGATACCCTATAGGATGTGTTTGAAGCATTGTAAAGGGAGTAGAGACCCTGGAACCCAAAAACCTGCAGCTATCAAGCTTAGTTGCACCATATTAGGCCTAATTAGAGTGAGGATAGTCAAAATTAGAGCCCCTCCATACAAAAGAACCCTATCTCATTTTGAGATATGTGTGAGAATGGGAAAATGGGTATCTGAAATAGGTTTCCTTTTTGTTGGATCAAGTCGGTGTCAAAAGTTATGCCCAAAAATTCCCTTTTGAAAGGCTATTAGCGAAATGAGGGTTTGTCAAGGAAACCCCAACAATTGAAGACTAAGGGTTGAAAAAGTGGTTGTTTTGTGTGTGATAGGAGATTTCTTACCCCTAATCTGCATTAGGGGAGCACAAACCTAGAGGTGAGAACATTCATGATGAATTCATGCTGGGCTATGTAATATTGAATGTGGTTCACTCAGTCTGAAGGAGAAGTGTGGGGAAATCTATAGATCGATGTGTGTGTGCTATTCATGTGGATTCCACCCTCAAGACTATGAAAGCTATAAAAAAATGGCAAAAAACGGGGGTCGTTTGTGATATTGTGAAAGTTGAGCAGGTCTATAGCAATAAGGAGGTGGCAACAACAGTTGATAAATTTAAGGAAGCCACAAAGACAAAGGATCTATATTTATTCCTCAACCATGTGATTGAAAATAAAGGCATGTTGGAAGATTTCTAGATCAATAGAATAGTCGAGCTTGGCATGGGAGTGATTTCTCTGATGGAGACTTTCACTTGAGTTGTTTGGAACAATAGTTTCTATTATAGAATAGTATGTAGTAGAAGTTATCATGTATCAACATTAGCTTTGAAATCTATGTATCCTTAGTTTTTCTAAGTAATGAATGAGTACCACCCTCACTGGTGATAATTTTCCCCCAAAAAATCAAAAAATATGTATATTATTATACTCTATATATTATAAAAATTTATATATTATAATATAAATAATATATAATAATAATATATAATGTAAATCATATATAATAATGTTATAGTATTAATATAATAATATTATATATCATATAAGATAATAATACACTAAATATTTAAAAAACATGTTGATATCTGTTTTGAAGAGCATATTTTTTAATATTTAATATATTATTATATTATATGATATTATAAGTAATATATATTATGATAATATAAATAAAATATTCTTATATTATGTGATATAATATTATTATATTATATATATATATATATATATATTTATTTTTTTTGCTATGTAATGATAAGATTTATATTAAGTATATGAAAAAAATTACAACCATCTACAATGTAGGTAAATATTTTCTGCTTGAGCCCAAACCCCACATAAACTACCACCCGACTAGATATATACCAAAAATTAGTTGGGTCCTGGCCCGTCGAGCTATGAAAGGAACCGAAACTAACAAACTATACTTCCTATACAAAGAACATTATAGTATTATAGCTTATGGGTAGACAAAATTGGCATATCAAAGACATCCATTGGCATGAGAAAAAGACCTGAATTCCTCAGCCCAGTTGACACCATGCACGGGAGTGAGTTCCAATGCCTTCTTCAAGTAGTTATCTTCGACAAAAGCCAATTGTTTATGCCTAACCAATGCCATAACTTTGAGGTCTAGCAAAAATGGGTAGTACTTGACCACCTCCCTTGAAACATGCAGGAGTACCATGTCGTGTAGATGGGGAGCTCCTACCCTAGAAGTTGCAACATACAATATTTCCCCTAAACCCACCAACATGTCATCTTTGAAGAGCTTTTGCATCATTGCTTCTACCTCAACTTTTTTTGTTTGAATGTATAACATTATCACAAAAAACTTTCACACAATATGGGTGTTAATGCGATATGTTTCATTGTTCTCCAAAACCCCTTTACCCAATATCATCTTTACCACAACCACTATGAGAAAGTCGATGTTGAGAAGGATACACTTCAACTGTAGGTCTGTAACCACCCCACAAAAGGCCATCTACCTGACCACACTATCGAGTTGGATTGGGGTATTCACTCTAATGCTCATAAGTGTTTCAACAAATATCTTAACTATAAATTTAGAACACTCAACCATTGGTGACCTTAGCAACACCACTAATTCTCTAATGGCCTAGATAGATAGAAACTACCACAAAATGGCTAACTGTGCCACCCTAAGTCGATTTAAAGTTGAGGGATATGCCTGGATCTTTTCCTTACATTAGTATTTTGTACATGTATGTGCAGACCCAACGAATTGCCAACCTATTATCTTTGAAATTCCACCTGTTGGTTCCCAAATCAACAAAATTATAGGATCTAAAAGATAGCCAAAATTTATGCTCAACCCCAACACTGGACTTGGCCAACTTAATAGGAAATAAGCAATTTCCCCTTCACTTTAGGTTCTGCAGGACCTAGGTGGGTAGACCTTGGTAATACTCATGGATTCCTATACTTTTCAGTAGATTATTACATTTAAGTAGATTTCTCTCAACATAGTTAATCAGAATAGAAATGATTCAAACCTAGAACTAGCTAAATTATGATTCCATATCACCTACTCTTCCCTGAGAGAAAATATAATATAAAATCTACACCTAACAACAAGAGGGTATAGAAGGACTTTTATAATTTGATTTTGTTTCTAGAAAAACATCAAGCCTCCAATAGACTAGTGCCTAATCTTGGGTCACAGAGTCAAACATGAAAGTATAGTAGAAATAATATGAACAAATGGAACACAATCAGTGCATTTTAAGATGTTAATGCTTTACATTAACAAATTCATTTATCTTGTCATTCAAACTCTTCTTAAAAATCCAATTTGTGCACCCAAAACCACAAATATTTAGTCAAAAGATTTTAATTCTTCACTTGGAAGAAACACATGAATAAACATTACTATCACATAAAACACTATGAATACAACTTTCAAATACCCTTGATAATCTGAAAAATGTATGGACTTGAATACAAAACTTCAGATTATAATTGTTTGATCTAAGATATTTAATTCTTTCTTTGAAAGAGACTAGTGAGAAAATAATACATTTACAGAAAACTTGTAAAGTTGAATCAAAACCTCCTCAAAGTATTTAATTCATATAACCAAGTGTACAAAAGTGGAGACAATTTTGTGACAGTAACATTGCAATTCCAAAAATTGATTCTCATGTTCATAAAGACCAACCATTGTAATAACATTTCTAATCTGCAACTTAAAACTCAACACTACCCTATTTACATGCTTGGAAAATGAAAATTCCAAAACCCTGTACAAAAGAGAAATAAGAAGAATAAATAGAGAAAGAAAGAGCTCCAGATTTAATCTACTTTTTCCACATGCCTTCTTCAAATCTGATTTGATTCTACCATTTGTCCTTCTTGTCTCCTCTCTTTGCAACTGAAAAACATTCCTTTTGATCTGCACTTTTCCCCATTTGCTCTAATTGAAAATATTCCCCTATCATTCTCATGCAAGCACTTGATGAAAATAATTTTCCTTTCTTGAAAATATACCATGTATCCTCTTTGTCAATTTTCTACCCTACTATGTGAAAATGGTGCCCACTGTGAAAAATATTTTAATATCCTCTTTGCTCTTCTACAATTGAAAAATATAACTCCCGTGAAAATCTTTGTATTTTGTTCCTTTTAACTTGGCTGCAATTTTCACCTTTACTTCCCAACAAACTTTATAATGGAGGCCTTAATATAAAATCCACTCATGCCCATTTGCCTTGTTGTAACTTTTCCTCTACATATTTATATTTTAAAAATTCTTGGCACTTTAAAACTCATCTTAACATTTGAAAACCTTTTTTAAAATTTATGTCGATTAAATAAAAATCTATTTACCCATGCTTTACCCCTACCATAGTATTTTGAACTTATCGTAAAATAATTCACACTACCTTCCAATATTTCTCAATGAGCCCACCATAAACATTTCGAGCCAATCCCCGCACACCCGCTCTATTTTCATTAAAAATCAACATTTATTCGGGTTGGCGGGGAAGCCTTCAAACAACTCAATAAAACATTTCAAAACTTAAATTTTTTTTGTCAAATGTTTCATTCCCCGTGTTCCTGTGCCTCTCTTTTAACATAAGCCCCTCCTTTCATGGGCTAATGGGGAACGACGAAAATTCATCCACATATCCTCTATTTCACCTAGTCATTGATTGGTCCTTTTTTTTTGCCCTAATTCTGCATTTTTAGCTACCTCTTCTCAACCATGGCAGCTCAAGCACAAGTTTTCAGTGGGCATAAAACTTTGTCTCCCTCTTCGCATTTAAAATCATACATGTGAGGGATTTCTCAGCTGGTAGTATTTCTTAACATATAGCATTCCTTTGTTCTCCCACTACTCGAGGGAACCTATCGACCACATCCTTGCCTTTTATAGTTTTAAAGTTAAAAATTTAGATTTGCAATGCAACCATCAAAGTACAAAATGTATCTTGAGGGCACCAAATACATCGTTCTTGATGTATTCTTACATCTTACTACTATTTCTCATCACAATGTGTTCGAGATATGTTTAAATCCCTTTTGAAATATCAGTTGGACCCCATTCAACTAACACGGTGATGCCAAAAGTTTGCAATTCATAGTAGCATAAATCTTATCTTTGTCTTGGTGTCAGCCTCTTACAATACAGTTTCCAACCTTCTCAAGACTCATTGACACGATTTTGGATCCCTCCTCTGCTTCAATCACCAACTCTTGAGGAACTCGATTCCCTTCTAGTTTAGTCCCATCTACAATGTGTTGCAGCATTCATTGAATCCTCCTCTCATGGAGAAAACCTAAACATGTCCCTCGATTGTTTGAACCTTGAGAAGCCGCATCCATTTTTGATGAGACTCTAAATGGGTTTACTCAATGATTTCCATAGGTTTTGGCTGGTGCAACAACAAAAGTAGCCATGATGCATCACCTCTCTTTCTAAATCCCTCTCACAAATGCTTGAGCATAAATTTGAAGGCATTGCATTTGGTTTTTGTTTTATTTGCAAAACTGCAACATAATCCCAATCTCCAAGTGAATGACTTAAACATAAAAATTGTTCACAATTTGATTAATTTTGAGAAATATTAATTTGAATTGTTCCTTAATCCAACTATTTGATCTCAATTTTCCAAGTATATATACAACATTTGATCAAACAATTCATTCACCATATTAGCATTGGCACCCTTGTTGTGTATCCATTTGATTGCATGAATTTCAAACTCCATATTTGAAAAGGGGATTTCATTTTTCATTTTAAATCTTGAAGGAAATTATAATTGTATACCCTCCATGTTCTGCCCCATTCAAAAAAATTCACTTGAAGTGATTTCCTTAATGCAACACTTACAATTTCATTATTTTGAGAAGCATGTCGGGTCCCCATGTGGGCGCGACTAAAAAAAATCATTTTGAAACAAATTTCATGCTCAAATGACCTTGAGGCTACTTCTGAATGCTTTATGAAGTGAAAGAATAAACAAGGCTGCCATTAAAACTTGCTTTTTAGACACTTTGTAATGTAGTCAAAACTGACCAAGCGGGCTCTGGATTTTCCCCTGAAGACCAATCAAACAAACTTCTGAAGTCATGAAAACTTATAGGCATGCAAAAATTTGACCCAAGAATGGAATGCAATAAACGGCTCAGAAAAAAAAGACACGAGGTGAAAGATATTTATTGTCAAATTATCCTATTCAATCTTTTCTGCAACTATTCCCGTTTAAAACCAATTGAAACTGACCGAGTTACCATTCTGAAAAAATACCAAATCATCTTCTAGGGAATTCCCATTAGACACACTAGGTCATCTAGGAACATTGAGTATGTGTGCAAGAGGGTTTCCCTTGAATCATTACTCTTCATCAGATATTTAGGGTCAAACTTGACCACCTTGAAAAGTTCTGAAAATGCAGAGGTGAAAACAGAGTAAACTACATTTTCTTTTAGCCTGGTAAAAATAGAAAATCTAATCATGAGACTTTGAAATCATACTAGGGAGTACATTAATGTGGGGAGAATGGAAAGAAACAATCCATTTGACATGAAAATCAACTAGCTCCAAATGGTGACCCTCCAAAGTAAGTCACCCAAGCAAACTTTACAGGTGCATTTCTGAGTGTGCAAAGGTGAAATTTTCAATATGGGCACTTCAAATTTGCAAAATTTGAAGGTGCCAACACCACCATCACAATCTTGGTATGCTTGAAATGTGATAGCCAAGAACATGTGATAAGACTTGTAAAAACTTAACCAATTTTTCGTAACTGTGCCAATTTAATTAATAATATGTTTCCATAATCTAAAAAGACTAGTGCATAAATGGTGGTGATAAATAATGATTAAATTTCCCTACCTTGTCCAATTCCCCCTCCATTGACATGAGAATTTAGATGTGGCTACCACATAAGCATCGATGATGTTGCCAATTGTGAACTCCAACTTTTCAGAGTTATAGCATAGTCTCAACCCAAGCTAACTCCCTTTAACATACATGAGATTGTGCTTTTCCACAAATATTTTTGTGGAAAGCAATAGTGAAAATCATCGCTATCTCGTGTATGGTGAAGTGGACTGAAATACACTTTTTGTTGATAGGAAATAATTTTAAATGCTAACCCAACACTTTTAACGAAAAAGTTTACCAGATGCACTGTAGTTTATTGGAGGGCTACCCAATTCCTGTAGTCTAAAAGAGATAGTATATAATAATAATATTCAAATAATAATATATATTACTTATAATATTATGATATATTATATTATCTAATTATTATATTATATAATATAAAAATATTTCAAATATTTTTAAAAAACATATTGTTTATGAAACAACTTTTTTATAATATAAAAAGCTCTCCAAAATAGATATCTATTTTGGAAAGATTTTAATATTAATTTTTTTTTCCAAAATGGATATCCATTTTAGAGAGATTTTAATATTAAAAAATCTTTCCAAACTGGATATCCATTTTGGAAAGCTATAATTTAAGAAAAAAACATTTTTTATTCATTTGCAGTCAGGGCAGAGTCAAAGCTAAATGGATATCCAATTGGAAATAGATATTTGTTTTAATTTCCACCAAATTTACCAACACAAAATCATTTTCCTCAAATTTGTCAACTAGGTAACTTATTTTTTAAAATTTTTATCATTTTTTTGTATATACTAGGTTTATGTTTATATATTTTAAATATAGTTAAAAATTATGTTAATTTTTAAAAAAAAATTATAAATAAGGTTTAAAATGGTTGAATGATTTGAGAGAGAAAACCCTCCACCAAACCCTCCTTCAATTCAATATTTAATTGATATAAATGTCAATGAATTGAAAAATATTGTTGAAAGATGTTGTCAACACCCTCTATTGTGTTCAATGCCACTAAATTTAGAGGCAATAATAAGTTATGTGAAATACCTCACAAAGAAACATAATTCATTTGAAGTGTAGAGAGAAGCAAATATGTTATAATATGTTGATGATTTTAGCTATGACCAAGTCAAAAAATTAGAAATATCTAAAGCCCGAATAGCCCAATATTTTGTGAATCCAAAAAATAGACAACCTACTGATATACGTAAGCACAAATGATACACACATGAGAGTATAACAAGAAAATTTTGGGATATTTGGTGAATGGTGTTTGATAAACCACCCAACAACAATCTAAATGTCCCTCTTTATTTTCTCTGTGAATTATATGTGGAGTTTGTTTTAGGGAAACATGTGAATTATTTTAATTTTAGAAATTTTCTAGGATTAGGTAGAGGAATGCACCAAGATAGACCTATGGAAATTCGACACCTCCAACGTCCATATATTCCCCCTATTTTTTCTCTCCCACCTCTAAGAGCCCATATAAACATTGTTGTAGATACAACAATGCAAAGTCTCATGGCCATACACTCTTTGACTGGCCATTTGATTACACAGTCTTCTTAGTTCACTAAACTAGTTGATAGTGATACTCTTGGTGGTTCAATTGATGTTGGTGGAGCATCATCATATAGAAATATTTGTGTGCCTTATCATTTCACTATGTGTAGTCATATGTGTTTAGGTCCTATCAAAGATACTTCTAATCCTCCCCTAGAAACACAATTGAGTAAGAGGTCCATGATGCCACACCTAGATTAGATGAGCCAAAATTTACTACATATAAAAATACATGTGAGGAAATAATAAAGGAGAGGAATCCACATCTAGAGATGAGGAGCAAGACAAATCTTATGTATAGGTAAAACTTAAATTTATTTCATAGTACATTTTATTTAAAATTTATATAACAAATATTATTACTAATGTATATTTAAGTGGGAATGAATAGTTTATGACAAAGGATGAGCTTAGAGAATTCCATCACGATACCCTTTGAGTGATTGAATTTGTCCTAGACATGGTATAATTTTTTGTACATGTTTAACTTTTATATTTTATGCATATCTTTTAAATTGTGATTAATTGAATACATATGAATTCATATCTTGATCTTTTTTTAATTTTGTAGTTTACTCCAAATGTGAATGATGTGACACCTTTTCCAATCTCATATACTAAAACACCTAATAATCCTAAGGGACTCTCATTGAAAGAATGACTCAAAGTCGAGGTAATTAAACTAAATTTTAATTGAATTAATAGTTTAATTAGAACTTATAGAATTTATTGTAGTGATTTAGATGTCAATTTAAAATATATTATGATTATATGTACATATGTAACATGTAAACCGTTCATTGAAGTAATTTTTCCTAAGTTTTCGCTTTGTGAGTAAATAAACTATGTAACAACCATTGCAATAAAAAAATTAATTTTTTTATTGAGAATAAATGAACATAGATTTCATAACAATAATCAACATGGATCCCATTTCAATATAATAATTTCAAAAATTACAATATTCCAAGAAAGTATACAAGTACATACATAGCTCAACCGAGCTTTAAATAAAATAGATATAGATGGTCTAGGATCCGCCTTTCAAATCTTGGTCTTCTATTGCCTGTTGAGGAGGAGAAGCATCACTCAAGAGCTTTTTTGCCAATCATTGACTCATATGTGGTCCCCCACAACCTTTGATGAAGAGATTGGTGGAGTAACCTTGTATGACAACCATACTGAGCTTTAGTGTTGTTCCTACATGACTAGAACTTGCAACCCTACAAACTGTAACTAGCATGCACTACATGGACACAGTGAACTGACAATGGAGCCAAAGGGAATCACACTACTTTGGCCAAAGTGTTCTCACTCAGTACTTCGAGTGATAGTCATTATATTCACTTACACTTATTAGACTCAATTTGACTTAAGGCCACTATAATATATGCATAGGTATTTCTTCCTATGGGTAACCTTTAACCCCAAAAATAACTATCCCCTTTTCATAGTTTAATGGTATTTCTACTCACAAAAAAAATCACAATTTACCCTCCCTTTAATGGATAATCAAATACTAGGTGTATCTTGCAGGCCATCTAACTCAAAATAACTTTAGAAATGAATAATCCCATAAGCTATCCGTGTTTAATCATATCTAGTATATCAATACCTATGACAAAAAAAATTCTCCTATTATGGAGTAATTACAAACACTTTCACAGAAAAGAATAAACAACTTATTTTTTGCTTCCAAAACAAACACTATGTTTCTCTAGTGCAAATAATAATAAGCAGTTTCAATACAAAGAATTAAATTCCCAATCTTTCACTAATAAAAATAGTTAAGAGAAGATTAGATCCTCATGCCTATAATATTCTTAATTGATAAATTGTCTTGTCATTTAGCCTTCCAAGAATTAGCTTCCTAGCTTCACTTAGCTCTTTCAAAGATAATACTACAATAAAAATCCTTACTCAAAACTCTCACTGAATAAATCACAACTCTCAAAAAATGTAGTAGAATAAGTTTTCAAAAGAATGTGTTCCAAATAAGAGAGCTATCCTCTCTATTTATATAGAAAAGGGAGACATTGCAACCTACAAAAATGGCATGGAAAATGATAGCTTAATCCATGCAAATTGACTCACTCAACAACTAAAAGGTGGCAATAATTCAAAGAATATACTTAGAAAATAATGCCATAGATTGACCTCTATGGTTGACAACAATAGAAGACTAGTTCAATTATTTGCACATGATCAAATGAGGACAATTGAATTGTTTCCAAAATGGGATTCTATAGGAAATAAAACTTCATATTCTAGCGCCAAGTATGCAACCATTCTCACTATTGTTTGGCATGAATTTACTCATTGAAATAGTCTATGGTCACAATGCAATACATGCTCAATGTCAACTAGGTCTAATCTTTATAGAAAATAGAGGAGTAAAGATTCATTCGGCTCATAAATGATACTTTGACCAATTCCTTTCATTGTTTTATTTGTTTCCTATTCTCATGCATTTCACTTTATTTTGCAGTTGGTATCTATTTAATAATTCCAAAATGAATTGTCCATACTATCGGCTATGGTTTAATATCCATATCGACCATATTGTTGTGCATTACATAGCATGTAATTCAACCTTTACTCAATGCCAATATATGTTATATTCAACCTTTAAATACTTTGTTTATGTTACATACAAATTAGCCCATGTATGTAAATAAATCAACCTCTAAGAATTACATTTGTTAATTGATCTCCAAGCATAATTTTATATAAGTATATATTCATCTATGTACATATACATATATATATATATATATATGTATATAAATAATATCACACATATATATATATGTATATGTATATATATGTTAATATATATATATTGTAATACCCCTCCGTTTTGATTCTTGTTCAAGTTGTTTTATGCTATGTTTGGTTGCAATTACTTTGATACTGGATACATTTTGTTATGATGATTTGATCGCTACTATTGAGCGATAACTATTATTGCGGGATGTAGTTATTTGATTATTATTTCACATGCATTATAGGATTAATGATGTTGTAGAATTAACATGAGATGTTATTATGAGATTATTAGAATTATGATGGAAGTGTCAGTTTCGATGAGTGTATTGGTGAAGAGGACGGTTTCGCATCACTCGCTTGCGAGCGTCCTGTGAATCCGTAATTTCTTTTTCACAGTGTGTATTATATGCTGGATATATTGTATGATGTTGTTTACTTGGTTGCAGGATTGCAGGTACATGACATCGACTCCACCTGGTTTCACAGGTTTGAGCGTGTCGATCCAACGGTTAAGTTGAACGGGAGATAGTAGCTAGGTAACATGTGTCAAGTTTACACCCTAGCCTTAGTGTGTCGTCAGTTGTGTGTGTCGAGTCATTGTTTGGTCTTGCTTTGATGTTATTTAATTATGAAGAATTCTTGATTTGGAAATAGATATTTAGAATAATTGCATTTAAATCATGTTGATGATTATTTAATTTAAATAATGCAATGTGGATAAAAGTTTATATTTAAATTATTTAATTAATTAAATTTAATCCAAGGGGGTTGAATTTAGTTATTAAATAATTTAATTAATTAATTAAACATGATGCAAGAGAATGAAAGGAAATAAAAAAATTAAATTTAAATTTGGAATTTAATTTCAACTTGTGGGAATTAAACTAGAAATTATAATTAAATGTTTATTTGGGAAATTAGTTGCAACTTTGGAAATTAATTTATTATTTGAAATTTCATTTTAAATTGAAAGTGGGTTTTCAAAAAGTGAAATTGAAATTGAAATTGAAATTTGAAATTGAAAGTGAAATTGAAATTGAAAATTGAAATTGAAATTAAAATACCTAATTTGCATGTAATGTGAATTAGGGTTGTAAATATTGAAATTGAAATTGAAATTGAAATATCTAATTTGCATGTAATGTGAATTAGGGTTGTATTAGGTATTTTTGATTTATAAAGAATACATGTTTTAATTTTAGGGCATAAAGTTTTTAGAAAAATACATTTTTACAGCAGGGAAGAAATTTTGAAAAATTTGCATAAGGGTTTGAACAAAGTTTGATTGTAGAATTGATTGAAGGGAAGATTGTTTGCATTTGTTGGATTTTGGATTGGATTCTTTGGAGGATTGAAGAAAATTCAAGAAATCTTTGGAGGAGACTTGCATCAGAAATTCATCTCTTCCTGTAGCTTCTTGTACCAGGTTTTCCTCTTTGTGTTTTATTATTCTTGATTGTTTTTTTTGAAATAGTAGTGATTAAAAATTTGTTTGTTAAATCATTTTTAGAAGACAAATTTGATATTAGAAGAAAAGAATTAAATAAAGTTACAGCCTTTGCTTGTGAAAATTCTTGAGTAAAAATTGTGAAAACCTTAGTTGAATTTAAATTATTTGGAGAAATCAATTTTGTTGTTATTGGAAATCAAACATAGAGATTGAACAATGCATTTAGAATGTTTTTAGAAAATAAACCTTCTGTTTATTATTTAAAAACGGATTTTAAAATCTGCAGTATAGTTATATTTTTCATGGTAAAATGGTCTGATTGCGTCACCTATAACTTCACTTTCACAAACTGAGTTTTTCAGGAAATTTAAAAGGTTTTTTTATTTTGAAATTTTGTTATTGCTATCAAAAAATCATAAATGCCCAGATCATAGTTTTTGAGTTATGCTTGAAACATGAGACTGCTATTAAGTTATTTTCCCATGGCTGCTTTGAAAATAAAATAATAATAAATTAATATTTATAAATATTAATATTTTATATATTGTTATTATAATATTAAAATATTATTTAATAATATTTTATATTATAATATATAATATTAAAGTATTATATTTATTTATATTATTTTAATTAAAATTTGTATATTAGATTAGTGGAATTAAAATTATAAACATATGAGAAATTATTGTTATTTTAAAATGGCATGTTAAAGTTTAATTGAAGGAGTTAAATATTTGATTTAAAGAATGCAATATATTATTAAATAGATATTTTAAAATGGATTGATTAGTGTATATGGAAAATGGATAGAGAAACAGTATGTTATTATATTAAAATGATTGAATGTTTTAAATAGAAAATTGAATGAGATGTAAAATTTGGTTAAAAAATGGAAAGAGTTTACTTGCATGGATTTTTGTCGATTTAAAAGTAAATTAAGAAATTGTTTTATTGATGAGACAATCAATTATGTTATTTATTAATTTCTATTTAGATTAATTGAATCATTGTGCTTGGATTATGAAAGAGATATGGATTTAGTATATCCAAAAGTAGTATCTTCCTCATGATTATCTTAAAGGATTTAATTCTCTGTATTCAGTAAAGGGAAGTAAGTTTAATTGTTTTAGATTTCCAATAATGAAAAGGGAAATAGAGGTTATGATTATTGTAGATGATCTAGTTATCGTGTCTTTGACTTTGTCAACACTACCTATTGAATGAGTATGGATTTAGGAAATCCAAATATTAGATTTGATTGATGACTTGAATGCTTTTGTTGCAATGTCGTCAAGTTGCATTGTTGGTTTTGGGATTTAATGTTAGTCATAAATAATAAGTCTTCTAGGAGATCTTAGAGGATAAGGGTTGTTGAATCTTTATGCCATCCAATTGTTTTCCCTTGGGTAGTGCATGACGTCTTTTCAGTTTTACCCGGTTTTCATGAACGGGGATGTTTGCACCTCCTTGGTTGAGGAGCGAATTATGGGATCCGTGTCTCCTTGTATGGAGTGACTTTGCTACGTGGTTTCATCTTGTTGCCTCCTATGAAAGGAGTGGACTATGTGTTGTTGCCTCCAAGATGTTTGGAGTGAGTTCTTTTATTTGTTTCCTCCTGTGAAAGGAGCGAACTATGTGTTGTTGCCTCCAAGATGTTTGGAGTGAGTTCTTTTATTTGTTTCCTCTTGTGAAAGGAGTGGACTATGTGTTGTTGCCTCCAAGATGGTTGGAGTGAGATCTTGCGTACCTCCTATGAAAGGAGTGGACTATGTGATTGTTGCCTCCAAGATGTATGGAGTGAGTTCTATTATTTGTATCCTCCTTGTGTTGGAGTGGATTATGATGCCTAGTTGGTATGCACTTGTGGTTCCCTTGGTGGATTATTTGGGTGTGTATTGTCGAATAGAAGAGTGGCTTCTATTAGGCGCCAGAGCCCAAAGAGGTGAACTAGATAACCTTCAGGAGTGATTTAAATAAGTGATAATTAAATTAATGTACTTAGATGATTAGGATGCAGTTCACACTAATCAAGATAATTTAATCCTCACTCATAGACACAAGGGCTTATTTAGACTTGGGATGAGTGAGAAGGCCTAGAATGACAAGATCAACTATCTTGTTCTTACGAGAGGTAGTTGATTTCGTTTGAGTGAGTATGAGTGCCGAGATTCGGTTGAGGCCACCAAGATTACTTGTGCCGGAGCCTATGAAGAATGCCTAGAGGAGATCTCATGACAAACCTTGCGATGACACTCTATCTAGGACAACTATTGTTAATTATTTTTTTTATGTATGGTTTTGTGAACATACTTGATCTACTTTATGTCTGGAAGCAATGTGACTTATGTCACTGATGTTGGAGTGTACTTGTATTGTATTTGATTTGTACTTGTATTGTACTTGATTTGTACTTGTATTGTACTTGAATTGTACTTGAGTTGTACTTGTATGGTGAATGAGTTGTACTTGTTAAATCATTTGGTGGATTATAATAGTATGAGTCAGTTTGAGTCTGTCTTTGGTTAGAGGTAGTAGAATCTTTGTCCATGTTACTTTGTTACTATCTCCTAGCATGGGGGGTGGGCCTTCAGGTACCACATTGGTAGGGTGAAATATGCACCAAAATCGTTGGATCCCCATCTATCTTCAGTACTTGGTGGCGAGACATCCAGATGGACAGCTCGCAGTTCTTGTTGTAATTATTTGCATTGTAATATTTTAACTTGTATAAGTTATTTTATCCCTCTTATGTTTATGAGGTGGAATTCTGTAATTGTAACTTTATGTACTATTGCCTCATTCTAGGAATGAGTCATGTAACTATTGGTTTAGGATAATTTTTATGAGATTGTATCTTGGTTGATTATCTTATTATGTTATGTGGTATTCTTATGATGTATGATGTTTATTTCATAAATTTCATAAGGCTATGGTTATATGTAATGTGTATGTGTGGGTTTAAAGTAATCCTAACCTTGTAGCCTTAGAGGTTGTTATTAATTAGTAAGTGAATTTGTATGTTAAATGCACTTTATAAAAAAAAAATTGGTTCCCTTAAGTTGTTAATTACAACTTCCTTTAAGGTTACTTGGTGGGGCATTACATATATATATATTTATCATGTCAATAAAGTATGTATACATTTGATATACAAATGAATACGAACAAGTTAACATTCTCATTGTAATAATATTTATATTGATTGTGTACACATATGGATATATGTATTCCTCTATGTACATGTATACATATGTGTATATATATTGATACATTCATACGGGCATTTTTGTTTGCCAACATACATGTGTATCGATACATAGATATATGTGGATATATGTATATATCATATATATACACATTCAATTGCACACCAAGCACTTACATAATTGCTATTATATTGATAGGGAATATTTGTGTAATGTATTTATACATATACACATTCATGTTGTATTGTCCACTCGATAGCTCCATGCTCATAAGCATGCATAGGTACATCTACCTATGTAATCTCATGTATGTGTTTCTTCATGTGTATGGTCTATCGTCAACATGCATATGTATACATATACATACATTTTCATGTGTATTCACCTCATATATACAAGCATAGTAATATAAAGAAGAACTCATAAGCTCTAGAAATATAGACATCACCCAAGCGTGCATTCAATATTAATCAAGCCCCTTACTAATGTAACACATCATACTAAAGATGAATTACCGATTCCCAAAATAATAACTTGACTTAATTATTATATTATGAGTGTGTGTGTAAGATCGGATAGGTTACATTACTGGTTACCCAACCAATATCTTCTCCTGAGTGATACTTCCCTTCCTCTATAGGATTGAACATATATTTACATCAACTAACACATTCCCATAGTAGTCAGATGTTCAACAAAATATTCATTACACATAATATATCTCCATAGTTAGAATACCAATTTAGTAACTTATTCAATTCATATATATGCATTTCTACACATACCATTAAATGAAATAACATTCATTCATAATTCATGGATAACAAAGTGCAAGAATAATTTATTCTCATTCAAAATTGAAATCACATTCACATTTACCCTACATAGTAATAGTAAATAGTAAATACACAATTGGGGTGTAATGTAGTGACCCTCCTAATGACACTTTTTATTTTAGCTGTCTTGTGACATAGTTAGCAAATAGACCTTTGATATTATGTTGTTCGATATTTTATGTCATGATTTACATGACTAGTTGTGAAACTCATTTGATGATACACTATATTATTTGATGTGATGATTACTTGCATAAGATGACGTTTATGATGGTTATTTATGTTGTTATGTTTTACACATTATGATGCTATGTTAGTTAGATGTTACATCAGTCGGTGAAGAAGATGACTTAGCAGTACTTCACAGTGAGTGCCCTACTATGTCGCGATTCTTCTTCATAGTGTGCTTCCATATTATACATGTCGGATTAATCGTGCAGTGTTACACAACTTTTAGATACAAGCATCGACTCCACCTACTTGTCAGGTTTGAGCATGCCATGACCCAATGGAATTCTCAATGGGAGATAGAATTTTCCTCTGTGCTTAGCCTTCATTCTAAAAAGAAAGAGTATCTATTGTTACCCTCTTGTTGTGTCACTTGTTCATCGCGTTTTTGCAGTCGGTTGTTTATATTTAAGTCTGCAATGTTTATATTATGTTAATTTGAATTATTATAATGTTTTAATTGATAATTAGTGTTTCATTAATGGATTTAATGATGTAATTAAATTAAATAAGTTATTCTTGATTAATTATTTGATTAAATTAAAATATTAAAATATCTTGTTTCGAAAAGAGCATTTAATTGTTAAATTGATTTCATTATTCAATTTGACGTTTTCGAAAATGGAACTTTGAGTTGTGATCTTAAGTTGGAATATCTAGTTATCTATTGTGTCTATTGATTTTAATGCATCTGTTGCATGCTATAACTGAAAGTTAAAGTTTGTGACTTTGGAAAAATGGAAAAGGATCATTCTTGGACACATGGATTTTGATTTTCGAAAAGTAGGAAGAAAAATATTGCTTTCACAGAAAGATATGTCTGGATATTTGATTTGGGGTTTGGTTTGAAAAGTGAGAAATTTGTTCATCTGAGACGGTGTACGCACGGTGAAAGTTGCATGAGCTGAATCTTGTGGGCTTCCACTCCATCATTTCTTGGTTTTGAAGAACATGTCATGTTTTTCTCCTTTAAATATTTCCTGAGTTTTGCTGAAAATTTGTCAAAATTCTTCTTTAAAATTTTTTTAAAAACTTTGTCTATATTTTTGTGTAAATCCTTCTCTTTGAAAACCTACATGCACAATCCAAAAATGGAAACATTAATAATCAGTATTATATGAGTTAATCTGGAAAGAATATTAAAGATAAACGACCTTATATTACTGGTTTTTCGGTGGCTTGATTTTATTCGATTCAATAAGGGAATATATGGATCTTTGTTGTCTCTCAATATTGGAGAGTTTAGGTTTGTTCATGCCGTCGAAACCCTACATATAATCTTCTCGTGTCATGGGATCTTGATTGGTTATTGGTCAGCCTTGGTATGGTAGTCTTGTAATTTTGAATTTTATGCTTGCCTGTCGATTTTGATTAAAGATTTCTACACAAACTTGGTGGTGTCTACTTGTGATCTAATTCGGCTTTGGCTTTTAACCTATTTGTTGGGTTCTGTTTATCAACGCTCATGTTATTGTTATCAACTCTTTATCCATTTACAGTATTATAGTGAATAAAAAGTTTACTCCTTATTTTTTAGCATGATATCTATCATCACATACCAAGTGATAGTAACCAGCGTATATCACTATGTTTATAAATGTATACCTTATCTAACTCACCTATGGTAATGCGTCCCTTCTCATTTCCCTATCTGTGGTTGTCTTAGACTCTTCCTCTACTGAAGATTATTGGTGGGATCTATCCATTTGTAACATGTTTGATGTGCATGAGTCTTTGATGTATCGGTCAATCTTATCAATCGATTGCATGGCCGTCGAAATGGTTTTACTTGTTGTTTGATCCATAGGTTTTGTTGATGGTGTTTTTATGCACTTCACAACACAAGTAATATGTAGGTGCATTACCTCTCTAGAAAGACAATTTTCCATAATCAGATTGCAGAACACTATCCCAAGGTCTCTCAGATGTTAGGTCATGACAATGATTGGAATATTTCAGTTGATTTATGTGATTTGCTAGAATCACAAGGTGGACTTACAGATGAGTTACAAAGTGGGGAAGTTGGATCTGCAAATGGAGTTCTTGAGATGGGAAAGTTGTTGAGCATTTGTTGCAAGTTCAAACAACAATCTGGAACTCCATTTCAACATCAGATTTAGCTTTACAATGTGCAATGAACCTTGTCTAAGGTTACTTATTAAAAAAAGGAAAAAAGGGCAGGGAAGAGAGAAGGTTCCTGGATCTGAAACTACTAATGAACAGTGATCATGGAGGCTGCTACAGTAGATAAACTCCCTAAATTGGGTTTTGCTTGGCCAAGAGGATCCTACAGTTACACAAAACTAGTGCAATCTTCCAAGGACTGTAGATTTTTAGTTTGCATACACACATCATGAACATGCAAATGAACTAAGTTGTAGCAATCAAATAAAGAAGCCCAGGCTAACTTTGCACAGCAGCTTGTCATCAACAAGTGCCAAAAGTATGGGCTGAAAATTCATTAAATACTGAAACAACAATCACCATTACCACCTCCATTCAAGAAACTACAACTAAAACTAACTTGGAAGGTAGACCATGCACACATAATGAGCAGAGTCAAAAGTAACACCCATAGATCATGCAATGCTGCTTTCTATTGCTGCAAAATGCTTTTACAATAGCTCTCCAACAACTACAAATGAGGGAAAGACCCCTATTTATAGTTTACCAAATCCCAAATGAATAGCTATGATTGAGTTACATTGTGTGGTTCAGAGTCAATTACATTAGGGCTTCACCTATCCCACAATATTCAATAATTTAAAATACATCTTTGTCTTTTCCCTATTTTGTCTTGTAGTGGCTAGTCATTGTAGTAGTTTTTCCTTCTAGCTAATTTCCCTTTTACTGTAGCTAAAACTAACTAAAAGCTACCTTCTTCCAATGGAATTTTATCATTCGTCATTGGATCAAATGGTTCTATCGATGGACCCATGGTAGGCTTCTTGAAACCAGAAATGAGAGGTCAAAATGTTGTTTTAGGAATGTTGATTTGAAACGGCCGACGGAGCATGGAACTCCGGATGGTATTTCTCGCATGTAATTTTGGAATTAGAAAGGTCAAGGGAGGATAAGACCCCATTTTAGCATCTAGATTGAAGTCCGTTTCTGATCTTGAGGTGCGCTTGTACGTTCCAGAAACATGAGGTCGGAATGCCGCTGTAGGAATGCTATTTTGAAACGGCCGACAAAGCACGGAACTCCGGATGGTATTTTCTGGCCGCAAATTTGGAATTTGAAAAGCCAAGATAGGATAAGACCCCATTTTAGCATCAGGGTCGAAGTCCGTTTTTGATTTGGAGGTGCACTTGTACGTTCCGAAAACATGAGCTCGGAATGCTGTTATGGAAATGTTGTTTTGAAATGGTCGATGGAGCACGGAACTCTGGATGGTACTTCCCATTGCAATTTTGGAATTTGAAATGTCAAGGGAGGATAAGACCCTATTTTAGCATCTGGGTCAAAGTTTGTTTCTGATTTGGAGGTGCGCTTGTACGTTCCAGAAACATGAGGCCAGAATGTCGTTGTAGGAATGCTGTTTCAAATTGGCCGACAAAGCACGAAACTCCGGATGGTACTTCCCGGCTGCAATTTTGAAATTTGAAAGTTCAAGGGAGGATAAGACCTCATTTTAATATCTAGGTTGAAATCTATTTCTAATTTGGAGGTGCACTTGTACATTCCGAAAACATGAGGCTGGAATGCCACTGTATGAATGTTGTTTCAAAACGACCGACAGAGCACGAAATTTCGGATGGTACTTCCCGGCTGCAATTTTGGAATTTGAAAGGTTAGGGGAGGATAAGACCCCATTTTATCATCTAGGTTAAAGTCCATTTCTAATTTGGAGGTGCGCTTGTACATTCCGGAAACATGAGGTCGGAATGTTGTTTGCAAGAATGCTACTGCAAAAATATAATTTTTAAATTTTCAAAATTTCCTAAAACTTAATGAAACCTTGTCAGTTGACTTAGGCACCACAAAAACATCCAAAATCCATAGGAAATCTATCCCCAAAGTCAAAGAAAGTGAAGGAACAAACGAATCGAGCGAGCAGGAGGGCGAAGCCCAAAAAACCCAACACTTAGCAATTTTTAATTTTATGGACAAAATATGGTCAGCCAAAAATGAGACTTTGAAGGGAATGTTGACCAACTAGGACAACAAAATGAGGGGCACACAAAATGAGATGGGAGCAGAGAAGCCCGCCAGGAGCGAAAAAAAGAGGGTCCCTACCTACGGCGGGGCATGTGTGCAAAATATGCACAACAAATGGTGACTCGCTGGGGGAAATGCTCTAGAGCATTTCAATGAAAAACTATAATCACGAACCCAGAATCTCTGATTCCGACCTTCATGCAAGGGAAAATAAGCCAGACACTCAACCAAAGGATCAAAACCACTAGTTAACCCAACCTTCAGTATGCTGAAAATCCAAGTGTGTGCAATTGTGTTAATTCCCATCCTTCAGTTGCTGCAAGAACCCATGCTCCATCAAGTTAAGCTACGTAGTTTATTCTAACTCCAAAAGCATCCAGAACATTGCCTTACTACCAATCAGGCATCCATAGCCCCGACAAGGTTGTCATTGTGATTCTCCCGAACATTGCTCTACTACCGACCGGGCGTCCATAGCCTCGGTAGAGTTATTCGTATACCCCTGAAAAGTTGAATTTATCTCCTTTTGATTTTCAATATTTTGCTTTCTTTCTTTTGTTTCTTTTTCTCTTTTTAGTTCTTTTATTTCAACCCGCAAGCAATGAAGCTCGTGCTCAGGGCTGAGAATCACAGTGGCGCTAGAGCAAAATTTTAGATTTTTCACTTAACTAGACTTCACAAAAGGCCTACAGTGACCGTCAAATTCTTAAAATTTGTGAAAGATATAAGATTCAAGAATATTTCAGAATCAAACTGACCAACAACTTATCCACTTTGAATCAAACATCTAGATCACTTGATACTAACAAAAGATCCTCACCATCCACTCTAAAAACTTGATTATAGTTTGACAAAGAAATACATACAGCAACCCCAGGTGAGAAGAATGATTGTTGTGTGCACAGATGCACCCAGCCAAAAATAGAGGGACCCCAAGCAAAGTGAGAGCAAACAAAAGCAAACGAAAAGAAAACACCAAAACCAACCAAAGCAGGACAACAAAAGAAAACAACAAAGAAACCACTCCAAAGCAAGCAACCTACAACAAACCAACTAACCTAAGGAAAGCAGGAAAGCGGATTATTTATAGGAAGCCTACACTACTCAAAACGAGTTATGTACAAAGATATTTACAAAGAACTACATTTGGGTAAGGCGAGCTGATGCTCATGCTCATTGGATTTTGCTGCTTATGCACAAGCAAACGAGCAGTCATTATAGTTCTCAACCATGCAGATTTATCCCTATATTCAAAGGGAATAAATTCAATATGGAAGATTTCAAATACTACCCCAACATCATGAAGAATCAACAATTGAGGAGGCTCACTAAACCCATGATTAATCCATAAACATGTTCATTTTTTCTCATTCCCATAATCAAAATGATAAGTGCAACTATGACAATTAACACGAGCAAGGAAGGATAAAACTTGGATTTCGTCACATGGAGGTGGCAACATTTGACAATCGAGAGCGAGCACCGCATCATCAGTCTTTGCATCAGCAACCTTGGGCGGGCATGGTGGAGGGTGCAACATTTCAGGAATCAAGTCTGCATAAGGCAGGGAGAACGGGGCAACAAACACTTCTTCCACGTCTTGCGTGGGATCAACAATCTCCCTTGGCAGTTCTTCAAAAAGAAGTACTTCTCCACATTGATCATCTGCAAACTTGGGATCCACTTGATTGTTGTCTTGAAAAGGTAGCATGTTGTCTCACTTCCTTTCCCAAGTGTCGAACTTATCTTCATGATGCTCAGTGTCATGGGATGATGGCATGTGCAAATCTGTCCTATTGCAGCCATCTGAATATGAAGGAGGATCAACAACAATCATGGCGGAAGGACTCCAAGTTGCATCTTGTAGTCGACTGGGTGCTTCATCTCTATTGGCAGCTATCTCAACACCCCCACCTTTGTCTTTTTCTCTTTGTTGTTCATGCAACTCATCATGACATTCACTCATTTCCCCTTGCTCACTATCACTATAAATGGAGAAGGAACCCCTCTCCCAATCCAAAAACTCTTATGCATCACCATTTAGAGGCTCAAGGAGTATTCCCTCATTGCTACCATCTTCTAGGATGTGTTCTTCCTCGACATGAGTATACCTCCATAGCACAACTCCCAATGGAAAGAAGTTATCAATTGATGGCACCTCATCAAGGGGGCCAAAATTTACTATGTGATTTTCCCCCAAAGACTCACCATAAAGCCCATCGTCCATGGTGCACAAATGCTCTTGAAGAGGGAGAAATTCTTGATGACTGTTGGACAACATTCCTATTTGATTTACTACATCGCTTGAAACCTCGAGACTGTATTGTTGTCCTTCTTCTATTGCTATCCCAACATCCTCTTGAGGACCACCCCCAGCTGAGTCATTACTTGGCTCTGGCTCTTGGTCCTCATGTTCCATTCTTGAAGCCACTATAGGGAGTGGTGTGCTCGCCAACCTTGCTTGTTCTCTAACTTGCTTCATGGCTTCTTGGCACAGTTTACATGTGAACTCAGAGTGGGATGAATCATGGAACCTACACCAATTTGGTAGCAGAAATACCTCCAAATCCACCTGACATTTTAGCTCTGACCAATCTTTTGCTAATCTAGAGATGAGCTAGCCATATCTTTCTACTACTGGGTCCTCATCATCACTTTTTGTTGTCCCAAGGTTGTCAATCTCTTCCTCTTACTCATTTTCAGCATCTTCTTTGGCTGCCCCAAGATACACTACTGCAAAATTGATTGACTCATCCTCAACTACCAATGGCTCCTCTTCTTAAGTGGAGGACTTCCCTTTAATGGAAAAGGAGAGGCTTTCCAACTCCATTCTTAGTGAACCTTCACCAAAGCTTTTTGTTGTCCCCAGAAAATCAGCTTCTTCCTTTTCATTTTCTGCTTCAACATTTGTTGTCCCAACATCTATTTCTATGGAGCTTCTCGGTCTATTTGCAATGTGTTGTCCTCCAGATACTGATAGTTTTTCTGCCTCATGGGATGACTCATTCTCCTTGCCAGTTGGCTACTCCAACCTACTCAAATTGCCTTTGACTTGGGTGATGATGTTTGCACATGACAAACAAGTAAATTCTGAATGTGGTGCATTGTGAAATCTGCACCAACTTAACAGTAGTGCTTTCTCCAATCTTGGTCCGTCTCTACTGTCCAAACATTCCTGGATCAACTCTTCAAATGCCTTGGCTGCCATGGTTGTCAATTCTTCCTCTGAGTCTGCAAGGGCTAAAGGCTGATATATTTACCAAAAAGGAATCTCTCCTTGCAAGACTCTTTCAATTATGCTCAAGAAGGTTAGACATTCCAATTCATTGTGCCTACAAGTGTAATAGATCCTACACTGATCTACCAATGCAAATTGCTGCAACGGACTCTTCAATCTTCTATTTAAATTTGCATGTAGCTGAGCGATGTTGATTTGTACATGCTGCTCCATTTCGACTCAACTTCTTTTGCCTTCAAAATTTTTTGATTTTATGATTCAGCATTACAAGAGATCTCCTTATCTCAGATTTATTCTTGAAAGTGCTCTTCTCAACATCTAACATTCAGCTTTCTAGCCTCAACATATCTGCCCTCCTTCTAGCGCCAGTTCTGTTGATGGTGTTTTTATGAACTTCACAACACAAGTAATACATATGTGCATTACCTCTCTTGAAAGACAATTTTCTACAATCAGATTGCAGAACACTATCCCAAGGTCTCTCGGATGTTAGGTCATGACGATGCTTGGAATATTTTAGTTGATTTATGTGATTTGTTGGAATCACAAGGTGGACTTATAGATGAGTTACAAAGCGGGGAAGTTGGATTTGCAAATGGAGTTCTTGAGATGGGAAAGTTGTTGAGTGTTTGCTGCAGGTTCAAACAATAGTCTCGAACTCCATTTCAACATCAGATTTAGCTTTATAATGTGCAATGAACCTTGCCTGAGGTTACTTATTAAATAAAAGGAAAAAAGGCAGGGAAGAGAGAAGGTTCCTGGATCTGAAACTACTAATGAACAGTGATCATAAAGGCTGCTATAGTAGATAAACTCCCTAAATTGGGTTTTGCTTGGCCAAGAGGATCCTACAGTTACACAAAACTAGTGCAATCTTCCAAGGACTGCAGATTTTTAGTTTGCATACACACATCATGAACATGCAAATGAACTAAGTTGTAGCAATCAAATAAAGAAGCCCAGGCTAACTTTGCACAGCAGCTTGTCATCAACAAGTGCCAAAAGTATGGGCTGAAAATTCATTAAATACTGAAACAACAATCACCATTACCACCTCCATTCAAGAAACTACAACTAAAACTAACTTGGAAGGTAGACCATGCACACATAATGAGCAGAGTCAAAAGTAACACCCATAGATCATGCAATGCTGCTTTCTATTGTTGCAAAATGCTTTTACAATAGCTCTCCAACAACTACAAATGAGGGGAAGACCCCTATTTATAGTTTACCAAAGTCCAAATGAATGGCTATGATTGAGCTACATTGTGTGGCTCAAATTCAATTATATTAGGGCTTCACCTACACCACAATATTCAGTAATTTAAAATACATCTTTGTCTTTTCCCTATTCTGTGTTGTAGTGGCCAGTCATTGTAGCAGTTTTTCCTTCTAGCTAATTTCCCTTTTACTGTAGCTAAAACTGACTGAAATCTACCTTCTCCCAATGGAATTTCAGCATTCCTCATTGGATCAAATGGTTCTATTGATGGACCCACGGTAGGCTTCTTGAAACCATAAATGAGAGGTCAAAATGTTGTTTTAGGAATGTTGATTTGAAATGGTCGACAGAGCATGGAACTCCGGATGGTATTTCCTGCATGCAATTTTGGAATTTGAAAGGTCAAGGGAGGATAAGAACCCATTTTAGCATCTGGGTCAAAGTCCGTTTCTGATTTGGAGGTGTGCTCATACATTCCAAAAACATGAGGCCGGAATGCCGTTATAGGAATGCTGTTTTGAAACGGTCGACGGAGCATGGAACTCCGGATGGTATTTTCTGGCTACAAATTTGGAATTTGAAAAGTTAGGGGAGGATAAGACACCATTTTAGCATCTGGGTTGAAGTCCGTTTTTGATTTGGAGTTGCGCTTGTACGTTCCGAAAATATGAGCCCGAAATGTTTTTCTAGAAATGTTGTTTTCAAACGGTCGACGAAGCACGGAACTCTGGATGGTACTTCCCAGCTGCAATTTTGGAATTTGAAATGTTAGGGGAGGATAAGACCCCATTTTAGCATCTGGGTCAAAGTCCATTTCTAATTTAGAGGTGCGCTTGTACGTTCTGAAAATATGAGGCCGGAATGCCGTTGTAGGAATGCTGTTTCAAATCAGCCAATAGAGCACGGAACTCCGGATGGTAATTCCCGGCTGCAATTTTGGAATTTAAAAATTTAGGGGAGAATAAGACCCCATTTTAACATCTGGGTCAAAGTCTGTTTCTGATTTGGAGGTGCGCTTGTACGTTCTGGAAACATGAGGCTGAAATGTCGTTGTTGGAATGCTGTTTCAAAATAGCCGACAGAGCACAGAACTCCGGATGGTACTTCCCAGATGCAATTTTGGAATTTGAAAGGTTAGGGGAGGATAAGACCCCATTTTAGCATCTGAGTCAAAGTCCGTTTCTAATTTGGAGGTGCGCTTGTACGTTTCAGAAACATGAGGCCAAAATGCCGCTGTGGGAATGCTATTTGCAAGAATGCTACTACAGAAATACAGTTTTGGAATTTTCAAAATTTCCTGAAACTTAATGAAACCTTGTTAGTTCACTAAGGCACCACAAAATCATCCAAAATCCATAGGAAATCTATCCCCAAAGTCAAAGAAAGTGAAGGAACATATGAATCGAGCGAGCGGGAGGGCCAAGCCCGAAAAACCCAACACTTAGCAATTTTTTATTTTAGGGGAAAAATATGGTGAGCCAAAAATGAGACTTTGAAGGGCACATTGACCAAATAGGACAGCAAAATGAGGGGCACAAAAAATGAGATGGGAGCAGAGAATCCCACCGAGAGCAGAAAAAAGAGGGTCCCTGCCTAAGGCGGGGCGTGTGTGCAAAATATGCACAATAGGTTTGAGCGATCTTTGTAATGGATATGTCGCGGTTCTTTTTATATTTTTATTTTCCTGTGATTTCAACTTCATGTGAGTATTCTTATTCTACCATGGATCACGAGATCATCCGCATATCGGTAAGAATGAGTTGGTCATTTTTTTATTGTTCCTAAAAAACAAGTAATCTAAAGAGATCAAATCATAATCTTAACAGGGCTTTCTATAGATTTATTTTTCATTCTATTTCCTACGGTTGTGGAGGTCAGTATCTTTGAAGTGGATTTATTTGAATTTGAAGACCATCTCCTGCGTATGATTGCCTTTTTCGAGATACAGTTTATTTCTCTCAGAATGCGTTTGCAGTTCCTCTCTCAACTTTTCCTTTTGGAACGTATTCATCTTATAACCCACTAGAAAAGATATCAATTACATGAAAGGCCTTGTCCAATAAAATTTGAATCGGTAAGCATATTAAACCTTACCCTTGGAGGCAAAGAATCAAGTCTACAATTTTTCTGTTAAAAGCTCGATATAAGCTTTGCAGCCTTGAGATCATGTTGTACAGACATGATCACATATTTTCCATAGCTTTCTTCATAGGTTGCTTGCATGTGAATCTAACCTAAGACGTTAGTTGCATTCTTTTGGGTTGTGGTCAAAAGAGATATCTAAGTCAAGTAACTCCCATTGATTATCGGTATAATGTTGTGGCTATTTGAGATATGGAATTATTTTAACAAATTATTAAATATGAATCTTATGTTATTTGATTTGTGACGTAAATGATCAATTATATTTGTGTATGGTTAATGGTAATCTTAATATATAATTTATCCTAACTAGGAGTTTGTATTTAAAATATCAATGGTGAAGGAATGTTTGTTTTAGGGTATGTGTAATCATTTAACTTGAATGTTAAAGTTGGTGTTATATTATTGAATTCTTGAGAAAGATTGGTATAAATGTTTTTTATATCAATTGACTTGTTACTATTCCTTGTTTTAAAGGTTAGTGTTCAAGTATTTTATTTTCCTAGAGGATTTGTTTGGTCGTTTTTGAAATATGCTATGTTTATAGTATAGAGACCTTGTTTAGATCTTTGTGTGGAAACGTGGATTTCACATGTTATGTCACTTTGGTTATTTATTGGATTAGTTGATTATGAATCCTTGTGTAAGAATTTCATGTTCATGCATGATTTTCTTCTTGTTATAATCTTTTATGGAGTTGTACCTTAGGATGAGTAGCTTTTGTTAGGGGCCGGACCTAGAAGAGGTTGCGGGGGTAACCTCTTGGAAGTATTTGCTACAGTGATGTCACTCCTGTCCTTGGGTTTCTGTCGGGTCTCTTGTGTAAGGTCACCTATGTTTATATCTTTGCTACTAGGAGTATGTTTGTTGTCATATGGATCTATTGTCATTATAATTTCATGATTGTCGACCTTGTGTTGTATGTTGTCTTTTTTGTTGTCTGATCAACTTGAGAACCTGTTCTATCTCCTAGCATGGGGGGTGGGCTTTCGAGCTCCACACGGTTGGGAGGAACGTGCCACATTCTCCATTGGGTCCCTTATAGGTGATATCGTTCATGTCATGATTTGTCTTGGCAGGTTCCTGGATGTGCATCGTTCATGGAGTTGGTCGTTGGACGAGTTTGTGGTCGACATCATCTTGTGATCTTAATCTTTACTATACTCACTATTGAGGTTCTATTTTATTATTTATTGTAGTATCGAGATTGGTCTCAATCTCATTTGTTGTAAACAAATTGTAATACCACTATTGATGTATGGAATCTATTAATGATTATATTAATGATTTGAGTTATTTGGTTTAGGTTGTGATGTGCTTACTACTTACTTTAGTAGTGTTTTTGTGGAAATCTCGAGTGTTTATGCTAGGTTGTTATTACTTATTGATTTTAAATCTTTTTTTTAAAAATAAAAAATTATTCAGTTAAATAGAGTAACGTTTCTTGGGTTGCATGGTGGGGTGTTACACATGGTATCAAAGCCCCAGGTTCATACACTAGATCCTCTGGGTACATTTGTGTCCAATATATTGTCCTTGTTAATTTGTTAGTGGAGTGTTAAGTGATAACATGTTCATGGCTTTTACATTAGCATGATGTACTCTATGAAAGAGTGTAGTGTGTATGTAACCTGATATAAGGTTATGGTTGGAAAGTTAAGATACGTATCCCATGGGTTATGGAATTGGATATTCCTATGGGATTATGTATGTAGTTGTACCCCCTTGTAAATTTAAGAAACCAGTAACTGTATTTGGTTTGAGTGTTGTGGAAACCCATACTTGCTTTGTGTGTTCATGTGATGGTGATACTTGGTACCCATCCATGGGGAAAAGTCGCATTTTGGTGTGGGATTAACCATACCATTGTGTGTGTTTGCATGTTTGTTACCTAATTGAGGGCCAACCCATGTGAGGTTGAAATTATACATAGGAGTAACCAAAATTAGCTCTTTTTCTTTTGGTTTTCTAGATCCTCAATCCATGAAGGGATAGTAGAAGCCACAAGTTCCTTGGGTGGAGTGTGTAGCATACACATAATGCGACGCAAAGCATCTCAGCTCAACCAATCCAAAGGAATTGTACCCACTACTTTCCCTAATATTGGATCAAGATACTTGATCCATATGTGTTAACCTAATCCCCATAGATTTGAGCACAACAACATTGGTATGTTAGTTATGCCTAGGCGTCCATAGAGGCGTTGATCTGGCATTGTTGAGTTAACCTCATCCATATGAGAGGTGAAGGTCGGTAGCCCCATAGTGATATTGTCATATTGCATTATATAGCTAGTCTATCTGCACATGCTCCGACATGATGTGATAGATATGATGCCATGCCACACTAATGTTCTGACATAGTGTTGGTAATGATGCTTTGATATACTATATTTGCTCATATTCTAATATGATGTAGTATGATACCACACCCCAATCATGTTCCAACATAGTGATGGTGATGATGCCACGTGCCTAGACACGTGAAGGCACATTATGTGATTGTCTTTGTTAGCCTACTTGTGTGATGAGCATTATGGGGCCTCAAACACTTGTAGAGGGATCCTCATGGTTGCCTTGACCATGTTGGTCGAGTAGCGTATGAGTAGATCCTAGCCATGTATACCTCTGGCTATAGCGAGTTCTTACGTGTGTCTTCTCCATGAGGTATCGCAATGTGGGATGTGTTATTCGCGTGCCTACCTCCGCGGACCCACAGACACATTGCCATGTGGCATGTGACCAGTACATTTCTTTTTCGGCTGGCGTATGACCAGGTAGAGTGAAGACGGTTTTTTAGTCATGGATACACTCTAGGCCATGTGGAGGGCGTGCTCATTCTGCATCACATGAGGGCTATTATCATTCTAGTCAGACGTTGTTTCTGTTAGAGTAATAGTTCATTTGCCTTTATAATTAAATCACTTCGGTTTAATTATTAATGCTAACTATTATTCTATTCACTTAAGCTTGTCATTTGTAGGTGCATTATAATTAATATGTTTATTAATTATTAATTGCACAAACCTAGCTTTCTCCGGCTTTAGGGTTTCTCACCTTATATGCTGCTTTTGTAATTATTGTAATTAATCTTTTTGGGAAATAATAATTCTGCTCTCACTCCGCTGAGATTTTCCAAACCCTTGCTTCTGTCTCTTTGGTCTCCATTCAGCATTAGGTATTTTGCATGCAGGTGTTCTTGGCGAGCTGTGGATTTGCATTTATCAAATCCTACATGGTATCGGAGCATGACCTTTCCCTGCAGGGGAGGATGTGGACTGAGGAGCTGAAATGTGATGCTCCTGCATGGCTTCCTCTAAAGCCTCCAAACGTTTCCAACACTGAGAAACGGGATGTCCTTCCTTTCCACAAAAGCTACAGGTCTCAACTGATTTCTTCTTAGTCTTGGAGGTAGACTCAGTGGACTTCGAAGAAGATTTACCCTTGGAAGGGTTAGCTAGAGGTTTTGAATTAGTTTTCTGTGTAGGTTTGGAGGAAGACTCATTGCCTGCAGAATCTTTCTTCAGTTTGCTTTTCTATTTTGGTTTCCCCTGTGAAGACTGAGCAACCAATGCTTGGCTAGAAGAGCCAGAAGCATCCATCTGTTGGATCTTTTCCTATTCTCGTGTCAACCAATCACAGAATGTATCAAAAGAAGGCATGGTGTGTCTAGCACCCAAAGCATCCATGGTGGAGTAGAAAGTGGAAGAGAAGACTCAAATCCATCAAATTTTTATAGTCGGGATGCAGTGTCAACACTTCCAGTAGCCATAATCATATCAGAATCATGTAAGTCCCGAATAACCACATCATGTGGTGAGAACTCAACTGTCTTACCAGAGCCAGAGTGACAAATCTGATAGATAGACAGTAGGTTCATTGAAATGTCAGGGACAAAGAGAACATCCTGAAGAGAACCCCCAGCCAATGCAACAGAACCAGAACCCAAAACAGAAAGATGAGATGAGTTCCCAATAGCAATCTGTGAAGTAGCACAAGGAGTAAGTGAGCAGACTTTGGCATGAGCATTTGGGCCATGTCAATTACAGATATCTTCAGCAGATGAGCACACAGGCACTTTTTCTTGGGCTTCCACACATTACTTGCACTGATGGGGTTTGTTAGGGTTGTGTTCTTGGAAAACAACATAGGGATCCTTTTCCTTAGGGACGAGCTACTAGTGCTTTGGCACCATTGGAGTTGATTCATAGTGACCTCATGTCATTTCCTACTCCTTCTTTTTCCGGTGCCAGATATGTGCTTACTTTCATTGATGACTTCTCCAGGCGCACATGGGTGTACTTTTTAAAGTACAAGTCTGATGTCTTTGACTCATTTCGAGTCTTTAAGACATTTGTGGAGAAGCAATCTGGTCTTTCTATTCGCCGGATACGTACAGATAATGGGGGGGAGTATGTGAACCAAACTTTCAGGGATTTTTGCTCTGAACATGGTCTTTAGCATCAGTTTTCAGTGCCCTACACCCCTCAGCAGAATGGTGTGGCAGAGAGAAAGAACAGAACACTTCGGGAGATGGCTAATTGTATGATATGGTCCAAGTCCATGGATTCGTCTTTTTGGGTAGAGGCAGTCAATTGTGCCAACTATATTCAGAATTGGATGCCTCACAAGGCAGTTCGACATATGACTCCTGAGGAGGCTTGGTCTCATGTCAAGCCTGATATATCTTCATTCCGAGTTTTTGGTAGTGAAGCATGGGCATTTGTGCCTGATGCTCAGAGGAGAGCAATGGAGCGGAAGAGCCGACACCTCATTTTAGTTGGCTACTGCGAGGATGTTAAGGCATACAGGTTGTTTGACCCTGATTCCGGAGAGGTCTTGTTTCAACGGGATGTCCAGTTTGATGAGCGCCTTCCTACAGTAGATACCCCGCTTCCAGAGTCTACTTCACTTACCACTACTCCCTCCTCTCTTCCAACTTTGTTTCAGGATGATGAGGATGATGATCTTAGTGATCCCCATTTACCTCCACCACAGGATCCTCCACAGATGCCTAGATGGGCTCATGTTATAGTTGATGCTACAGGATCTCTGGCTGGTGACCCTTCCACTTCCCGTCCCACCCGGTCTCATATTGCAGGTTCTAGTCTTCTGAGTCATGCTATTTGTGGTGATCCTCAGACATTTGGGGCAGCGACAGGACATACTCAGTGGGACAGTGCTATGGAGGAGGAGTATTTTTCTTTGATGAAGAATCATACTTGGGATCTTTGTTCTCTTCCTAAGGGAAGAAAGTTAGTGCGATGCAAGTGGTTGTATCGTACTAAGTTTGCTGCTGATGGTTCTATTGATAAGTACAAGGCACGTCTTGTTGTGAAGGGTTTTTCATAGGTTGAGGGTATTGATTACACTGAGACATTTGCCCCTGTCGCTAAGATGAACTCTATTCACCTTGTCTTATCCCTCACGGCTTCTCAGGGATGGCCCATTTTTCAGATGGATGTGAAGAGTGCTTTCTTGCATGGTGATCTTAGTGAGGAGATTTACATGGAGCAGCCTCAGGGATTTGTGTAGGATTCCTCCTTGGTTTGCAGACTTCAACGTTCTTTGTATGGTCTCAAACAGGCCCCTCGGGCTTGGTATGAGAAGATGGACTCCTTTCTACTTTCTACAGGATTCACATGCTGTCATTCTGATCCTACAGTCTACATTCAGCGTCTTGAGGATGAGGTTTTGATCCTTGTGCTATATTTCGATGATCTTCTCATCACAAGTAGCTCATCTACTATGATTCAGGATGTTCAGCGCGCATTGATGGAGCAGTTTGAGATGACAGACCTAGGTCTATTACACTTCTTTCTGGGTCTGCAGATTGTTCAGTCACTTGCTAGGATCTTTTTTTACCAGTAGAAGTATGCTCTTGACATGCTTCAACGCTTTGATATGCTTGCTTGCAAGCCTACTCCCACACCTTTTCAGTCGGGTGTTACTTTGTCTACCTCTTGCACTTCGCCTTCAGTGGATCCTACATTGTATCGACAGTTGGTTGGCAGTTTGTTGTACCTGACACACACTCGTCCTGATCTCTCCTTTGCAGTTGGTCTAGTCTCTTGGTTCTCTCATGAGCCTCATGAGAGTCATTGGCAAGCTGCCAAGCGCATTTTGAGATACATTCAGGGCACACTTATGTATGGTATTCATTACACATCAGGGGCTCCTCACATTGTTGGCTACACTAACTCAGATTGGGCTGGTGATGTTGATGATCAGAAGTCTACTTCTGGCTTTGTCTTTTGCCTTGGCTCTAGTCCTATCACATGGTCGTGCAAGAAGTAGAATGCTTGCGCACTTTCATCTACAGAGGCTGAGTATAGAGCGGCAGTGCATGCTAGTCAGGAGATTTTGTGGCTTCGACAATTGATGACTGAGTTTGGGTTTCCTCCTGATCCTCCCACTGTTCTGTGGTGCGATAATCAAAGTTCTATTCACATTTCCTGTAACCCGGTGGAGCATCAGCGCACTAAACACATTGAGCTTCATATGCATTTCATCCGTTAGCAGATTTAGGATGGTGTTCTCTCTTTGGAGTACATCCCCACTGACGTGCAGGTTGCTAACATCTTCACCAAACCTTTTGCATCTCCGCGCTATCTTCAGTTGCGTTCTATGCTTGGGGTGACGGAAGTTGTCCTTGGGGGGTCTTGTTGAGGCCTTCCTTCCTTCATGTTTTTTTTCAGCATGTTGTTGTATCTCTTTTTGGGGTAGAGTTTTTTCCCACTGGGTTTTCTCTATTTCCCCGTTTTACAGAGATTTCTTTGTAGTTGGGTACCTGATCTGGCCTTGTTGTCGGGACCCATTTTTTCCTGCTTTCTTAGCTGTGCTAGGTTTGCTTCCTCCTGAGCTTCACTTAAGGGGGGGTGTTAGAGTAATAGTTCATTTGCCTTTATAATTAAATCACTTCGGTTTAATTATTAATGCTAACTATTATTCTATTCACTTAAGCTTGTCATTTGTAGGTGCATTATAATTAATATGTTTATTAATTATTAATTGCACAAACCTAGCTTTCTCCAGCTTTAGGGTTTCTCACCTTATATGCAGCTTTTGTAATTATTGTAATTAATCTTTTTGGGAAATAATAATTTTGCTCTCACTCTGCTGAGATTTTCCAAACCCTTGCTTCTGTCTCTTTGGTCTCCATTCAACATTAGGTATTTTGCATGCAGGTGTTCTTGGCGAGCTGTGGATTTGCATTTATCAAATCCTACAGTTTCCTCTTTCCTCGTTAGGTGGCTAGTATATATTCACATAGTGTTGTATAGTGCAATTTAAAGATTGTAAATTTTCTTTTGGTTATTGATGATTTTTCAGTTGATTGTGAGGGATGACACTTTGTTTATACTTGATTGTGAAGGCTTTTCCACAACTTTTGATCTTATTTTCTCATAACCCTAGAGGTTATATATTTGAGTTAATGTTGAAATTGTGCACATTTATTGCCTTACTGTTGAAATTGAACTTTAATTTTCTCTTCTTTCTGAACTTGGTGGCTAAGCTTGTTATCTTTGTTTTCTTTAATGTTGGCTATGTGTCATATTGTGATTCCTCTCCAAGGACGTATGAGGCAGACTTGGTGAGTGTGTACGAGGAAGTAGACGTAGGAAATGTAGAGGATGGGGGTATGTGACACTGTTATACAACTAGAATCCACTACTTGCCTATGTGTGATGACTATCTCTTGGAGGCTAATCACCTTGTACAACAAGGGATAGGTCATAGTGGTCTTGTTTGGATGGTCTCAAATTATGTAAGACCTAACACCATCAAGCCATTGTTTTGATGTTTGATCTATATGATATGGTTATATGTTCTTGGTTCATGGATTCATCTATCATGGATGGTATGCTGCTTTCTAGTGTCTAGATGGACCCTTGTGTGGCCTTATATTGTGATTTAAGGGGATGTGTATTGGTGCATATGTGTATTATGTATGCTGATCCATGGTTATGTGTTTTTGGAGACATCAATTGGTGGTTGTTCCACCATGTTGGTTTGTATGGATTGACAGTGTACCTGGTTGGATTGACTATGGCATGGGTTGCTGTTGTTTATATGTTGAGGTATGGAGTGGTTTAGTCTTGGAACCCTTGATTATGTGTGAATGTATGGTGATTGTACTAGGGATATTTGCAGGCTTCCAGGAGTAAGCCTCACCCTAGGGGGGGAGGATGTAGTGACCCTCCTAATGACACTTTTTATTTTAGTAGTCTTGTGACATAGTTAGCAAATAGACCTTTGATATTATGTTGTTTGATGTTTTATGTCATGATTTACATGACTAGTTGTGAAACTCATTTGATGATACACTATATTATTTGATGTGATGATTACTTGCATAAGATGACGTTTATGATGGTTATTTATGTTGTTATGTTTTACACATTATGATGCTATGTTAGTTAGATGTTACATCAGTCGGTGAAGAAGGCGAATTAGCAGTACTTCATAGTGAGTGCCCTGCTATGTTGCAATTCTTCTTCATGGTGTGCTTCCATATTTTACATGTTGGATTAATCATGCAGTGTTACGCAACTTTTAGGTACAGACATTGACTCCACCTACTTGTCAGGTCTGAGCATGCCATGACCCAATGGAATTATTGATGGGAGATAGAATTGTCCTTTGTCCTTAGCCTTCATTTTGAAAAGAAAGAGTATCTATTATTACCCTCTTGTTGTGTCACTTGTTCATCGCATGTTTGCAGTCGGTTGCTTATATTTAAGTCTACAATGTTTTTGATAAAAGGGGTAAAATGGGTTTTACAGGGACCTGAAACCACAACGTTTACAAAACAGAAAAAAGGACACCAAAGTCCAACCAGGAAAACCAGCTGCCCTAGAAAAGACCAGTAGCAACCAAATGAAAAAGACCATAAAGGTCAGGTCAGAAGGGATAGCAAAGAAAGCACCAAGAAAACCCCAACCGTTAATTCAGAGTCATGAGGACAGACTCCGTCTCTACCTCCAGATTCTTTATATCCTTGACACCCTTTTAAAAAGTTTGAATCATCTTCAAAGTAAGGGGGGCCTTGCGCTTCAGATTGGCTCTAGTTCTTCTAGAAATTCCCACTTTCGTATCCTTTCTTTTATCCTCTGTTTCCTCCAGATCCACCACCAGAGAACCCTGCTGGGCTTTATCAAGCTTCTCAGTCATCACGTTAATGATAATGGCGTTGTGTCTTGCCATACGGTTATTTTTCTCAGCAACTATTTTGATGGTGTTCCATATGTTCTTAGCCTTGGAGTCAATATTTATGTTGCTGTGATCCACATTTTTCTTTTCAATCTCAACAATCTTTGAGCCCAGCTCATCAATCTTGCTTTGCAGAGCCTAATTTTTTATTTTCAACTCATTAATTTCAGTGAAAGTCCATTCCAAGAGCTTGAAGTGGGACTCAGAATTGATTTTGGCTAGGTTCAGAATATCCAGAGAGGACTCATTCCTAGTATTAGGGAAAGAATGCTCAGGGTTAGGAACAGGGGGTAATCATTAATGTGTTTATCTGGTAGAGGATCAGTGCAAAAATCAGTTTTGTTGGCATCAGACTCCTTCGACTCAGAGGACTCTTCAGAATAGGAAACAAGGCATTTGGCCTAGATTTTCTTATCAAAAGAGTTGTTCTTAAGGGAAGGGCTGTTGGGCACAAGCTCAATAGAGGTTTTACTAGAATTGCCCGAAGGAACAACATGCAGGCTAGGGACTTTTCTAGCCGGACTAGAGTTGGGCATATACTCCAAGCCATTGGGCTCAGTGTCATCACTCTTAGAATCAGGGATGGTTTCCTTAATAGCAGGAGCAGGCACATTGAGATATTCAACAATCAGCGTAATTAACCTAGTGTGCAGAATGGGGAATATTTTAGGGTTTTTCTTGTTATCCTCCAAGCTTTTCTTCAAGGAGCAGAAAAGATAATAGGGGATAGAGACCCTTACCTTGTATCGGAAATGGTTGAGAAGAGCAAAGTGGTAGCCATAGAATTTAGTGAAGTGCCCATCCACCGTAATGTACTCCATGATGACCTACAAAACCTTTCTCTAGATAGTCTTTATGGAGTCAACATCAAAGTAGCTATTAGAAATTTTAACCATAATTTTCCTTTCTTTGTCCTTTTTAGGAAATCTGATCACAGCTTCATCAGAAAAATCCCTGTCCCTAAAGAACTTCTTCCCTTCAGTAGATAATCTCGTAACTTCAGCAATAAGATTTTCGCTGAGCTCCACATTCCTATCAAATAGGGTCAAGTTACCATTATTCCAATTTTTAACAAAGAGATCCATAGCCTCCTAGTTAGAGCCATGAAGCTTCTCCAGGAAAGGAAGCAACCCTCCGCTTTTAATCTTGTTCCAAGCCTTGGCATTTTTCATGTGCATTTCGTAGCTGTCCGGCTCAGTTTGCTTTCTGTCTCCTCCCATTTCGGCCAACACAGTGGGGTAGGCCCAAACACAAGCTTTACTAAAATTGGCCCCGCCAAATCTAAGAACCCACAAAGCATGCAGAGTTTTCTTACTGATTAAGCCACTGGGCTTAATTCCATGCACTCTAATAATTGTGATGTGAAAGCTCCAACCTGTCCTCATTAAAGGGATAACATGTCACTTTTCCATGTGATTTATCATAATTTAATAGGGCACATACATTAGCATTTAGGTCACTAGAATTAAGCCAGGTACGCACATCTTTACTCCTAACTCCTTCGTTAGCAAAAAAATCTGCAACAACATTGGCTTCTTTATAATCATGTGATAGTTTAACTTTTTCAAATTTAGCCAAGTTCAATATGGCATCCTCAATCCACAATTTGATGGTCCACAAAGGGGAAGACTTGCCACCAAGGCAATCAATTATGTTTTTGGAATCTCCTTCAAGCCACATATTTTTAATGTTAAGACTTTGGGCTAAATTTATTATGTGAAAAGCGCCAGCAGCCTCCGCCAGATGATTAGTTTGAGAGTCAAGAGGCGAGGCAATTGCTCCAATGAAATTTCCATAGGAATCCCTTATAACTCCTCCACTTCCCGCTGCCCTCGGATTGCCTTTAGCCACACCATCAAAGTTTGCTTTCATCCACCCGTGTGGCAGAAAAAAGTTTGCAATGTTTATATTATATTAATTTGAATTATTATAATGTTTTAATTGATAATTAGTGTTTCATTAATGGATTTAATGATGTAATTAAATTAAATAATTTATTCTTGATTCATTATTTGATTAAATTAAAATATTAAAATATCTTGTTTCGAAAAGAGCATTTAATTGTTAAATTGATTTCATTATTCAATTTGACGTTTTCGAAAATGGAACTTTGAGTTGTGATCTTAAGTTGGAATATCTGGTTATCTATTGTGTCTATTGAGTTTAATGCATGTGTTGCATGCTATAACTGAAAGTTAAAGTTTGTGAATTTGGAAAAATGGAAAAGGTTATAATCTTGAAAAGGATCATTCTTGGACACACGGATTTTGATTTTCGAAAATTAGGAAGAAAAATATTGCTTTCACAGAAAGATATGTCTAGATATTTGATTTGGGGTTTGGTTTGAAAAGTGAGAAATTTGTTCATTTGAGACGGTGTACGCATGGTGAAAGCTGTATGAGTTGAATCTTGTGGGCTTCCACTCCATCATTTCTTGGTTTCGAAGAATGTGTCAGGTTTTTCTCCTTTAAAAATTTCTTGAGTTTTGCTAAAAATTTGTCATAATTCTTCTTTAAAAAAAAATAAAATCTTTGTCTATATTGTTGTGTAAATCCTTCTCTTTGAAAACCTGCATGCACAATCCAAAAATGGAAACATTAATAATCAGTACTGTATGAGTTAATATGGATAGAATATTAAAGATAAACAACCTTATATTACTGGTTTTTCGGTGGCTTGATTTTGTTCGATTCAATAAGGGAATATATGGATCTTTTTTGTCTCTCAATATTAGAGAGTTTAGGTTTGTTCATTCCGCCAAAACCCTGCATATAATCTTCTCCTATCACAGGACCTTGATTGGTTATTGGTCAGCCTTGGTATGGTAGTCTTGTAATTTTGAATTTTATGTTGGCCTGTCGATTTTGATTAAAGATTTCTACACAAACTTGGTGGTGTCTACTTGTGATCTAATTCGGCTTTCGCTTTTGACCTATTTGTTGGGTTCTATTTATCAATGCTCATGTTATTGTTATCAACTCTTTATCCATTTACAATATTATAGTGAATAAAAAGTTTACTCCTTGTTTTTCAGCGTGATATCTATCATCATATAGCTAGTGATAGTAATGAGCGTATATCACTATGTTTATAAATTTATACCTTATCTAACTCGCCTATGGTAATGCGTCCCTTCTCATTTCCCTATCTATGGTTGTCTTAGACTCTTCCTCTACTACAGATTATTGGTGGGATCTATCTGTTTGTAACATGTTTGATGTGCATGAGTCTTTGATGTATCGGTCAATCTTGTCAATCGATTGCATGGCCATCGAAATGGTTTTACTTGTTGTTTGATCCATAGGTTTGAGTGATCTCTGTAATGGATATGTCATGGTTCTTTTTATATTTTTATTTTCTTGTGATTTCAACTTCATGTGAGTATTCTTATTCTGCCATGGATCTATAGATCATCTGCGTACCAGTGAGAATGAGTCGGTCATTTTTTTAATGTTCATGAAAACAAGTAATCTAAAGAGATCAAATCATAATCTTACCAGGCCTTTCTATAGCTTTATTTTTCATTCTATTTCCTATGGTTGTGGAGGTTAGTATGTTTGAAGTGGATTTATTTGAATTTGAAGACCATCTCCTGTGTATGATATCCTTTGTTGAGATACAATTTATTTCTCTCTGAATGCATTTGCAGTTCCTCTATCATCTTTTCCTTTTGGAACGTATTCATCTTATAACTCACTAGAAAAGATATCAATTACATGAAAGGCCTTGTCCAATAAAATTTGAATCAGTAAGCATATTAAGCCTTACCCTCAAGGCAAAGAATCAAGTCTACAATTTTTTTGTTAAAAGCTCGATATAAGCTTTGCAGCCTTGTGATCATGCTGTATATACATGATCAGATATTTTCCATATTTTTCTTCATAGGTTGCTTGCACGTGATTCTAACCTGAGACGTTAGTTGCATTCTTTTGGGTTGTGGTCGAAAGAGATATTTAAGTCAAGTAACTCCCATCGATTATCAATATATTAACCTTATTTTCCAAGATTTAGATATTAACTATTTTTCTAAACCATAATCAAGCTGGCATCTTCGTTGCATGTCACATGCATGCATGATTATCTTGGATTCATTGTGAAATCAGTCCTTGTTTAGGGTCAGCGTAGATTTGAACGACTGGTTTGCTTGTTTATAAAATTTGGTTATTATTTTGGGTTTAAACCTTCATTGTCATAAGTTAAGTCAATAAAAAATCTACGATATAATAAAGATGTGCTTTTTGTTATAGTGCTTTATGGAAAATCATCATAATGGTAATGTATACTTTAAGAATATATAAAATTTGAAATAGGGTGTAAATAGATTTATATTCATATTCTTAAACTAAAATATTCTTAGAGTTAGAATTATAATTTTTTTAATTATATTAAATTATTATCATAGGTATCTCTTGTAATACTAGTTGGTTTATTGAATTCAATGGTCATGGTTAGAATGTTAAGATAGATGCTTGATGTAATGGTAGAATGTGTTAATTTATCAAAGGTATAATGTTGTGGCTATTTGAGATATGGAATTATTTTAACAAATTATTAAATATGAATCTTATGTTATTTGATTTGTTACGTAAATGATCAATTATATTTGTGTACGGTTAATGGTAATCTTAATATATAATTTATCCTAACTAGGAGTTTGTATTTAAAATATCAATGGTGAAGGAATGTTTGTTTTAGGGTCTGTGTAATCATTTGACTTGAATGTTAAAGTTGGTATTATATTATTGAATTCTTGAGAAAGATTGGTATAAATGTTTTTTTTTATCAATTGACTTGTTACTATTCCTTGTTTTAAAGGTTAGTGTTCAAGTATTTTATTTTTCCAGAGGAGTTGTTTGGTCGTTTTTGAAATATGATATGTTTATGTTATGGAGACCTTGTTTAGGTCTTTGTGTGGAAACGTGGATTTCGCATGTTATGTCACATTGGTTATTTATTGGATCAGTTGATTATGAATCCTTGTGTAAGAATTTCATGTTCATGCATGATTTTCTTCTTGTTATAATCTTTTGTGGAGTTGTACCTTAGGATGAGTGGCTTTTGTTAGGGGCCAGACCTAGAGGAGGTTGCAGGGGTAACCTCTCGGAAGTATTTTCTGCAATGATGTTACTCCTGTCCTTGGGTTTCTGTCGGGTCTCTTGTGTAAGGTCACCTATGTTTATATCTTTGCTATTGGGATTATGTCTATTGTCATATGGATCTATTGTCATTATGATGTCATGATTGTCGACCTTGTGTTGTATGTTGTATTTTTGTATGTCTGATGGACTTGAGAACCTGTTCTATCTCCTAGCATGGGGGGTGGGCTTTCGAGCTCTACACGGTTGGGAGGAATGTGCCACATTCTCCATTGGGTCCCCTATAGGTGATATCGTTCATGTCATGATTTATCTTGGTAGGTTCCTGGATGTGCATCGTTCACGGAGTTGGTCGTCAGATGAGTTCATAGTCGACATCGTCTTGTGATCTTAATCTTTACTGTACTCACTATTGAGGTTCTATTGTATTATTTATTGAAGTATCGAGATTGGTCACAATCTCGTTTGTTGTAAACAACTTGTAATACTACTATTGATGTATGGAATCTATAAATGATTGTATTAATGATTTGAGTTATTTGGTTTAGGTTGTGATGTGTTTACTACTTACTTTAGTAGCGTTGTTGTGGAACTCTCGAGTGTTTATGCTAGGTTTTTATTACTTATTGATTTTAAATATTTTTAAAAATAAATAAAAATTATTTACTTAAATAGAGTAACATTTCCTGGGTTGCATGACGGGGCGTTACATGTAAAAAAATACATTTATAGTCTTACATTCTTGTCATGGTTTATGTGTAATAAGTTACAGTTACTGCATCCATGATGAGTTCTTGTCAAATAATTAAAGAAACACCATCGATTCAGGTATATGTTTTTTTTATATATAGTAGATACATAAGTTTCTAGATATAATTAGATATATGTTTAGTTTATGTTTTTTGTCAACAATTATATATTAATTTTGTCAAATTTATTTCATGTTATAGAGTAGTCCACCATCCACCTATGTGGATCCTCTACCATTTCAATATGGTAGGACTCCTAATCAGCCTAAGGCACCATCATTTACAAAATGCTTTTCAAAAAAAGAAGTAAAAGCTTGAGGCAATGAAGAATTGAATTTAACTTTAATTGATATTCTTGAGAAATTATAGTTTAGTATAGTGAACTATAGATGTTACTTTGTGTTGGGTGAAAATTTTGTAATCCCTTTTAACAAATTACAAAACTTAATTTCAACCACAGTTATGTGAGATAGAATCTCTCCTCTCAAAAAGGGGAGGTGCCCTTCTTACTGCTTGGGTATGTGTAGGATCATCATGGAAGAAAAGAGCCCTTAAGTGGCGATGAAAATTCAAAAAATTAGAGTTAGGAAACTTGACATAAAAAATTGAATAAGTTATCTATATTATTTCAAAACTATGTAACAATAGAATCTGTAGAAAATTGAATGTAGTTTCTAAACTAATAGGTTTATTTTAAAAAAAATCTATTTGGTGAAATTTTGAAATTTCAATGGAGTAGTACTTAAATTTTAGGGGAAAAATAAGAAGTAGGTGTTTGTCTAACCACCCTAACCAAAATAAAATGATAATATTTTTTTATAAGGTTTTAGATATAAGTAGAGGACTCAGGTCCTAATGTGATGCATATTTTTTTGTATTTTTTTCTCTGTAAATAATTAATTATGATTTTTTTATTACAAATTTTAAAATATATAAAAACTCATATGTCTGACCACCTTAACTTGGTCAAAACTTCATGATTCTTTTTTTAATCCTATAGTATGCAAAGCATAGAATGTGACACATGTTTTGGATTCAAAAAATGTGATACTGTTTGAAAGCTATAGATGTTTTTCAATCAACCTATCAATCAAGACTTTAGTTGTAACTCAAATATAAAATGAATAATAATTATTTATTAAATTCAAAGTAAAGCATAATTTATATTGGCGGAAAGTTGAGAATCTCCTTTAAAAAACCTTTTTGTTTCATCAATTTTGGGTAAAAAAAAAAGTCATCAGCCACATGGGCCATCATATCACTTACATATCACCACTTTTTGGCCCATCATGATCCTGCACATACCCACTTATTGAAATGAAGGAAAAATTAATCAAATATTTACAATAATTTACACTACAATAATGGTATGGGGGTGTGTCACATTCATGATTCTCTCTTTTTTTTAGAGAATATATTTTACAATGTTTCACGATTTTATTCCTGGATGCAATACAACTTTAAAATAAAAACTAAGTAGTAATTCTAGCACTCCTAACTTGTCAAATCAAAGTCTAGGAATATTATTATAATGAAAGATAATCAACAAGAAATCTCACAGAGGTACAAATTCTTTCCATAGTTTCCAATAGTGAATTCTTCAAAATAGAAACCAACCTTGTAAAAGAAGCACAAAGTCTTTGATATACTTCACAATTAGGTCCACAAACAACATGAATAATTACAAGCACAAATTATTAAAAATAATTCACCAATAACTTCAACAATATCACAATTTCAAGCAATGGGCGTAGCTCAAAGTCTACACAAATTTACTCAAAATCCCTTCAATCCCAATTACTAAACACCGTCAATTTCAATCAAATAACAAGATAATTGACCCAACACAAATTTTGGTGTGAAATTTGGATTTTTTATTGATCAAAAATAGTTTCACAAAAATTAACTCAAAGTTTCAACATTTTCTTCACAAACGAGTAGAACTTCATTGCATAAGATAAAAGATACTTAATACAAATGAATCCTCTCATATTTATAGATAGGAGAGGAGATCCAATCTAGGAAAAACCCTAACCAACTATTGACTTATTCAAAGGTGTTATCCATGAATGTGGGAGAACATCTCCATTTTTACATGTAATTATTTTTTTCAAAATGTCATGTAAAATGTCAAAACTTATCTAAATAAGCATAGAAAAAAGCATGGGAATTATCTAACTCTAGAGATGTAAGAATATTTTTATGGTTCCTTTCTCTTGGCCTAGAAATCTTCTTACTTCTTCTTGATCTCCTACATGGTCACCTTATCTAGTGCAATGGTCTAGTCAATGATTATGTGAACTTTTGTGATTGACTTCCTTGTAGTAGAGTAGATCTTTTTGCACCTATCCAGATGCATTTTGAGGTTTTCCATAGCGAGTTGTACATCAACAAAAGTATCTATTGAAGATAATTAGAATGATTCATCCTCCTATTGTTTCTAAATACTTTCCTTGTACATTTGGACAATCTCGTTTGTCAGGAGAAAGGTATTATCCTGATCAAGAAGCCTCCTGGGCAACTCTTTGATTCTATTTACAAAGATAACTCAATGTTATTCAACATCTTCCTACACTTGTTGAATATCCTCAATGAGATTCTTGATGGATAGTATGTGGTTTTTAATTGACTCCTTAAACTCCACATACTTTTCTTTATTGGGAATGATCTCGGCTTGTACTAACTTACTCAATTTCACTTCCTTTAATTGAAACCATGATTCGAGATTTTTCTCCATTTTCTTTTTCTTAGCAGAAAGTGCATATACTATTTTATCTAGATCTAGTTTTATCTTGGAAATCTGAGAAATTTTTTCTAATGCATCAATTATGTACTTCAAGTGTTGTTCAATTATTCTATCGGAAAACTCATAAATGATTTTACCTTTTGAACCAAACTTTTCCACCTTTTCAACAACTAGTTCCTCAACATTCATCATATCCATTGGTTGAACGTTCTTTGAGGTCCTCGTGATCTTCCTCAACACTGATGCATATTATTCCTCTCTTTATTTGTATGTGTCTCTGGCTTTCTCCATCTTATCAAGCCTGTCTACCAATGCATCTAGAGTTACTTGTGCATCTTCCTTAGCACTTGCATTAGTGACCTTCCCAAGTTGAATCCTTGTCATGGTGTATTCATCCATGCTGACCTCATATTTACCTTGTGGAGGTTCTGTAATGTCTACATATTTATGGCTTGATTTGTCCACATGTATTCTAGAATGAATCTTTGCCTTTTTGTTCCCTTTAGATTTTGGAAGTACTATCTCTTCAAGATCTAGCTCATTTAGAGAAACCATTTATTTCTTACACTTAGATTCTTGTGAGATTAACCAAGGAGGAATAAATGAAGTATTACCTTCTTAACTCATTGCTAATTTTTGTGTGGTAGTTGTCTCTTTAGGAACAAATGTTGTGGTAAAAATTGGCATTATTTTAGTCATGATTGCACCAGGAGTTTGCAAACTAGGCAGATCCTACAATTATTCCTTCATAAACTAATCAAACTCAGTTTGGTAACAAATATCATATGATGGTGAGGATAGAATTGGGATAGATGATGGGGAACTTGAGGAAACATCAATACTTTACAAGATGGATCCCATGAAGGCAGTGGAAATAATTGATTGTGTTGATGGAGGAATAGTTACCTTCAATGCATGTAAAGTAGTTGTAGGAGGAGGTGAAGTAGGAAGAGGAGGTGGAGGAGTACTGGGATTTGGAGGAGTTTGAGGATTAGTGGTAGTAATAGGCAATAAGGTATGAGGGGGATTATCAATGATGTTCTCATAGGGAGATAACCACATTTACTCATTATGCCTTTCTTCTTCCTCATTACCTTCTTCCTCTCCTTGATCCTCTTTTGACTGCTCATATTCTATAGACTCTTCAGATTCTCCACTCCCATTTCCTCCTCCTTTTGGTTTCTCCTTAGATGCAAGTTCTCTTCCTCTCTAGATGGTTGTTTTTCCTTAGTATCCTGAAGTGTAATTTTTCCACAAGTGAATTTAATCTTAGGACCTCTATGTGAAGAAGAGGGGACAACACCAACTCTATGTTTGGTTTAGAGTTCCTATTGGTGGTTGGATTAACCTTCTAATGTCTCTCCCTCTAACTCTATTATGAAGGAATTCAATTGAAAACCATGCCTCTGCAACCATTCACTTGTGTTGTGTAGAATGGGAGCAAGTATTTCCTTAATGGAAATTCTCTCTTTCTTGAACCACTAAATTGGAGGCAAGGGCTTACTCACAATCTGCTTTTCTTCATATGGAGAGTCCAAAATTTCACCAGGATCTTCAAAATCCTTTGGAATATTAGCCATGCCCAAATCCATGATATTCTCCACTGTTAATCTATAAAATTTCATTCTTCAAATGTCCTCTTCATCTCTACATTCTATCCATATCTCTTCAAAATGGTAGAAATGATTATGAATCTTTATAAGTTTTCTATTAACATCCATCTACTCAAAATCATGCCTATACTTGTATGATCTTATGGTCCTAATCTGCATCTTTGCTTCTATTGATTTAGCCTTTTGTACACTTTGAATAGAATACCTTACAATAGTAATTGGAAACTTAAAGCCTATTTTGTGAATTCATAGTGTTCCTTGTGTACTTTAATCAGCTATTTGCATAATTCCATCAAAACCCACCTATCGGCAAGGTATATCGGGAACATATATGGGCATCGAGTGCAGCACCCTACTCTCAAGTATGTAAAAGTGGGAAACTACAAGAAAATACATCCAAAATCATTGAAAACTTTCTAGTCTTCCTCAAATATTCTTTTATTTTTTAGAGTTGGATCAAACATAAAAAGAAGAGGCACAAAGAAATCATCATTAACTCTCCTAAAATGCTTTATACTCCCTCTCAAAGTGATATGAGAATAGAAATCATATACTAGCACAACACTTCTATTTCCTTTCATTGTCAATCCTACAAATTGTCTCATGACAATAGCAACATACACTAGGTAGGAAGCCAAGTAGAACTTCAAGGTTGTTTACACATTGATTAGTTACTCATTAATCTCATCACTAATCTATGTACCCCAATCTATGTTTTCCTTCTTCCTCCTGATGATTTAGATGTACTTGTACATGCAATCTTGGAAATTAGATGAGATGGGTAAACCTCTCACCATAATTAATAGAGTGATCATGTCTTGAACATATTCCTTGAAGTCACTCCATGGAAGACCTTTGGTCCATCAAGCAATGGTGGGAGTCGAAGTATTCAACCATTGTGAATTGATCAATTATTTGGCTTTGTTCTAATCTTTGTCGTAAGCCTCTTGTCCTTTTTGAATGTAAATAGTTGTATACTTTTCCATGTTTGGAACCTAGAAAACTATGTCAAAGAATTTTAGATCCAATCTCATCATAACTTTCCCAAAAGAATCTCTAACACTCCTATCATGCCTAATATAGTGCGAGGAAACTTGTAAGACAAATTTCAGGCAATGAGTAATAACTAGAAATGAAGCCACCCGATGAAGATTACTATGGACAATTTATTGTAAGTCTCCTTCCAATGGTTATTTTTCTATCCTCTTTATAAATTCTTCCATGTCAGGGTGACCAATTTTTGTGTCCTTGATTTCATCGATCCTAGATGTCACAATAGTGGGAAGATAGACACCTTGATACTTTTACTTCATTTTGTCTTTTTAGATGATGAAGGAGATTCTTCTATTGTCATTAAGAACAAAAAAGATCACTAAAAACTGCCTTTAGAGTATACCTAATAGGAGTTGAAAGTAACCACAAGGAAACTTGGATTTATCAAATGTTAGTAGCATATGCATTACAAGAGAAATTTGGAATGTGTGAAGCTATGCAAGAAATTCTGAGTGGGAAAACATGGGCTATGGAGTGAGAAAAATGGAGAAATTGCGAAAGGAATGAAGTTCAAAAAGTGATTTTGAAATGATTTTGAGAGTTAGTGAAAATATTTCTTTTTGTGCAAGGGTGCTGAAAATCAGTGCCCTTACACTTGGAAGTTCTTCCTTTTGTGTAAAAGTGCTAAAAATTAGTGCTTTAGTATATTGGGAAATACTAGAATAAAATTGGTGTATAAGCACTAAAAATTAGCGCTTTGACAACTGTTGAGATAGTCACAGTGTATAAGTGGGGAAAAACTCCCCCCCTTCATATTTTTGTGAAACATAATTGTTGACATGCTAAGATGGTGAAAATCATTGTGGTCACATGAGAGGGTAATGGATTAACTTTGTAAGAGCGGTGATTTTCACCACTCCTACATTGAAACTTATCGTTAGGGAAATACAAATGTGGGGGTGATATTTTTACCACCCCTACATTTAGGAGCAAATTTTATTTGAAGAAGCAATCTTTTCTATCGTTGTTGCATGTCAAGGCCTTCTAAAATTTTGTAGTGATGAAAATCAATGCCTTTGTAACAAGGCATAATACAAATGAGTTAGTGGTAAATAAATCTATGTATACACACGTGGCCTCTAGGGAAGAATAGGGAAAATACCAAGGACATGAAACTAAAAAATGATACCAATACACCTTGAAACTAAACAAAAAACATTCATAAAAAGAGACCAAAAAGAAACCTAGGGTAGGAAATCCTAAAGATGAATGTTGCAAAAATAAATACAGAACAAGAACCCTAGGAAACAAAGAACATAAGAAAAAGATAAATACATTTCCTAAAATGAAAATGACGAGAAAAACATTCAGGTAACACCGGAAGATCAATAATCAAAACATTGAAACCAAAGACAACATGTTGTAAAATAGGAATGATACAAAAAAATGTGTGGAATCCACCAATGAAAATCAGAAAATCAAAGGAGCTCTCAAATGCAAGAGGGAAAAGGAAGAATCGAGTAAACAAGTTAAGAAAACATAAAATGATCTAAAATTGACCTTAAAAAGTGATTTAAAAGACTTTAAAAATGAGTCATTAATGAAATTTAAGTTGCATTAATTCCACATGTGTGGATTGTTAGAACATGTAGGGGTGGTGATTTTCACCACTCTTGCAAGTTCAAAAATGTCAAAAATCAAACATGCATAAGTGGTGAAAATCACCACTCTAGCATGTAAAAGAATTTGCAAAATTACTAAAAAATAGCACTACAACATGACTGTGCATGAGAGAAGTGTAGGAGCATTGAAAAATGATGCTCCAACACTTAGAGATTTTTCTTAAAACATGCTCATGTAGGGGTGCTGAAAATCAACACCCTTACATGGGAAAAAATGTTTTTACTCCTGGAAACTAAAAATTGAAAAAACATTCATTTTGAATTTTTTTGAGAAATCATGAAGGATGAGTGCTTGATGCAAACACAGCCTGCTTCTCACAATCTCACAATGCAACATAGTCTCTATTGCAAAAAATAACAACTCATAAAACCCAAAGAAATGCAAACATATTCAAATTTTTTTATTGCATTCAATCAAATTGAGACAATTACATAATTTTCTCAAAAGAAAAAGGCTTCAAATCTGCTCCACATTCTCTTCCTGTAGCTTCCTTTTGCTGCCCCAATACTTCTTATTTCATTTCTCCAAAATTTTTGCACCTTTTCTCTTCAACTCCACATTGCCCTCTCCTTTTTATTGCATAGAGCTTCTAGAAACTTGTCATATTCAATTCATCACCGCTCCCTAATTATCATGCACCTTTTAAAATGTCAGCATGTGTTTTGTACACCTTATTCTTAGCTTTCTAGATTATTTTGAAATTTTTGATTTCGTTGCCATATAAGAAAGTTATGGCCATTTTTGAGACTAGGTCTCACAAGCACGACCTCAAACTATCTTCCTCTCCCCTATAGTCAAACTTCCATAATGCTCCCTTCTTCCTTCTTGGACGTGGGTTTTCGCTCTTTTTCTTGACAATTCAATGACATTCAAAAAAAATCTTCCCACTTTACACCCACTTTCTCCATTCCATTAATGTCCATCATTCCAATCTTCCAACAAGATACAATTTTAAATTTTTTGAATGGAGTTATAATATTACAATAAATTTCCACACAAGCTTAGACATGGAAATTTTTCCTTTTTGAAAAATTAATAGTTTTCAAACATCTTGTTAAAAAGTTACAAAGTGAATCAATTAATTAATTGATTCTTCACAATCTCTACATCAAACCTTACTACGTTGGAGGATTTGAGCAATAAAATAATAGTTCTTGCAACCAAAAATCAAAACAAAACACAAGCATAAAATGTTAAACTATTTTTGGTTGTGCAAGATTGTTGGGTATCCCTAGATGCTCATACATCAAACACCCGAGGTTTAAATTTTGTGAGCATAGGATCACAAAGATGGAGTTGAATGGTGGAACCTTTCTTTCAAATTGCAAGTAATCTACAATGAACTCCATCACTATCCAAAGTGCACATAAAATGATATCTTCTTCCTCTTTTTCCAACACTTCATTGGCACAAGCACCATCCTCCTTCCACAACTCCATTCACCATTCTTCTCTCCTCTCATGGATTCACATCCACCATGCATCACTCTCCACCTAATATACTATATTATCCTCTTCTCATTCATGGGTTCAATCACACCATTAACTAACCACTTCCACCAAGTTTCATCTGCAACATCCTCTACAAATCCTACATACAAATATGTTTCATCCAAGCAACAATCAAAATCTATTGTATCCTTATACAAATCTGCAATTTCTACTCCATGAAAAGTAAAATTTTCCTTCTGCATGCTCTCTTCTTGTTCAGAATCCTCTTCTAATATCACAGAATAAGGTATAAAATTCTCAAAACTAAATTCAAAGAATTTTTTTACCTCATTCTTATTTTCTGCCCCAACATGTTTTTCCTCGTTCTTTGCTGCAACATCCATCTTCTCAACTCCAATGAAAAGTTTTTCAAACTCTTCTTCATGTTTTTCCATCAATCCTCTTTGCAACAACTTGTTGATTATTTCCATCTCTTCTTTCAACAAGAAATCATCTTCATCTCCACAAATTTTTTCATCAAAGTTTGGACCACTATTGTTCACAATTACATGTTCATCCTTTATAGGGGCTGCACTTCTTTTTCTTTCTGTCTCGGGCTGTAACACACTTTTTCTCTATTCTTCTTTCTACTATCCTCTTTCTTATTCTCATTTTTCTTCACCAATATCTTCTCATCTTTACCAATATTATTTTTCAATATATCTATGCTCATCTTGATGTTTATCACTTCCTCACGAGCCACTTGTTCCATCTTCTCAAAATTCTCATTTTCTACCTTCTCCCAATATCATTCCTAGAAAAATATTCTTGCGGGTCTTATCACAACCCATCCCATATTGTTTGTTTTAATCTCACCTCAACTCACATGCTCTGCATTTCCACATCTTTTCACTCTTAGCCCTCAATTGATTAGGACTCCTCACACACCTGCAACAATTCTCTTGAGCTTCGAAACAACTTCAATCCTCACCCACAGATCCTAGCATAAGTTGCCTCACATTCGGCGCTCTACTTATGCACTCAAGATCACTAGCTCTAATACCATTTGATGCAAGCACAACATGTTTCTCACAAACTCACAATGCAACATAGTCTCTATTGAAAAAAAGAACAACTCATAAAACCCAAAGAAATGCAAACACATTCAAATTTTTATTGCATTCAATCAAATTGAGACAATTACATAATTTTCTCAAAATTCAAAGGCTTCAAATCTACTCCACATGCTCTTCCTATAGATTCCTTTCACTAATCCAAAACTTCTCATTTCATTTCTCCAAAAAATTTACACCTTTTCTCTTCAACTATACATTTTCCTCTCCTTTTTCTTGCACAGAGCTTCTAGAAACCTGTCATATTTTGTCCATCACTTCTCCCTAGTTATCATGAATATTTTAAAATTCCAACATGGGTTTTGTGCACCTTAATCTCATATTTCTGAATCATTTTTAAATTCTTGATTTTGTTACCATATGAGAAATTTATGGCCATTTTGCTAAGACTGGGTCTCATAGGCACGACCCCAAACCATCTTCCTCTCCCTTGCAGTCAAACTTCCATAATCCCCCCTTCTTCCTTCTTGGATGTGGGTTTTCTCTCTTTGGCTTGAGAATTCAATGGTATTTAAAAAAAATCTTCTCACTTTACACCCACTTTCTCCATTCCATTAATTCCCATCATTCCAATCTTCCAGCAAGATGTAATTTCAAATTTTTTGAATGGAGTTATAATATTACAATAAATGTCCACACAAGCTTGGACATGGAAGTTTTTCCTTTTTGAAAAATTAACTTCTTTCAAACATTTTTTTAAACGATTACAAAGTGAATCAATTAATTAATTGATTCGTCACAATCCCTACATCAAACCTTACTATGTTGGAGGATTTGAGCAATAAAATAATAGTGCCTGCAACCAAAAATCAAAACAAAACACAAGCATAAAATGTAAAAATATTCTGGTTGTGCAGGATTGTTGGGTACACCTAGATGCTCCTACATCGGCACTCAAAGGGACGATTCAAGGCTTAGGACCACATGTGAAGGAAAGTATAAATTCACCTCATTTTTTGTGCTTAGAGTGCATGAGATTATAGAATAGACTAGCTTCATAGGGTGTTATCCCATCAATCGAGCACAACTAGATTCAAGGATAAAAACTAGCTCTAGCTAGGGAGTTTCCTTCAATCATTCTTTGAAATGAATGAAGGGAGAAAAACTCTAGACTCTAAGTTCCTTTCTCTATCCATTAGGCATAGATTCAGGTGACAAAACTAAAAAGCCTCAAAAGATTAAATTAAAAGATGCAAAGACTATACAATTTTTTACATAGAACATCTATCACCTCATTGTGTAAAGTGTTTCAAATTTTGCCCACTATGTTGAAGAGAAAATGGTGTTCCATCTTCGTATGCCAATAGAAAGCTATTTCCACCATGAAGTTGATGAATCTTGAATGGTCTTGTCCATAGTGAATCAAAATTTCCATGCATACCTTTTGGCTCTCTTCTCTTGTCCCATAAGAGAACAAGATCACCAACTTTAAAGTCGCGAAACTTTTCCTTCTTGTTGATTTTTTTTTTAACTTGTTCCTGATGTTTTGTAATAATATTCACCATTTGAACTCATTTCTCTTCCAATTTAAAGAGATACATGATATTCTTATCAACAAAAATTTCAAAATTCTAATGCTCAATGGCCTTAGCCAACTTGAGGGTGGGAAGTTCCAATGTAATAAGAGTTTCAAAATTCAGCCCATACAAGAGTTGAAAAGGAGACATGCCTATCACCCACTTTGGAGTGATCCTATCTACCCACAAAAAATCATACAATTCTTTATGTCACAAACGTTGATTCTCATCCATAAGCTTACAAATTATAGTAACCAAGTTTTTGTTACTGGATTCATCCTAGCCATTACCTTACGGGAAATAGTCAGATGAATGTGGCAATGTAATACCATGCTCAAAGAAAAAATTTGTGATCTCACTTGACACGAATGTAGAAGCATTGTCAGCAACAATTTTTTTTTGCACACTAAACCTGGATATGATATTTTCTTTCAAGAAATTACATACTACCCCAGAAGTAGCATGCTTAACTAGAATTGCCTCCACCATTTGATGAAGTATTCAATTGTAGAGAGGACATACGTGTGTCCCTCACTTGAAGGTGGATTCATCATTCCAATGAAGTCAATGCCCCATCGTTGAATGGGCTCTTCAATGACGACCATTTTCAAGGGTAGATCTGCCAACTTTGGTTTACCTATGAACTACTAGCATAGTTCACACTTATGCACCCATGAGTACGCATCCTAAAAAGGTGTAGGCCAATAATACCTTTTCCCTTAGGATCTTGTGGGTTGTGACTGGTGCTGAGAAATTTCCCCCACATGCTACATTATGAAAAGAGTTCAACAATTTTTCTTGTTGCGCCTTATCAACAAAACATTAGAAAGTACCATCTAAACCTTGCTTGTACAAACCATTGTCCCACAAGATGTAATTTTCTAATTTGAGTTTGATGGTTCTTTTATCCTTCAGAGTCAAATGATCAAGACATTCTTCATATGTGAGGAAATGTGCAATATTTGAATACCATTCATCAGTAGTACTGACAAACAACACCATTAGCAACTCATTTGGACTTACCTCTTCATATTCCTAAATTTCTTCACCAAGATTATTATCACCAATGAGCTAACACAAACCCTGTCCATGCACTAGCTGTGGTCTTAATGACCAATCATATTCTTGTATTTTGGCAATCCAATTGCCCATTTTTCTACCAAACTCTTGTTGTGTCAAGATGGACTTGACAGTTGAATTGGGAACCAAGGCTTTGACATAGCTATTAAGGATGTAAAGTATGAAATGCTTCACTATCTTAACCACATAAAAAGCATGTTTCTCTATTTGGGAATATTTTAGTTCATGATTCTTTAGAGGATAAATCATGAACACAATCGAGGATTTAAATCCCTCACTATTCTCTTGCACCAAAAATGTTGAAAGTGTATGCTCAAAAGCATAACTATACATGATAAAATCTTTCGTGTAGTATGGGAAGACTAACACTAGTGCATGACCAATAACCTCTTTGATATCATCAAATGTAGCTTTTCCTTCTATTGTAAAATCAGAAGTGGTAGTACCTTTCATCATATTAACAATATGATGAGTCTTCTTTGCAAAATTTTGTACAAATCTTGCAGAAAGTTAACCTTCCCAAAGAAAGAATGTATAGCTTTCTTACTTGATTGCAAGGTGAGAGATTTGATACTTTTGACACTTTCAAGATCAATCTTGATATCTGTTACCAATTTTCACTACAACTCAATTGGCAGAGCTGACTAATTTGTTTCATTTTAAAGTGAATGTTCAGTTAGTTGTTTCATTGCTTAGATTGATGCTTTGCATCAGATTTATGAAGTCTAGTTATGTAAATATTTTCAATGGATTTTACTCAGTGATTTGCAAATGAAATGAATTATAAATAAAAATACATAAATCATTAAGAAAGAATCATTGCTTTCATTTATTTCACAATAATGTTACATTTCAGCATTTCATTTATTCAGAAATGAATTGTACAAGTTTGCATTGAGATGCATTTTATTTTTATAATGGAAAACAAGAAAATAAATTAAGGTGTCCCACACAAGCTGTGGGAGTAACCGTAACAATATATCATGAGAATCATGCTATACTATTGAATATGAAAGGAAGAAAAACCAATAAGCATGGACATAATCATCATTGCCTGTTGTTGTTCACCGATGCAGGAGTGGTGCACCATCCTTCATCCTTGAGCTCTGATCGACCTGTAAGAGAAGTGAAGGGTTTTTAGATCTCCATTTATGAACATCCCTATATGAACCACCAACAATAATGTAAAATGCTACTGATAATACATTGAAACAGTTGAGAGAAGCAAGAGTTGGACAAAAGTAAAGAAGAAAACATCATGATAATATATCATTTTATCTAACATCATTTGTTTCCATGTATAGGTATAGTAAAAGCTTTGTAGTTGATCATCTCATGAAGACATAAAATAATGTGGAGTAAAATGGGCTCCCACAAGGGTAGAGCTCGACATGTTGCCCCTTAAACATACAAGAGGGTTGAGTAAGGAAATACAATTATCATGCTCATCTGAGCCTTTCACGAAGGAGTAAAACAAAATTTCAGTTATCAAAGAAATCAAGTGCATTGTCCATTCATAATAGTCAAATTTGAACAACGAAGTGAGAATTACAAGTGGACAATGAACTCAATTCAACTGAAATGCATCTTTTAAATACTCCCAAATTGATTGCATCTTTGTTGCTATATATTTTATTCATGCTTATTCAATGCTATTTCATGGTGTTTTGTTCTAATGCAGCAATGTATTTCATGTTCATAATAGTGATAGTGAACATGCATACATTATGCCTCATCAACAAAGCTTTAATAAATGATAAAAGCACATAGATAAACTTCATTTTTATGAAATGTTTGAGCTGAGAAAGCATTTTTTCTTAAGCTTTCAAGTATATGGAATAAGTGGAAAGAAACATCAAAGTAACTATTCAATAATTTCATAATGGCCAGTTGCATATATGTTAAGAAATGGGATGTTGCATTATGAACTGACTGAACAAAGATGTTTAAGAGAAGTTTCTCACAACTGTGAGTAAAACAAAGTCATCAGGTGCTATCACTAGGTAATAGTATATAGGAGGAGAATTATTAAAGGAGGATAATGTTGTTTCACTCGGTTTTAAAACAACAATAGGAAAGTGGAGTGTTATTTTCCTATCAGGGGTGTTAACCATTTGAGACCTTATCCAGGAGTGCAAGATTGTAGTGTTTTAAATGAATCAATTGAGAAGACTCTCTTTCTTAGTATGGGGTTTCATTATTTTCATCATATGTCAAATAATAGTATCTTTCTACAAGAAAACAAGGAGTTTTTTTTCATGAAACAAGAGGTATAAGTAAAAGGAGAGGTGATGTCTTAATTCTATGGAGGAGCAATGAAGGAGATTATAAATCTGCAAGTAGGGGAATGAATAAATTTTTGAGATCATTTACAGGCTAAAGGTAAACAAGTTACAATCATATGGTCTCAACTCAAAATGCAAATTTCTCTTGAAAATAAGGAATACCCACATGGGTTTTCGGTTTTAGATACAAATTTTCCTCTCTTTACAATTTACCCATGTGAGGATTTTTTCAAAAAACATAAAATACATGGAATATAGATATGGGTCGAGCCCAAAATTTGAAGGAATGCAAGTTAAAACTTATCTTTTTTAAAATACAAATATCCACATAAGGGTTTCAGCTAGAGATGCAAAGGAATTGCAAAAAAATGTAAGGGTTTTTCAAGTGCATACATGAGACAATAAAAGGTGTAGTGATATTGAAATACCCAGAATATGAAAAGTATGGCCGTAGCCTAGAGAGAGCTTGTGGTTCATGAAGTTCACAAAGATTGAAAGACTTTGAGTTTTCCATCAAAGTCCGAAAAGAAATCAAAACAAACAGTGATTATAGTGCAAGAACATCTTTGTGAGAGTTCACTATCAAAAAATGTAAGGGTTGCATCCTATGATTAAGATAATGCACAAAAAAATTCAGCTTGTTTCTCCCATTATTGCATCTTCATCATTCTATCATCTTTTGGAGTTTTGATTCATCAAAAATTGCTCAAACAGAAAATTCCCATGGCGGCCAAATGAAGCAATGAAATGGAAGAAATATAGGACAAGAAAAATTAGAAGAAGACATACTTGGTCGCGGCCTTGAAGGTGAAGGTTTCTTTTAAAATGGAGGAAATAAACCTTAATACAACTGAAACCAACTTACCTTGCTTATGTATGGAGATTCGACCAACATGAAATCTTGAATGGTAGCCTCAAGAAGCAAAACCTAACTCCATGGTGGTGATGCATCATCATCAACAGAGCTTTCTCTCAAAACACTAAGTGCTAAATGATGTGAATTTAGGGTTTGGTTTTGGTTTTGTTCCCTTTTTCCCTAATTCGAGTTTTGGGCTATTCACCATAAGATTAAGTTTTAATGCCTTCAATATTTTACCATTTGATAATGTATGCATGCCTAGGTTGAGCCTTTAAATTTTTTATGTGATTTCATATGCCTAGGTTCTTAGGTTAGGTTTTGATTTATTTTCAACATCCAAATACCTTGTGGTATTTTAATTATGCCCATGCCTTAAGAAATGATGAAAAATATTGATTCCTCAGGTTTATTTTCAATTTGATTTTCTAGAAATCAATTAATTTTCAATGTAATGATAGAGATTGCCTTATATTTTTTTATGATTTTTTTTTTTGAGGAAAAAATAAAATCAAATTGTAATGGAGTTATAAGGTTGTAATGTTTTTTCAAAGATTTTTAAATCTTAATTGCAAAAAATAAATCAAACGAAGAAATCAAAAACTACAATTATCTTGTAAAGAAAAAGATAAAATAATGATTTATAAATTGTTTTATTCTTTCTTGCTATTTTTAGTAGTTTGTGAAGGCAAAAGAGGTTGACTTTTGCTTGGGCAAAATTGAGTTGCATGGAGAGAAGACAAGTTATTATTTTTTATTTTAAAGTAAAATAGACCTATTTTTAGGTGCTTTTTAGGATGGACATGCAAAAGGTGTGAGTTTTCCACTTTTGTTACACATTATGGAGAAATTTTAGATGCTTCATTTTTAGCATTCTTGTTGAGCTCAAATTAGAGTTTTGGAGATATATTTTGAAGTAAAATTTAGAGTTTTTCTCAGTTTAGATGATTGTTCCTTCCTCTCTTGTTCATGCAGAGAGTTTTGTAAGAAATTTTTTGTACTCAGACTTTGGCATACTCCTTCAAATTAATAAAGCAACATTCTTATTTCTCAATTCATGTCTCCTTTGCAATCTTAGTATGATGTTTCCATTGTGATTCTATTTACAGATCCTTTTATGTCCTATTATTGTAGATTTTGATACAGAAAGTTCATGTGATATAAGTTGCATGTTGTGTTTGAATCTAAATGTTCATGCAAATCAATTATGTATTGGGTGTTCATGAGAGATTGTGAAGTTACTGTTATTTTTCGAGAGCTATTTGTGGGTAGATAATCAAAGTCATCATTAATTTTTGAAAATCACTTTAAGTTAGATTTTTTATCCCAGTTCATCCTTTTACTCTTTACCTCAAAATCAATTAGAATAGAAACTATCTTTTGGAGAACCAACTCACTCTGGAGATTACTTCTTCGTTCAGATCACCCACATCTAAAGAAGGTTTCCATGTGTCAACAGATAGATTATTTTTTTGAAAATTTAGCATAGGGTGCATATCTGATTGATTACAGTTTTTGGCACGCCCGGTGGGACCCTGAAAGTTTTTTTTCAAAAAAGATTCAAAATTTTTAAGTTGTTGTTTGGTGTATGTAGCAAGTTATTCAACCTTTTGGAGGCCTTTTTCAATATACCTAGTGACTTTGTGTTTCTAATTTTGCATGCAAACATAGTGCATCTTACGCATGAAAAAGATATAGATCAGATCAAGTTCTTTGCCATTTGATTAGCTGCAATTGTCCCCACCATGAAGGAGAGGTAGAACAACAAAAAAATTATTTGATACACCAGGGAGGTCAACATCAACACCTCCAGTTATCAACTCTATAGTCCTATCACCAGGAAGTCTTGCTTTTGTAGCACAAGCATCACCGATGGCAAGACAACATGCTTTTGCACCTTTTAATGGGGGCGGCCCATTGAATATTGCACATTATGATGATATTCCAACAATAGCTTTCAGGAGCCTGCCATACTTCACCGGAGAAGACCAAACTACCTTCATTGAACATATTCAAGATGTGGCTACCTTGTGCTTAGTTCACAACATCACTCAAGATAACATAGCACTAAGACTCTTGGTTGCATCACTGAAGGGAAAAGCATTGCAATGGTGCAAAGGTCTCACAACTAACTCAATCGCAACATGGGATGCGTTAGGCGATGGCCTCTACCTATAGACACTTAAAAATGACCTAGGCTTGCAAGTTCTATTTCTAATCATTTTATTCCTAGCATGCTTGACTCACTTTCAACTATTAATTAAATAATTCATAATTATTTAATTAATTCATATCTATTTATTCTTCATGATTATTAAATAAATAATATTTTAATTATTTATTTAATGCGTCACTAATTGTCTAAAGTCTTCCTATAATTAAATAAATTTCTTAATTTATTTAGTTATTTTAACCCTTTATGTCTTCCTAATTATTAAATAAATAACTCTATTTATTTATTTAATTATGTCATTAATTAAGTCCTCTTCTTCCTAAAATTAAATAAATTCTTATTTATTTAATCCACCTCCCACTATAATTAAATAATTGTGTTTAATTATCTAATTATTCATTGACCTCTTCTCTTTAAATTAAATAAGTTTTATTTATTTAATTTTGTCCTCTCCTAAACTTTAAATTAAATCTTTATATTTAAATTAAAAGATTTCATTTATCACATTCCTCTAAATATTAAATAATATCTCTATTATTTAATATTTCATCTAAATTGAATAACATTTTATTATTTAATTTCTTCTAAATCTTATTTATTTAAAATAAGTCCCAACACCTAAATTAAATAATTTTATTATTTAATTTCTCCTCTTTTATTGTGCTCATTTTAAATAAATATTATTTATTTAAAATAAGTCCCATTTAAATTCCCTTCTTTAGTAAATACTTTAATTAAAATTATTTACTGTCACATGATCCCACACTTTTTGAATTAAAATAGTTTTTAATTCGAAAAGCCAACATTCTCTCTTGATTTAAATAATTTTAAATAAATTATTTAATTCCCCAATGACTCCGTTTTTCGTGCCCAAAATCTTTTGTCACATGCATTGTTAGTCATTGATTTGATTCTCTAGAGAATCAATCTTGACCCTTTATTTTGAATTTGACCTAATGTTACCCTAACCCTAATTGTGGGTTGCTTTATTGAATCTCGTCCATTGATTCTAGGGCATTTACTAACTTTCAATCTTGGCCATTCACACAAAATTGCATCTTCTATAAAAGAGCAATTTTGGTCTCATTTTGAACATCTTGCATTGTCATATTTAAGAAATCTCTTATCACACACATCTTACACTTTCATGTTTTGATTATCTTGCATCATTGACATCTCTAATCATCTTGCATTTTCATAGTTTCTCATTTTAGCATTGTTATCATAGCATATCTAGGTTTTCATTTGATATTAGCTTAGAGATTGTAGATGTTTACTATTTGCAGTAAGGCGTAGTTTGCATCTAGGTCATTTCAAATCCTTCAATATTTGCTTAGGGCTTGTCATTTCTATTGGCTTGCTCTTCACAAATCTGAGGGCAAACAAAATCATATTCAACAAATTAAGAAGGTGTAATGGAGGTTAGTCATGGAGGATGAAGACAATCTATGAGATTGTTCATCTATTCCTTTGCACTCCATTACCAACTTTGGGTTTTATATTTCTGCATATTATAGTTAATAACCATAGAAAATTCCCATTGTTACATTGGTGAATCCGATGTCCTTTTTAACACATTTTTGCAGGTCATAGTATAGATATTTCATCATCTATTTTGCAGGTTCGGGTACAGATTTTTCAATTTTTTTTGCAGGTGTACGTAATGACGTATTTGACAGTTCCTGTAACGCAAGTGATAACTCGAGCTGCATTTGACATCTACAGAGCCGCATTTGCTCTGTCAAGTCGCATTTGATTACATAAACAATGCATATGCTTCTCGAAAGCTGCATCTGCTTCCCAAGCCGCATCTATTAACCAGAAAGCCACATCTGGCATACCGAGCCGCATTTTCTCTGTTGTGACGCATCTGAAGGGTATAAATTTTTATTTTTGTTTCATTTTCTGGTTTTCTCTCTTTCTTTTGTTGGATAGGTTAGATATTTTGGGTTACTAATTTTTGTTTGCAACTTGTGGCAAGGAGTCTAACGATTTTTTTTTTACTTGTTCATTTCTCAAATCTTAGACAAACTTGCATTTTTCATTCATGAGTTAAAATAAACATGCATGCATATTCATTGGGCTAAAAAGAACAGAACTTGCATTACAACTCATTGGCTTAAAATGACTCTGCATTTTCATAGCATTGGGTTAAAATGAATCTTTAGTTAGCTCACACTACAAACGATTAAAATGAACCCCATGTCTGATTTTTATTTCAAGTTTGTGAAAAAAATTTCGATTTGGGCTTAGCAATGAACACCATGCAAGTGTGAGTTAGGATATTCATGTTTTCACTCATTTTTAAATGAGGATCGATTGAACTATGAATATGCTAATTCGATTTTGTTGAACCTTAGAAAATTGGGCCTGCTTTGGTGGGAAAAAGTACTCACCCCAAAGCGACTCAAACTGGCAATGAAGCTCTTTAGCCGAGCTACTTTTGACTGGTATATAAATGTGAATCCTAATTGAAAACCTAGGATTACGAGTGCAGATATGTTATACAGACCAAGTAGTACTCCCCAAAACCCTGCTGAGCTTAACCTCTTCAGGCTGGAGTGCCTCCATAACGGAGCTTAATCTTGGCCCCATGTATAACCACTCGAACGAATGTCCGAATTAAAACCTTTGTTTTAGCAAGCCAAAAACCTTCTATTCTTTGGTACAAAAATGGTCGTTGTGATGACACCCGCACCTGTGTAGTTCTTAGTAGAGATGATCAATCTGCCATGGGAGTTTCATGGAGGTTGGAAGCTTGGTTTCCTTGAGAAGTGAGTGCACTATAAGGGGGAGCCTGTGGGACCAAGCTTTTGAATTCATTTGCTAAGGATATGCGGTTAGTGGGATCCAAAAGAATACTATCCATAAAGCCATAAGATTTTGTAAAATGACTTCTATGTGGTTGATTTTTCTTTTTTTTTAAAAACACCATGTATTTGCCAACTGCTTTGAGACAAATAAACATCAAACTTGAAACAAGTCTTTGCAAAATCGGCCTAACATTTTTTCTGCAACGCATTTGAACCATTGCACCGCAACTGCTTAGTAAGGAGCCACATTTGTTCTCTTAACACACACAGAGCCGCATTTGATATGTTAAAATGCATTTGGGCAGTACAGAGCTGCATTTGATATTCTAAGCCGCATTTGAGCAAAACAAAGCCGCATCCGCTAACTTAAGTCGCATATGCTAAATTTTAGATAGTCCAAGTTTTTTCTGCAACACAACCACACTTATAAGCCGCATTTGAGCACTTGTGTGATGCATTTGACTCAATGAGCTGCATTTTCCAGCCTGTGAACCGCATTTGCCATAACAAGCAACATTCGTTGTTTACCTACATTTTGCCAGTGCTAAAATACTTCTAGAATTGCTTACTGCAACGCAACTAACCTGTTAGACTGCAATTGCATATAGAAAAGCTGCATTCGCCTCTATTTTCCATACATGATGTTGAGCCACATTTTCCTATCTATTGAAAAATTGCTAGAGTTAATTCCTGCAATGCATTTGATGAGCCGCATTTGAATTTTTGAATCGCATTTTCCATAGTGAGCCGCATGTGCTCTGTCAAAAACCACATTTGAAATAGTGAGCCGCATGTGCTCTGCCAAACCGCATTTTCCAGTCTTCAAAAACAATCTGCTCACTGTCAAAATCAAAGTTGAAAAGTGTCCTTTTCCAGATTCCATCAAGTCCATCTTTTTTGTTTCTGTCAAAACCAGATACTGATTTGCTCAACTTCCCTCATTATACACATCATTCTTAGGATCATCATAGGTCTCCATTTGCATTTGACTAGTTGCATTGTTAGTTTACCATCTCCTTAGACACTCACTTTGCAGATTTTAGGAATAAACTCCTTACCATCCACTATCAAGACTTTGTCTTCAAAAGTAGGTTATCATTGGACCCAATTACCCTTAGTCATTTAGTCAAAACTTTTGTGATTTGTTTCCCACTCAACAGTCTAGTGTGGAAACTTCACTTTGTCCTCTTTTTAGTCCTATTATGGTCCACTGATTTTCCAAACATGAAACATTGCAAACACTTTGTTTAGTCAAGTAGTCATTTCCTTAGATTTCTCAATAGTGAGTGCATCTTAGGCTCCATTTAGTTTGCATATCATTAGTCTCCTCATTTTAGAGTCATACTATTTGCATTCACAAACCTTTCATCTCCCTTTTTTGCATCTCATAACATTCCTCATTCTCAAAAAATGCAAAAACATAGTGTCATATTTAGGTCATTATCACTCATTATCCCTCATCATCCCAAAGTTGAGCAAAACTTTTATGGTTGAAACTAGATTACAAAAAAAGAAAAGACCCATGGATTCTTTTGGTCAAGACCCCAATTTACCAATTTCACCAATGACATGAATTTATTCCCTAACAACATGAACACTCTTGCTAATGACATGGGAAATTCTACAATCAATCCTTTTGATGAGACATCTATTCCACACAACCAATTTGAACAATTTATCTATAGAAACCAAAAAGGGGAAGTTTTACAAGCTGCTGCCCAAAACCTAGAAGTGGCCTCTTTTGTGGATGAATTAGTCCTACATGACTCATCTAGATATTTATCCATGCTCCTTGAACAAGGGGCTAGGTTACCACAAGGATTTGACCTCAACACTCTTAGAGCAACATCCCCTAATCACCAAACATACAATACTTCTATGGGAGCCTCTCCACAAAACACCATTAACACCATCAATACTACCTCCCTTGGTCATACTACTACCACAACCAATGCAGCTACCACAACCAACACAACATCCATTGGAGGATCATCTACCCAAAACAACACCACATCACAATTCATCCCCCAACAAACAACTACTACTCCTTCACAAACATTTGGATCAACAATGGGTGCAACTACCTCAAACCTCTTTGGAACTTCATTTAATTCCATGGGTACATCAACAAACCTGTTAGGAGGCCCCTCAAATACTATGGCAACTAACTCATTGAATCCTTTTGGGAGAAATAAACAAAGAATTACCATTCAAGGACCCCAACCTAATTATTCACAGGTTAATACCAGCATTCCTTTGAGACAAAACACCAACACTAATCAAGGCCATAATTTCTCATTTGGACAAGGCAATCAAGGCACCCAATCTTTTAATCCATTTGGACATCAACATACTCAAAGTCAACAAGGACCACAAATTCAATCCAACATGGCAGGATCTCAAATCCCCACATATGCTACACAAGTGCATACACAACAACATAATCCCCATCAATACACCCATTTTCAACAACCACACAATCAGAACACTCACTTTTCTCACCAACAACACATTCAAAACCAACACATCTCATCACAACAAGTGGGAAACCAATCCATACCTCTCACTAACATGTGTGATGCTACCAACAACCCCATTGTGGAATCACTCACACTCCAACTTGTTGCTCTTCAAACACAAGTAGAGACCTTGCAACAGTCCAACAAAAAATCTTACATGTCACATGACTTGTGTCCATATCCATTTGACACAACCTTGTATATGCCAACCTTTCCTCATGGATATGTGGTACCTCATTTTCCTAAATACAAAGGCAAGATGAACCCTATTGAACACATAAGAGAATTTACCACTAGTTGCATTGACATTGCATATGACCAAACCTATCTCATGAGACTCTTTTCAAGAAGCCTTGTAGGTCATGCATTAGAGTGGTTCTCACTATTTCCTAAAGGAATCAAAACATGGGATGAATTGGCAAACAAATTTGTTGAAAATTATGCCTATAACATTAACACAGACATTGAAATTGCCTCCTTATGTAGACTTACCCAAGAGGATGCAGGAGATACTTTCATTCCATTCTTTCAAAGATGGAGAACCTTAGCAAGAACTGGTAGAAATACCCTCAAAGGAGAAAATAACCATGTTTGTACAAACTCTCCTTGGACCTCTAAGGTATGGATTATAGGTCCATTGTTGCACCACTTTTATTGATCTTGTTGAAAAAGGTGTCCAACTTGAAAAAGCCTTAATCGCTAAAGGCGAATTAAAATATGGTGGCAAAACCATCAACACCACCACAAGTAATAACCCAAGTAGCCCAAATGACAAAACCAAATACTGGGTTAGGAACAAGCATATCACTAATGACGGTGTGGTTGATGCCAAAAACATCAATACAATAGGTCATGTACTCACCATCAAAGGAGTACAAAATAAAAACACACCTATGAATACACCAACACCAACTACAAATTCTATCCAAAGCAATCCTCCTCAAACTAATCAAAGGCAGTTGCATCAACCGCGACAATTCCCAAAATGTACATACACCCCTTTGGGTGAGCCTATTGAAGTTGTCTTGAAGAAACTCCTTCAAAATGGTGTCATAACATTGGAAGACCCTAAACCATACGACCTTGGTCAATTCAAGCCAGCATGGTGATATGATAGTGCATTTTGTGATTTCCATCATGCCAAAGGGCACAAAACATCCTCTTGTCATCAATTGTGAAATCTGGTGCAAGACCTCATTGAGAACCACACCATCGAGCTAGGTGGTCAATCCTTCACATCTAATGTGGATCACACTATACACAAAAACCCACTGCAATATCATGGTAGAGCTTCCTCGTCTGGCACAAACAATCAGGCCAACCACATCCACCCGGCCTACAATACTACCCGTTCTGCATACAGTTACCCCGATGGTACCATTATTAACAATCTTTGCACTATTGATGAAGATGAATGTGTTAATACCATTTCCATTAAAAAAGCCCTGGAATGCAATGTGACAACACGTAAGGGCAAGGTCACTATCTAAGGTCCTTCGGCACGTCAGCCCAAGATCACCATACCTGGTCCATCCGCCAAACAGTCAACACCCAAATCGGAGTTCAACATCATTGAACAATTGAATAAAACACCTGCTCAAATATCCATTCTCGAACTACTTTGAATTTTACCCGCACACAAAGCCATCTTGGATAACGTCCTACAAATGTCGTCCGTTCCAACCAACATTGATGTCAACCACTTTGAGACTATGGTCGGATACCTAAATTCACCTCATCACATCACCTTTTTGGATAGCGACTACTCCTCGCCTAAACCATTGCATAATGATGCCCTTCACATTGAAGTCTTTGTCCATAAACATAAGGTGAGACGAGTCCTAGTAGATGGCGGAGCAGGATTGAACATCTTTTCTCTCAAATTGGTCAAAGCTCTTGGTTTTTTTGAGGCATGTGTAGATGCTAGCAAGAGCATCGTCATCAAGGCATACAATGATGAAGAACGCGCTTCTAAAGGTGTCATTACCATTCCGCTCCGGGTAGGACCCGTCATCATAGATACAACATGCCAGGTCCTGGATCGTGATATACACTACAACATCTTACTTGGCCGCACATGGATTCATGCCTTAAAAGCCATTCCATCCACATACCACTAGTGCCTCAAATTCCCTTTTGATGGAACTAAGATCACCATCCTAGGAGATCCCGATCCATTCCAATATTGCACCAACCTGCTAGCCACTACTGAGCACCAGGTACCCATCAATCAGGAGGCCTCATCTTCCACTTCATCCAAATACATTGACCCATCCACAATCACAAAATCATCCATTCCATCATCTTCTACCACACCATCTCCATTAGTCTCCATCCTAAGTAATGACTTTCAGATCCAGGACCTCGGTTGTGGGGAATTCAAATTAACGACGGCTTATTGTATAACTACAATACCGAAGCCACCTAAGGTCTATGGTAGACCATGTTTTGCAGTAGAGTCCAAAACAACTTTCAACGTCCCACCAAAAAAAAATTTCACATTATAGGGCGATGTGGGTAATGAAGTCATCAATGACATAGCTAACTGGATCTACAATGACCCAGTAGAGTTACACCCACTACCGTTACATCTCTATGGCAAAGGATATGACATATGCAAAGCCCAAGGTTTCGACGGTATAAGCAGCCTTAGAAAGAACAGCAACGGAAGACGGGAACCTATTATCATGACAGCAAGACCAAGATACATAGGGTTAGGGTTTGACCAAGTCGAAACTGATGATCAACGTACTCTTGAACTTTCAAATAAGGTTGTAACGGCTACAGAAAGTGTTGAGACATGCGAAGAACCCCTCACTGAAACTGACTCAAATGAATGGGAATGGGGATCTAACAAAAAAGTCAGTGACTATGACATCGATGAACTATTCTTGGAACCTGGCCAACTTTCCTTTGAAGAACGAGTTTTCCAAGAATATAACATAGACCCCATTGATCGACATTCTAAAAATAAGGAATGGGTACGCATTCCTTGGAACCCAGAAGAACACAAGGTGTTGTCGGCAATACCTGAATCATCCCAACCCATTCCTAAGCCCACCCATGAACCTAACCTACCTGAGTCCACTATCCAAACTTCTGAAACGCCAACCACTAGTCACGATGTTGACAATTTTATCCCATATTATGACTTTGAATTCAATTCATCTGACTCGAAATATCGACCATCCATTGCATCAGACACGGAAGTGGAAATTGACAACTTTTCCTTCACACTTGAGGCTTTAGTTGCCACACTCTCTGCATCTTCCCCATCCTTCACCAACACCGACAATGGGATTTCACTTGTCTATCCACAATTGATCGACTGGGACCAACAAGAGCCACCAGTAATGGACATGTTTCAGAATGATTAAGCCATAGCAGAATTCATGGGGCTCAGAGAAGGCATACCATGGGGAGATAACAAAATAGGGTTTTTTACTGACCTAGATTGTATGGCTTACTTTGGGGAGACTGTGCAATCCTCTAGTCACAAAAATACAATGAATAAGACAAAAAGAGAAATGTCTTTAGGTGAAAACCACAAGGCACCTTCAGACAACAAAACAGTAAAAAAAAAGGACATATCTAAAGGTGAAAACCTCTTTGAGGCACCTAAGGATGGAGGATTGGAATTTCTCCCTATGACACAAGAAAAATCAGCCATGCTCATTGAAGACATAATGGAAGTTAACATAGCCACACCAGAGAATCCCAAAATGATTCTCTTGGCCGCATCATTGTTAGAGGAAAAAAAACCTGAATTTCAATAATTCTTCACAGATAGGAAAGTTAAATTTGCATGGTCATATGTTGACATGCCAGGCCTTGATCTTGAATTGGTTCTACATCATCTTCCTCTCATTCCAGGAATCAAACCAGTTAAGCAAAAGTTGTGCAAGATGCATCCACAAATTGCACTCCTGGTAAAAGCTGAACTAAAGAAATTACTAGATGCGAGGTTTATAAGATCAATAGATTATGCCGATTGGATTTCCAACATTGTCCCAGTCAAGAAGCCAAATGGAAAAATTTGTATCTACACGGATTTCAAGGATCTAAACAAGGCTTGCCCAAAGGATGACTTCCCCCTACCAAACATAGACATGATTGTGGATCTCACAGCCAGGTATGAGATGCTATCCCTCATGGATGGTTTATTAGGGTATAATCAAATCCGAATTGCAATAGAAGATCAGCATAAAACAACATTTACTTGCCCATGGGGAACGTACTGTTAGAATGTCATGCCTTTTGGCTTAAAGAATGCAAGCACCACTTACCAGAGAGCCATGACAACAATATTTCATGACATGAAGCATATCCTCATGGAGGATTATGTGGATGACCTTTTGGCCAAATCATTGACAAGGAAAGATCATCTCAGGGTCCTGGATAAAAATTTTAAATGGCTAGAAGAATACAAGGTTCATTTGAACCCAAAGAAATGTGTCTTTGGAGTCACTTCCGACAAGCTGTTAGGCTACATAGTTTCACAAAGAGGCATAGAGGTCGACCCAATAAAAGTAAAAGCAATCATAGACATGCCTCCACCAAAGGGAATCAGTGAGCTAAGAACTCTACAGGGAAGACTACAGTCAATCCACCGCTTCATTGCACAGTTGGTAGACAAGTGCCAACCATTTCAATATCTATTATGCAAAAGTATTCCTTTTGTATGGATGGACAAGTGCCATATAGCCTTTGAAAAAATTAGAGAATATCTATTAACACCACCAATGTTGATGCCACCTATTAAGGGCAAGCTGCTGATCCTGTATGTCTCTACAACGACAAATGCACTGGGGGCATTATTGGCAAAAAATGACCATGAAGAAAAAGAAAGAACCATCTACTACATCAGTTGCACATTAATTGGATATGAGCTCAACTACACAACCATTGAATGGGCATGCCTTGTAGTCATCTTCGCGATGCAGAAACTAATACACTATATGCTAAGCCACCAAACACATTTGGTAGCTAAGATTGACCCATTAAAATATCTCCTGAGTCATGCGACATTGTAGTTGATTTTCCTGATGAGTCTATTTTTCATGTCGAACCTGCATTACCATGGAAGCTATACTTTGATGGGTCCCACATTGGTCATGGCTCAGGAGTTGGCATCCTATTCATCACACCACAAGGGGATTAAATTCCTAAATCATTTCGGATCGCTTTCCCTTGAACAAATAACATGGCAAAATATGAAGCACTGGTCACAGGTCTCAAGATAGCAATTAAATGGAAAATCTAGACATTGCTCGTATTCAGAGATTCTCAGTTGGTCATCAACCAAGTCAATGATGACTATGACACAAAAGATGAGAAGTTGCTTCCCTATAAATGAATGGTGGATATCTTCCTAATGTATTTCAAATTGATTTCATTTGAACAAATCCCAAGAACATAGAATAAAGCGGCCGATATAATGGCTACCATTGGATCTCTCCTAGACATCCCTAAGAATGTGTCACAATTTGATTTCTTAGTGGAGTAGCTGTTGATGCTTGCATACGATATTCCGGAGTCAGAAATGGTGTGCAAGATTGTTGGTCCCAGATCACCTTGGTATCAAGACATATACGACTATCTTAAATCCCAAACCCTCCCACCCAACCTATCCAACAACCAAATAAAATCCTTCATCCAAAAGGCTGCCAGACATACCATCGTCAGTGACACCCTATACCGCCATGACTTTGACAACACCCTTCTTCGTTGTCTCAACACTAATGAAGCCCAAATGAGTTTACAAGAAGTACATGAGGGTATATGTGGATCTAATTCGAGTGGTCCAACTCTAGCTAGGAAAGTCACCAGACTAGGGTACTACTGGCCGACATTAGAAAAGGATGTTTTTTAGTTTGTCAAAACATGTCGGAAATGCATGGTACATAGTGACCTAATTCATGCACCTACACAGGAATTGAGACCAATCACTTCTCCATGGCCTTTCGCACAATGGGGACTCGACCTCGTGGGCAAGATCCATCCATCCTCCTCCAACGGTCAAAAATTCATAATCACCGCCACTGAGTATTTTACTAAGTGGATTGAAGCCGTCCCTCTCACCTACATCACTGGCAAGCAAATATCCAAGTTTATTTTGAATTACATCATTTTCCGGTATGGTGTCCCACAATCCATCATCACAGATAATGGTATTCCATTCAAAAATCAAGACATTCATGAACTTTGTTCGCAATTCCACATCCAACACCATTTCTCCACCCCATACTACCCACAAGGTAACAGTCAAGCTGAGGCATCAAATAAAATAATTCTTCGCATTTTGAAGAAGACCATCAATGATGCTGGCCGGGATTGGCACTTACAACTCAATCCTGCTTTATGGGCCTATCGAACCAGCATTCGCACACCGACTGAAGCCACTCCATTTTCCTTGGTCTACGGATCTGAGGCCATATTGCCCATCAAGGTCAAAATTCCTTCTCTCTGAGTCTCATTGAAAGGAATGATTGATGATGAAGAATACAGATAGTCTTGCCTGCATGAGCTAGAAATGTTACAAGAAAGGTGACAAAATGCCTTAAATCACTTATAGGCATATCAAAATCGTCTCTGTCAAAGCTACAACAAAAGAGTCATAGTAAGAAAATTTGAAATTGGTGACTTAGTCCTAATGCAGAACCCAAGAAATCAGGTTGACCATGAAAAGGCTAGTTGGCTTGGTCCTTACATTATTACTGCTGCATTTGGTTTTGGAGCTTATCAGCTGGCCACACCTGATGGAGAATAGTTGACAGAGCCTATCAATAGCTTACATCTGAGAAAGTTCTACACATAGCATCAGAGAACTTGGCAAAAAACCTAAAAATACAAAAAAAATGAAAAATACAAAAAATTGTCCCTTGATGAAAATATGGCAAACGAACGTCTTGGTGAGACCAAAAAAATCAAAATAATGGAAAAAATAGTAAAGAGAAATAAATTCATCCAATAGTGAAAACCTGGTAAACAGGCGCTTTGGATAGGTACCATGGTGAAAACTTGGCAAACAGGCACCATGTGTAGTCGATCGTTGCTCTGTCATCTACTGTTACTCTAATCAACCCTTGTCCACTTTCCATAATCACAACAACATGGCATTCATAACATTCATCCCAAGTCCTATCAATTCCGGCCATGGTTACCATTTGGTTGACATCATCCCTTGCATATCCTTACCTTTGGCCTTGTATCCGCATTTCTCCATATCACTAGACTCGGGTAGTCCCTGATCTATCTAGGGGCAAGACCTTTATCATGTAACTGCAGTGGGTGTCACACATGATCCGACATTCATAAAAAATCCTGAAAAAATCCTAAAAATCGTATAAAGTTCTGAAAAAAGACCTAAAAATAAATAAAATTGAAAAATGTCCTGAGAAAATACAAAAACATCCAAATCATTGTCAAAATCCCAAAAATAGAGTCAAAGTCAATAGTATCTCATCAATCCAGTCAATCACGTCAATTAATCTCTAGTCCATGTTCGAACTACATTGTCTTTGCTCATTTTCTATGTAGGCAAGATTCATCTTTGAATCCTTGAGACATTAGGTTAGTCCTCCTAGGTTTGTCGCAATGGAATCATGATTCAAACTTTTGTCCTTTGGACAACGTCATCGGTCATGTCGAACTACGAGGTCTCTGAGTGCATGACGTAGGAAAGGCCATCAATTGATGAGCCCCTGAGGCTGCACTAGGTCAACCCATTAGGGTTCATAACACAATATTTTCACACACGTCAATTTTTCTTCAAATCAAGCAAAATCTTCCATCAATTCCGAGCAAGCAATCTATGAACAGTCTATTTCATCAGCTAATCTCAATCAATTCAGCATATTAGCAATGGCTTGTAATCAATTCTATCAAGACAATTCAACCTAACAAACCTTTGGGTTCTTCTTCAGATGTGTCCTAAAGAGAAACTCTCGTCATTACTTTATGCTTTTGGATGTGTCCTTCCTAAGCATTGTCCTCATCATCTGGAATTTTGATGGATTCTCCTAACTCTGAGAATTGATCTCCTAAATATCAACATCATTCAGGATGTGTCCTTCCTGAATTTGATATCGCTCAACAGTTGGCAACCTTGATCTTAAAACACTTGGCAAATAATTGGCACTTGTCTTTGGCCTTTTCATCATGTTACTAGTTTTTCAACGAGATCCCGACAACAAGATTTAGAGAAACAACAATGTCTCATGACGTTGTCTTATCTTTTGACACTCATGGTACTAGTTTCTCAGTGATGTCCTGACTACGAGATTTAGAAAAACAATGATGTATCATGATGGTGGCGTTATTTTTTGTTATTTTGGAAATCATGTTGCTAGTTTCTCGAGGATGTCCTGGAAACAGGATTTAGAGAAGCAATGATGTTTCATGGTTTGTCCTTGTCTTTTTCTGCTTGTGGTTGGTTAGGATAAAATGATTGGGGCAAATTGTGCTCTTAGTATGAGTTATGATCATCCTTGTCTACGACTGCTTATCTTATGTAATGGTGCGACCTTGCACACCTTGGTTTATGTCATATCATGGTGTTTATTGGCCATTACAATAATCTGCCCAGTGATGATTAAAGAGCAACAAATATTAAAGTCCTATGGTAAATGTTGAAGGATTTGATCTAGGAACTAACATGCATCTCATATAGGCATTACATTCATATCATCATCCATATCTTTTACTAACACTTTCTTGTTCTATCATCTTCTAGTCTTCTCATCCATTTCGAGAGCACACCTATGTTCTTGAAACCTGTCTGTCCTCCCAAGGGGGCATACCGCAACCCTCCTCGTCATTTTTCCTCATCCTATTTTGCACTGGGGCATATGTTTGACTTATTTCTTTACCACAATGCAATAGGCTGCATTATGACAAAGAGGGGCAAATGTAGACACATAAAAATGACCTAGGCTTCCAAGTTCTATTTCTAATCATTTTCTTCCTAGCATACTTGACTCACTTTCAACTATTGATTAAATAGTTCATAATTATTTAATTAATTCATATCTATTTATTCTTCATGATTATTAAATAAATAACATTTTAATTATTTATTTAATGCGTCACTAATTGTCTAAAGTCTTCCTATAATTAAATAAATTTCTTAATTTATTTAGTTATTTTAACCCTTTATGTCTTCCTAATTATTAAATAAATTCTTATTTATTTAATCCACCTCCCACTATAATTAAATAATTATGTTCAATTATCTAATTATTCATTGGCCTCTTCTCTTTAAATTAAATAAATTTTATTTATTTAATTTGGCCCTCTCCTAAACTTTAAATTAAATCTTTATATTTAAATTAAAAGATTTCATTTATCACATTCCTCTAAATATTAAATAATATCTCTATTATTTAATATTTCATCTAAATTGAATAACATTTTATTATTTAATTTCTCCTCTTTTATTGTGCTCATTTTAAATAAATATTATTTATTTAAAATAAGTCCCATTTAAATTCCCTTCTTTAGTAAATACTTTAATTTAAATTATTTACTGTCACATGACCCCACACTTTTTGAATTAAAATAGTTTTTAATTCGAAAAACCAACATTCCCTCTTGATTTAAATAATTTTAAATAAATTATTTAATTCCCCAATGACTTCGTTTTCCGTGCCCAAAATCTTTTGTCACATGCATTGTCAGTCATTGATTTGATTCTCTAAAGAATCAATCTTGACCCTTTATTTTGAATTTGACCTAATGTTGCCCTAACCCTAATTGTGGGTTGCTTTATTGAATCTCGTCCATTGATTCTAGGGCATTTACTAACTTTCAATCTTGGCCATTCACACAAAATTGCATCTTCTATAAAAGAGCAATTTTGGTCTCATTTTGAACATCTTGCCTTGCCATATTTTTGAAATCTCTTATCACACACATCTTACACTTTCATGTTTTGATTATCTTGCATCATTGACATCTCTAATCATCTTGCATTTTCATAGTTTCTCATTTTAGCATTGTTATCATAGCATATCTAGGTTTTCATTTGATATTAGCTTAGAGATTGTAGATGTTTACTATTTGCAGTAAGGCATAGTTTGCATCTAGGTCATTTCAAATCCTTCAATATTTTCTTAGGGCTTGTCATTTCTATTGGCTTGCTCTTCACAAATCTGAGGGCAAACAAAATCATATTCAGCAAATTAAGAAGGTGTAATGGAGGTTAGTCATGGAGGATGAAGACAATCTATGAGATTGTTCATCTATTCCTTTGCACTCCATTACCAACTTTGGGTTTTATATTTCTGCATATTATAGTTACTAACCATAGAAAATTCCCATTGTTACAGTACCAATTTTTGCTAATAAATCAGATCATATGTCCTTATTAGAACAACCGAGCATGATCAAGAGAGCACCAGATGAGCACTTGGTTGATTTCAAATACCAATTCCAAAGGACCTAGGACAAAATTCCTTTAATGGTAAAACCCTTACCAAATCATGCTTTTCTATTTTTCCTGAAGTCCTTGAATAGAAAATATTCAGTAATGATCTAGTCTATGGGCGGTCACACACTCCCTAATGCTTTCAACATCACCATTAGAGCAAAAAACTGTCTCATTCAAACTGCAGAAATTGCCCCTAGGCCTCCCATGCCTTTGTTTCATAAAATCTAGTTTCCTACATCCATATCTTTACCACCCCTAGTTGTTGTTCCCCCTATTCCAGCAATAGGTTATCAGACTGTAGCCCAAGAAATTGTTGTTCCAACCTATACCCAAGAATTTTAAGAGAAAAAATATACTAAAGACCTTTAGAAATGATCTCGTGAATATTAAAAATAAAGTTGGCCAAGAAAATAAGCCTTAACAAGCCTCGTATCTATAGAATCAATAGAGTAGGCCAACCTTTCAAAATGACTATCAAGTCCAAAGGAACTTGTACCAAAAAATAACATTGCCCAATATTGTGATTGGTGTTATGCATGCAATCAACCCCATAACTAGTCAACATGTGTGAATGACATGAGAAATCAGGCCTTAATGGTCCAAAAAAACTATGTTGATTCGAAGAATATTCCAAGCTAGAATCAAGAACAACAAGAAAATTTTGAATTTTATTTACCAAACTGGTAGAGTTATGAATTGTGTTGCGTGAATGGTCGGGATCCAAAAAATTCCCTTGTTTCAACCAATACCAGATCTAAAAAGAGGGCTATGGATTTGGGGCAGCAAGCTGGAAACCTTTAACAACAACTTACTAAGGACAAGAAACCTGTTGCTTCATCAAATGTTACTATTGCAACACAACCTAAGGTGCAGATTCTTCAAAGAGACCAAGAAGTACTTGGAAAGGAGCAATCCAAGACACAATCATAGCCTTTGCAGAAAGGAAGTGATGTTGTTGTTACTAAAAATTAGCAAAAGGTAACTCCTATTTCTTTTAATGTTGTGGAGCATATTAAGAAGGCTACTGTCAGTATGTCATTTTTGGATGCATTGCATATTTTGAGTCAAAAGAGCTTGCTGCAGGATGCTTTGGCTCAACTTTCTATTTTTGGCAATGCTAATTGTTGATGGTGGAAATGACACAAACAACATTAAAACAAAATATTTCTACTCTATTTCTCCTGAAAAAGAAAGACAACATATAGTAGCCTAACTCCCAAGGTCCTGGTAGTTGGTTCTCAACTATCTGGTGTCACTCAATCGGTTCATGCAACTGTAATATTCAAGGGGCCTATGCTGGTAACAAAAGATTCAATCCATGACTCATTTTATCAAATCGTTATTGTAAATAAAGGGGGTTTCAAACAAAAGAAAAAGATAGATCAATAGGGTAAACTAGTAAGTATGAATCAAATTTATCTAATATCCGAACATATACCTTCAACAATGAATGTTTTTTTCTAACAGATCATAAAAACCAAAGCATGACACAATTTATAGAATAAACTATACCATTGCATGCATCTAAGGTGCTTAATTTAATTCCACTATTCACATATCACAACTATCTCCAAGATTTCAAAAGAACACACATCCATTCATTGTCAAGGTCATAGATCAACATACTTTAATAACTTCAATTCAATGATAATCTAACAAGATAATCCTTAAATTTGATTCCTTCAAATGAATTTCATCACTCAAGAAAATTTTATATTTCAACACAATCACTGCATACAGATAGATTATAACTTATCAGCCTTACCACACAAAACAATTTAATTCTAACACCATATTTCAAGAAAACCTGTAATTTTTTATTAACTATAAAGTATCTAGCAACAATGTATCTCAGTGATCAATACAAAATTCTATCTCCTAACAGTAGGTAAGCCAATCCTATTCTCAATTAGCCAACCTTTACAATATGATACCCCTAAGGTATTTATAGATATCCAAAATTTGAACTCCCCCTATTTTAAGCCATCCACCCTTTCAGGAACAAAACTTTCTTGGAAACTCAGATCAATTTAGATCTTGAGTTCTTACATTAGACTTTAGTTAAACTGGAGAATAGAAAAATAGGAGAAAAATATATCATGCGCCTCAAAAACTAGCAGTACTGCATGCAACATGCAAAGAAGAAAGAAAATATGCATGCTAGAGATTTATGCATGTGAAGCAGGATCCGCAACAAACTCATCATAATTGGTGAAGACTTGTTGTAATGTATCTATTTCTGGCCCGTCAACCCAGCTATCTTCAAACTTAATTTGATCCAATTCTATTGTAGGAAACTCCCTCATACCTTTTATCTTTGTCAATTCTCTTCTAGCAGCTTTTATTTCTTCTTTGACATCCATTAACCGATCTATCAACAAATCTCTGCCATCATCTCCTTTCTATATTAGTCCTCTGAATCTTTCATCCCATTTCTCTTTTATTTGACTCAAAGGCATGCCTTCTTTTTTTAATGCATTTACATCTACAATAATAGCAATGACCGCTTCCAGCTCTTTCAATGGCTCAGTCAGTTTATTAACAGCCTCTTGAATCTCATCCTTATGTTTACACAAGAAGTCAGTTCTAAAATGGAGTATATGAGAGGTTTTTCCAATAAAAACTTTATTCTCCTCCTCAAGTATGGACTGTTCAAGAAGAGTAGCTAAAGGTAATGCATTAACTTTCTCCAATTTTTGACTGTATTCTTTATACTCTTCTTCTTGTTTCTCTGATGCTTCAATGTATTGATGCATTTGTTTTATCAACTCTTCAATGCCTTTGTAGGCCTCAAAACCCTTAACCAAAACTTCACCTACCTCTTGATTCAACTTTTCCATCCACTTGTCTACCATTTGCACTTTGCCTCTTACCTGCACCAAATCATCTGCCTCCTTTTTACTTAATAAAATAGGAGTCTCAATGGCCGTTACCTGTTGTAATCTCAGAGAGGAAACACTTTTCAAGAATGAATGTAATTGATCCAACTGAGCCTTAAGTTCATCCTTCTTTTGTTTATCCTTTATCATTCTTGATTTGGTTGTTGAAGCCACCACATCAATTAGGTTCATCTGCTAATTCCTAGTGGGCCTTCCAAAGTTGACAGTACTCAACTGATAATCTATTAGCTACATGTCCCCTACCTCCTTTTCTATCATTGGCATGGCACATTCAACAACAATCTCTCCTTTATCTATGAGTTGGGTAGAATGTAGAATCTTGGCCTTCTTTTTAGGCCTCTCTTGTTCAATCCCTTTCATCATATCATCCTAATTAAGAGGTTGTGAAGGTGTTACTGCCCTTTTTTGCAGATCTAGTTTTAACCAAGTGGGAGCACTTGGAGCAGTAGTCATCATAGAGGAAATAATGGTAGAAGGTGGTTGCATATTCACTTGGGGTTGAGAGTCAACACTCAATTTCTCTTGTTGTTCTTGCACTATATGCATCTGCACAAGCCTTTCAGCCTCTTCCCTATCTTTCTGTTCTTGTATTTTCTTATCTTCCTCTTCTTTCTTCAACCTCTCTTCCTCCAACCAATCTCTCTCCACTTTTTCTTTTTCCAACCTTTCTTTCTCTAATTTTTCCTTCTCTAGAGCTTCTTTTTCTAGTTTCTCTTTTTCTAAAGCCTCTAGCCTTTCCTTTTCTAATCTTTCTGCCTCTAAAGCCTTAAGATTTTCTACCTTTTCTTCTTGTTGTTGTTGTTTCTTAACCAGCTCTTCGACCTCCTTTTCCTTCCTTAACTTGTCTGCTCCTTCCTCTGCAAGTTTTAACTTGGCAATCAAGACTTCTTTTTCTCTCTGGTTCCTTGCCTTCTCTTCCTCAAGGTCATGAATCTTCTATATTAGTTCCAACTTTTCATTTTCTTCTTTGACCTTGAGTTCATGTTCTTGTTGCCTTCTTTGTCTTTCTACTTCATCAATTGTTGCCTTAGCTTTAATTTTTCTAGTTTTTATTTGTTGTTGGTGCAGTACAGCATTAGCTTGTACCTTAGAATCAATTTCCTTTTGTTTCTCTGCTACAGCCCTTGCATCATAATTTCTTTTCACATCTTCAAATAGCTTCCATTGATCTTCTTGTGTCAAAATCTGCTCAATATCCTCCTCTAGAGGCATGTTTTCTTGCATATCTTTCTCTGAATTAGTTTCATCTGAATCTGTTCCAACCTCATGAATCTCCCTCTCCACTTCTTTTCCCTTGGCAGTTTCAGCCATGCTATGAAGAGCTCCCTCTTGGACTTCTCCTCTCTGCTATTTTGTAAGTGGGATTTGTGTGGAAGACACACCAAATGTAGGTGTTGAAACAATGGATCCTACTGGAACATCCCCCTCTTGTGTTTCCTCTTCATCCCCTACTGCTTCAAGTTTTATCTCATCAATATCTAGGGGAAAGAACTCCAAAGGCTCTTTAGGAGGTGTCTTCCTTTTGATCCTTTTGTATCCCTTACCCTTTTTAGGGGCTGGTCCTTGAGGAGTCTGGGTTCTTAGCACTAACCATTGCACACTCCTATCCAACACTGTCCTTCTGATCCGCTTAATATCAATGTTTTCTTCACCGTCCCAGTCAATCGGATCCAAAATCTTGGTGCCAATGTTCAAAGCTTCATAGGATGGATCCAATACAATTCCATCATCCACCAATGTGTCAGGAATGTTTTCCTTAACACCAAGCTTTGACATGAGTGAGACAAATAGCCTTTCATAATTCTTCTTTCTTAGATCATACTCATCTTGCCAATCACTCCAGAAGTATTCTAGCAAATTGAAATGTCTGGTAAACACCGAAGGCAACAAGGCATACATCTTACCCTTTGGATCAAAATACTTACAGGCTATGTATACTCCCAATTTCAACTGTATCAGCTCACTACAAACCACCTTTTCTCCTACCAAGTGTTGACAGCCATACTCACCCAACTTCATGGGGAACTTGTGACATCCTGTTTTATGCTTTATTCCAAACCGAGCATTAACTCCAAGAGCCTGATATAAAAACTCCATTAGCACCATCCTTTTATTGTAGCACCTTGGAAGCAAATGTGGATGGCCTTCAAAACTAGCTAACCTGAATATGTGAACTTGGGGTATTGAATATACCAACACCCCCATTCAGCAATGAATGCCATGGCTTCTTGACTTAACCAGTACCCTACATCCCCATTCAATTGATTGATGACCACATATAAAAATGCATCATTAACTCTTCTGAAATGAGTCTCAACAACCTGAAGAGATAACTGGTCATAATGCTCCCACACTTTCTTCTGTCCATCCAAGGCTCCATTATGCCCACTTTGTTCAAACCTGGGAAAATACCCAACCTTGCTATTGCATACACAATGTAAGAAGTCATAAAGAAGCACTTAGTCTGCCTAATGCTAGTCAGCTAATCATGAATAGCATTTGACACAATCATCGGCCAATCAAACTACTGGACTCCATTTAAGATTGTCTGGATGAAAGGAAACATCCACTCCTTGAACCAAAATGTATCTCTCTTCCCAAAAACTCTAGACAACATCATTATTATATCTGATACCTCTTTGTAGAAATCTACCCTCTTTGGCTGGTCTGCAAGCTTGCTCAAAGATTTATTTTTTGTCTTCAACTAGTTCTTGTTTAAATGAGACTTATTGGAGTCCTTATACTCATTATATTTCTCCAAAACCTCTGCCTCATCCAGCTACACTAACTTCTTAGGATTCGAGACATTGAATATATCTTGAAATGCTTGAGGAGTAAGATCAATGATCACATTGTTTTGTGAATCCATGCATAGTCTTGTAGCAGGATCGTAGGCACTTGCTACTATTAAGATCAACTCTGGGAATTGGATCAACAAAGGAAACAAAGTGATATGAGCCAAACCAGATTCAACAATCCTCTTCATTCTAGGTGTCACATCCTTAGTGAATGTTTTAGCATATGCTTCCTCGAAGTTTTACTTGCCCAAGTTTGTATCCATGATGTTTGACCAGTTAGATTTCACCTTGCTCACCTTCACAACTAGACTCCTGTGATTATACCTCAAGGTATAAGGCAATTGTTCAAGCTTGATCTTCTTTGGTTTAGGCACTGCCTTTGATGTTCCTACAGGCCGATTCCTTTGAGCAGCCTCTCCTGATGTTCTTGACGTTTTCTAGATTTCCTACCACAAAAACCTCTAATTAGATCTTTCAATATTATCATAAAACATGTTTTAAAACCATACCTTTCATATAAGTACCGGAGGTGGAACTTGACAAAAACATATTCTAAACAGTCTCTTTTAACACACCTTTAGGATCGGGATCACAACTGGAATGGTCGCTTTACTAACAAGAAATGGGCTCGGAGTCGAAATTAGAAATGTGATCGAAACCAGAACTGGAATCAGAATGGAAACCAATTCAGTTCCCTTTAGATTTTCTTGCTTTCTTATTTGGGTTTGGTTCCGCTTCCGCTTCTGCTAGGTAAAAATTTTTATAAAGTAAAACTCCTTACCATAATTGGAGCGAGAGACGAGATGGAAATGGAATCGATACCTTTTGGAAAACCAATTTTTCAAGTTCAAAATTGATTCCGATTCCACTTCTGTCTAGGTTGACCATGACATCATCCAAGACTTTAATCAATATAATGTAGAACTTCATGGTTTCAAACTAGGCGATTTTCAAAACAACATGGGGCTTAACCTGAAACTCCATAGAACCTTCCTGATATGACTAGGGATGATTGAATTTCTAGGGCATCATATTTTAATTCTTTAAATGTGATCACACAAACGTACTTAAAACCCTAATCCAGAAAACATGACAAAACTAGGGCACAAATTTAACCCTCCCTATTTTAATAGTTTCAACACGTGCCAAAACCCCTAAGTAAAAACGAGATCCAACTAACCCTACCTCACTATAAAAACATGAATTTAATCTATCTCACTATAGATCCCTAATTTTAGCCAATGTCATTTAAAACCCCAATTTAATCCAACCTACTACAAATCAAAATCGCATGACATGATCATGATTAAAACATGAAAGCAACCATGCCCTAAAACACAAAGAACTAAAAAAAAAAGCAAAAGAAACAAACAAAATAACCAGACAAACAAAATAAAGCAAGAACCTACTCAAACAAGCACGCCAAGAACCACGAATTCATTAAAAATGACATGATTTAAAGCATGGGAAAATATATATAAAAAATGCAATAGTAAATAAATGAAGAATGATAACGATAAGAAACCCTACCTCGAACACAAAAGAACCCAGCTAACCTTTTGAACTGATTCGCAAACAATAATCTTCTCCTCCTTCAATCAATTCGCTCAAATGAACTCCGCTGTTGCTCTTTCGTGCTCTTTAATCCCTTAACAATGATAATAATGATTCATTTAATCCTTAATGAAGGTAAAAATGAAGATTTCTACCTACATGAGCAGCTATCATTAATGCATTAAATGCAGTTAAGGTGGAGTAGGAACTAAAAAGGAACCAACAGTTCACTACAGTGTGACTTCAGTCAAAAAGTCAATGACCCAAAAGTGGCGGGGAGGGGAATCGGAATGGAAACTAATTTAGAAACTTAAGAAATTTCCTAACTTCATTCCCATTTCGGTTCTGATTCTACCAACAAAGCAAAAAACAAAACACAACACAAAAAGTAAAACAAAAGACTGACATAATAAAACTAAACCCAAGGACTTATACTAAAACCAAAAGTTGAAATAGCAGAGGCGGGGGCGGAATCGATTATGATTTTTCAATTTTCGATAAAGACTAACTTAACACCCACTCCAGCTCCACTGAAGACAAAACAAAAGGCCAAAAGAAAAGACTGTCGGGATGGGAACCAAAACAAATTTCAACTGAACTTTCAGAACCTGATTCAGTTCCGGTTCCGCTTCCGACAAAGAAATTAAGAAAAAAAAAGTGTTGGAAAAACAAGACTCCAAACTTTGTTTGAAAAACAACTAAGGATAAAGAACACAAGAGAGGGACCCCTTTTTGACCAAGGCAAAAGATGGGGTGGTTATGCAAGGCATAACACGAATCAAGGGAATGCTAAATTTGTGCTTGCAAACAACTTAGAGGCTAATAATGAGAAAAAAACTAAAGAGGTAAAGCCTCCTCCATTTTATTTGAGTCTGATTATTGGTGATAAAATAGTGCATAACTGTATGGTTGATTCTGGTGTGAGTAGCTTAGTTATGCCTAAGAGCTTAGCTGATAAACTAGGTCTTGTTTATGAGCTTAACTCTCAAAAAGGCATAGTTCAGTTGGATGGATCTACTACTAAAAATGCTGGTATAATCAAGAATTTGGCCCTTACTTTGCATGTATCCCCAAATTTCACAATCCATCAGGATATACATGTTATTGATATGCCACCCCATTTTGCCATTTTCCTCACAAGAGATTTTACAACCAAACTAGGTGGTTTCTTGTCTTCTGATTGGTCTCATCTTTTCTTTAGAACAAGATATGGTACGAAAGTAACCATAAAGTCTGAACCTCTAGCCAAAGACCATATTGAGCCATATGTCTCGAGTCTTATAAATGCTAACCTCTATGTCACCCTTGTACTGGAGGAGAAAACCATGACCTTAGACCACAACACCCTTATAGAAAATATGAATCTAGTTGAATGGGTAGCCGAAGATCACAAGCTTGATCCTTTCCAACAAACATACACCTTAGACCACAACACCCCTATAGAAAATGTGAATCTAGATGAATGGGTAGCTGAAGATCACAAGCTTGATCCTTTCCAACAAACATACGAGATAGGATTAGGGGTTTATATGATTCGTGAACTTGATGTTGTTATCCCTAATTTTTTTAAAGAGGAAGAAAAACCTATAGAAAGGGAAGATAAGATTTGAAAGCTTTATTTTGATGGCTCAAGGAGCAGTTTGGGCACTGCTGGTGGATTCATGTTGATTTCACTAGATGGAAACAAGTATTATTCAGCTTTCAGGTTTGCATTCAACTGTACAAATAATACAACCGAATATGAAGTGCTGGTGCATGACCTAGAATGGGCCCGAAAGAGATGTATTATATGCTTACAATTTTATGGTGATTCAAAATTAATAGTGAATCAAGTTAGAAATTTGAATGTTACAAAAAATGATTCACTTAAAAATTATAAGCATCATGTATGGGATTTGATAGAAAATTTTGATGCTTTAAATACCCTTTTAGTTCCTAGGAATGAAAATAAACATCCAGGTAGGTTCGCTACCATAGGAGCCCAATTTGATATTCCAAATTAAATTCACAAAGTAGAGGCACGATAGTATGTGAGAATTATAGTCAGACCTTCTGTACCTAACAATAATATGATTTGTCAGGTTTTTGATAGCGATGAGTAGATTGTAAGCTTCTTAATTGTTGAAGCTAAGTTCACTGATGTAAATCAACAAAAGCGGCAACAACAGTATGATAATCAGATTATGCAGTTAAAGACAAACAAGCTACCAAAAGGGTTGGTCACGTTGGAATCTATTTTCAACTCAGATGACCAAATATGAAAAGATAAGTGCAACATGACTATCAAGGATGAACACTACGAAACCATTGAAATATTCAAGGGTAAGCTTCTCAAGTTGGGCAAGGTATGTAATAAAGAGGAACATAAATCTATCATTCTATTATGTTAGGAGTTTAGTGATGTTTTCTCTTGGGAGTACAAAGATTTAAAAGGTTTTGATCCAAAAATAGCCCAACATACTATTGAATTAGAACTTGGAGCAAAACCTATAAGGCAAAAAAAGAGACCCCTTAATCCCAAATTAGAACACATTATGAAGGTTGAGCTAAATAAGTTAGCTGAGAGTGGCATTATTTTTCCTATCAATCATACTTCTTGGGTGTCTAACTTAGTTCTAGTTAGGAAGAAAAGTGGGAAAATTAGATTGTGTGTCGATTTCTAAGATTTGAAAAAAGCTTCTCTGAAAGATCACTATCCACTCCCTTCCATGGAACAAATTTTCTTTGTTGGATGAGTATTCAGGTTATAACCAGATTCTAGTAAAGCAAGAAGACTAGTTCAAAAAAGAATTTACAACCAAATGGGGCACCATGGCCTATAAAAAGATGCCTTTCAGTTTATCCAATGTTGGAGCAACATTTCAGTGAGCGATGGACATGGATTTTCACAACCTCATGAATAAATTTGTCTTGGTATATTTTATATGATATTACTATTTTTTCCATAAATGCTAATGAACATTTTGAGCATTTAAAACATATTTTCAAAAGATGCAAAGAGTTTGGAGTGTCTCTCAATCCAAAGAAGTGTATTTTTTTTATGCATGAAGATAAAATCCTTGGACATATTGTCTCAAAGCAAGGTATTTCTATAAACCCTAAGAGAGTTTCTTATATTCTTGGGTAACCATTACCGGATTACAAGAAAGGCTTACAAATATTTCTTGGAAGGATTAATTTTGTAAGAAGGTTCATACCCAATATTGCATCTTTACTGCAACCTCACACTGCTATGCTTAAAAATAATATGCCTTTCAGTTGGACCAGAGAAGGTAAGAGGAGCTTTGAGAAGATAAAGGAGGCCCTTGTAGCTTCCCCTACCCTCATTAATCCAAATTATGATAGATATTTCATTCTTTATGCTTTTGGGGGAATTGATACTGTTTTAGCTATGTTGTGCCAGCAAAACGATGAAGACATGGAACAACCTATAGCATTTTTCAGCCAAGTGCTACACAATTATGAGATGAAGTATTATTTTGTTGAGAAGCATGTTTTTTTTTTGTAAGAAGCCTCAAAAATTTCAGGCATATGTTATCCAATAACAAAATTCAATTATTAGTTGCCCATTCAACTGTTAAGGACTTCTTACTTAACTACGATATTAATGATAAACATGTTGGTTGGATAACCAAGGTTATGGAGTTGGATATTGACATTAAGATAACTAAACTTGTTAGAGACAAGGGTTTGTGTGAACAAATTGCAGAAAATACAGTGGGGAACAACTTAAAATAAGTTGAAAGCATTCATACAATACTAAATAATGATGATGCAGTTGTTGTTTCAGTTCCTACTGCCACCTGGGTGTAGCAAATGATGCACTATTTGCAGATTGGTGAGTGTCCTGAAGGCTTGGACAGAACGAAAAGAAGGTACTACTTATTACAATCCATTCCTTTTGCAATTATTGATGGTATTCTTTATAGGAGAGACTTTCAAAGTGTTTTATTAATATGCATTGAGCCTGGTCAAGTTGACAAGTTGTTAGGAGAATTTCATGATGGGCCTTCAGGACGCCACTTTTCTCCAAGAAAAAAAACCCTAAAGATTATGCAAGATGGCTATTATTGGCCAGATCTATTTAAGGATGTTATTGCTTGGGTTTGAAGATGTGAAAAGTGTGCTCTATTTTCTGGAAAATAGAGGCTTGCAGCTCTTCCCTTGCATCCAATTCAAGTGGAGCAGTCATTTTCCAAATGGGGTTTAGACTTTATTGGACCAATCAACCCACCTTCAAGCATGGGTCATAAGTGGATTCTTACTGCAACGAATTACTTCACTAAGTGGATCGAATCTATTGCTTTGAAGGAAGCAAATGAGACTTCTGTACTTAATTTATATCAAGACTTAGTGTCAAGATTTGGTACCCCAAATTCAATAATCTTTGACAATGGTTTAACCTTTATTGGTTTGATGATTTCTGATTGGTCAGTTAGGAATAAAAATTTTCTGAACACATCTTCTAACTATTATTCGTGGGGTAATGGGTAGGCAAAATCTACAAATAAGAAGCTGATCAGTATAATCAAGAAGACAGTTGAAGACAATCAACAAACATGGCATGAAACGCTTAAGTTAGCCCTTTGGGATAATAGCGTGACTCCTAAAAGGGCCACTAGTTGTTCTCCTTATGTACCAAGTTATGGAAAAGAAGCTAAGTTACATATTTTCATTGAATTACCAACTTTGAGTTTTATTAAAGAACTGGAATTGTTGAATGAACAACCTCTAGAAGTGAGATTTGCATAGTTGATAGAGCTCAAGGAAACCAGAAAAGAAGAATTAAGGAAACTTGAAATACATCAAGCTCAGATGAAGAGCTATTTTGATAAAAGGGCAAGGCCATGAGATTTCATCATTGGTGATTTAGTCTTTAAGTGGAATGAATATAAGAGTAAACCTAGACGACATTCCAAATTTGATGCAATTTGGGATGGGCCTTATGTGATCACAGAGTGCAAGGAACACAATGCTTTCCAGTTCTCTAAGTTGACTAGAGAGGTGTTGTATATCCTAGTTAATGGGATCCACCTCAAGCATTACCTCTAAAATAATCATTTTTTGTAAATAGTAGAGTAGTTTTTGCAAATAACTGCTTTACAAACATTTCATTTCAGTTGTTTTTCTTTCCCTAAGCACTGTTGCACATGTTTTGGTTGGCCATTAGGGCTTGTTAGTTTTCTTTCAGTTTTGTTTGGTTTTGTTTTGCTATTGTTTGGAGTTTTTTTGTTCAAATTTTTTAGTTTCATGAAGGGGCAGATTTGACTCCGTGCCCAATGGAGTATTAAAGGTAACTGATCTAATGCTTAGCTAGAAAGCATTCAGTGGAAATCACCAAAATGTTACCAATTTTCACTACAACTTAATTGGTAGAGATGATTAATTTGTTTCATTTTAAAGTGAAGCTTCAGTTAGTTTTTTCGTTGCTTAGATTGATGCTTTGAATCAGATTTATGAAGTCCAATTATGCAAATGTTTTCAATGGATTTTCCTTAGTGATTTTTAAATGAAATGAAGTATACAGAAAAATACATAAATGATTAAGAAAGAATCATTGCTTTCATTTATTTCACAATATTGTTACATTTCAACATTTCATTTATTTAGAAATGAATTGTACAAGTTTGCATTGAGATGCATTTTATTTTTAGAATGGAAAACAAGAAAAGAAATTAAGGTTCCCCACACAAGCCATGGGAGTAGCTGTAATAATAAATCATGAGAAGCATGATACACTATTGAAGATGAAAGGAAGAAAAACACATAAGCATGGACATAATCATCATTTCCTGTTGTTTTTGGCTGATACAAGAGTGGTGCACCATCCTTTGTCCTCAAGCTCTGATCGACCTGTAAGAGAAGTGAAGGGTTGTTAGATCTCTGATTATGAACATCCCTATATAAACCACCAACAATAATTTAAAATGTTGCTGCTAATACATTGAAACAATTGAGAGAAGTGGGAATTGGACAAAAGAAAAGGAAACATCATGATAATATATTATTTTATCTAACATTATTTGTTTCCATGTGCAGGTATACAAAAATATTTGTAGTTGATCATCTCATGAAGATAAAATCATGTGGAGTAAAATGGGTTCCCACAAGGGTAGAGCTCGACATGTTTCCCCTTAAACTTGCAAGTGGGTTGAGGAAGGAAATACAATTATCATGCTCATCTGAGCCTTTCACAAAGGAGTGAAAAAAAATTTCAGTTATTAAAGCAATCAAGTGTGTTGTTCATTCATAACAATCAAATCTGAACAACAAAGTGTGAATTACAAGTGGACAATGAACTCAATTCAATTGGAATTCATCTTTTAAATACTACCCAATTGATTGCATCTTTGTTGCTATATATTTTTTCTTTCTTATTCATTGCTATTTCATGGTGTTCTATTCTAATGCATCAATGTATTTCATGTTCATAATAGTGATAGTGAACATGCATACATAATGCCTCATCAACAAAGCTTTAATAAATGATAAAAGCACATAGAGAAATTTCATTTTTTTGAAATGTTTGAGTTGAGAATGCATTTTTTTTTAAGCTTTCAAGTATATGGAATAAGTGGAAAGAAACATAAAAGTAACTATACAAGAATGTCATAATGGCCAATTGCAGATATGTTAAGAAATGGGATGTTGCATTCTGAATTGACTGAACAAATATGTTTAAGAGAAGTTGCTCATAGTTGTGAGTAAAAAAAGTCATCAGGTGCTATCACTAGGCAATAGTATATAGGAGGAGAATTGTTAAAGGAGGATAATGTTGTTTCATTCAGTTTTAAAACAATAATAGAAATAGTGGAGTGTTATTTTCCTATCAGGGGTGTTAACCATTTGAGACCTTATCCAGAAGTGCAAGATGGAAGTGTTTTAAATGAATCAAATGAGAAGAATCTCTTTCTTAATATGGGGTTTCATTATTGTCATCATATGCCAAATAATAGAAGCTTGCTACAAGAAAACAAGGAGTTTCTATGTTTTCATGCAACATGAGGTACAAGTAAAAAGAGAGGTGTTGTCTTAATTCTATGGAGGAGAAATGAAAGAGATTATAAATCTACAAGTAGGGGAATGAATAACTTTCTGAGATTGTTTACAAGCTGAAGGTGAACAAGTTACAATCATATGGTCTCAATTCAAAATGCAAAGTTCTCTTGAAAATAAGGAATACCCACATGAGGTTTTTGTTTTAAATATAGATTTTCCTCTCTTTACAGTTTATCCATGTGAGGATTTTGTCAGAAAACAAAAAATACATGGAATACAATTATGGGTCGAGCCCAAAATTTGAAGCAATGCAAGTTAAAACTTATCTCTTTTAAAATACAAATACCCACATAAGGGTTATCACTAGAGATGCAAAGGAATTGCAGAAAAATATAACAAGGGTTTTTTAAGTGCATACATGAGACAATAAAAGGTGTAGTGATATTGAAATACCCAGAATATGAAAAGTATGGCCATGGCCTAGAGAGAGATTGTGGCTCATGAATTTCACCAAGATTGAAAGACTTTATGTTTTCCATCAAATTTCGAAAAGAAATTAGAACAAACAATGATTATATGTAGGAATGTCTTTGTGAGAGTTCACTATCAAAAAATGTAAGGTTCGCGGCCTATGATGAAGATAATGCACACAAATTTTCATTTTGTTTCTCCCATTATGGAATCTTCATAATTATATCATCTTTTGGAGTTTTGATTCATCAAAAATTGCTCAAACACAAACTTCCCATGGCAGCCAGATGAAGCAATGAAATGGAAGAAACATAGGACAAGAAAAATCAGAAGAAGACATGCTTGGCCGTGGCCTTGAAGGCCAAGATTTATTTTAAAATGGAGCAAAGAAACCTTAATATAGCTGAAACCAACTTACCTTGCTTATGTATGGAGATTCGACCAACATGAAAGCTTGAATGGCGGCCTCAAGAAGAGAAACCTAACTCCATGGTGGAGGCACATCCTTATAAACAAAGCTTTCTCTCAAAAAACTAAGTGCTAAATGATGTGAATTTATGGTTTTCTTTTGGTTTTGTTCCCTTTTGCCCTAATTCTAGTTTCGGGCTATTCACCATAAGATTAAGTTTTAATGCCTTTAACATTTTACCATTTGATAATGTATGCATGCCTAGGTCGAGCCTTTGAATTTTTTTATGTGATTTCATATGCTTAGGTTCTTAGGTTAGGTTTTGAATTATTTTCAAAATCCAAATACCTTATGGTATTTTAATTATGCCTATGCCTTAAGAAAGGATGAAAAACTTTGATGCCTTAGGTTTATTTTCAATTTATTTTCTAGAAATCAATTAATTTTCAATGTAATGATAGAGATTGCCTTATATATATATTTTTAATTTCAATGAAAAAAAAAAGCAAATTGTAATGGAGTTATAAGGTTGTAATGTTTTTGGAAATATTTCTAAATCTTAATTGGAAAAAATAAATCAAATGGAGAAATAAAAAATGACAATTATCCTGTAAAGAAAAAGATAAAACAATGATTTATAAATTGTTTTATTCTTTCTTGCTATTTTTAGCAGTTTGTGAAGGCAAAAGAGGTTGAATTTTCCTTGGGTGAAATTGATTTGCATGGAGAGAAGACAAGCTATTCTTTTTGCTTTTAAAGAAAAATAAACCTATTTTTAGGTGCTTTTTAGGATGGAAATGCAAAAGGTGTGAGTTTTCCACTTTTGTTACACATTATGGAGCAATTTTAGATGCTTTTTTTTTAGCTTTCTTCTTGAGCTCGGATTAGGGTTTTGGAGATATATTTTGAAGAAAAACTTAGAGTTTTTATCAGTTCAGATGATTGTTTCTTCCTCTCTTGTTCATGCAGAGAGTTTTGTAAGAAAATTTTTGTACTTAGACTTTGAAATACTCCTTCAGTTTAATAAAGCAACATTCTTATTTCTCAATTTATGTCTCCTTTGCAATCTTAGTATGATGTTTCCATTGTGATTATTTGTACAAATCCTTTTGTGTCCTATTATTGTAGATTTTGATATAGAAAGTTCATGTGATATAGGTTGCATGTTGTGTTTGAATATAAATCTTCATGCAAATCAATTATGTATTGGGTGTTCATGAGAGATTGTGAAGTTGTTTTTTGAGAGCTATTTGTGGGTAGATAATCAAATTAATCATTAAGTTTTGAAAATCAATTTAAGTTAGAGTTTTTATTCTAGTTCATCCTTCTACTCTTTACCTCAAAATAATTTAGAATATAAACTATCATTCGGAGAACCAGCTCACTCTGGAGATTCCTTCTTCATTCAGATCACCCACATCTGAAGAAGGTTTCCATGTGTCAAAAAATAGTTAATTTTTCTGCAAATTTAGCATAGGTTGCATATATTATTGATAAAAGTACCCTCCTTAGACACAATGTGATTGAGAAATTTACCTTCTATAACCCCCAAAATTGATTTTTTTGGATTTCGTGAAATTTTGTGTTGTCGACACCTTTGCAAGATTTTATTCAAATGATAAAAAATTTCATGTCATTTCTAAGAAAATATTGTAATTTCATCAAGGTAAAATATGATCAAATTAATTAATGCATCATGAAAAACCAAATCCATATCACACTAGAACATGGTGCCAACATTGATAAGACCAAAAGGCATTATGTGATATGAAAAAGTACCCCATGATGTTGTAAAGGATGTCTTGTGTTGGTCATTTGGACTGACCTCTATTTGGTTGTAGTTAGAGAAGCCATATAGCATAGAAAACATCTTAGATCCAGTCACTATTTGAAGAAATTGATCCATCACTGGAAGAGGATAATTGTCCTTCACTTATAGCTGATTTAGATTTAAAAAATCCACACAAATGAAGATCTCACCATTACTTTTGTGAACAAGAACAACATTAGCTATCCACGTTGAATGATGGATAGGAAATATAATTTTTGCACTCAACATCTTCTAAATCTCTACAAGGATAGTTTTGGAAATATCTGGATTATATTGCCTTTGCTTCTTCTTGTAAGGAAACACTCTAGCTTTGAGTGGAATTTCATACTCCACCTCTTTTAGATGAAAATATTTTAGATCTTCATATGAATATGCCAAGACATCCATATATTCGTGTAGTAATTTAGAAAAAAAAAAAAATTTCTTCAATCGTGCAACACTTTCCAATATTTACCATCTTAGGATCTACTTCAGTTCCTAAGTTAATATGTTCAATCTCATTTGGTGAGTTAGAATCTGAAAGTTTCTTTTTGGCTTAATGATCATGCTTGTCAAAAAGTCTCTCAAGGGATACCAAACCCTTTGGAATTTATTTCCTTTGAGTTGAAAAAATTCTTCACCTGTAACTGGATCAAATTTAGAGATAGACTCTCAAGGTGGAGAATCAATTTATTCAAAGTACAAATCATCAAATTTTTCTATATTTTCTAAAAAGGCAACAATCTGATGATCATCATTAAAAATCAGCCAGTTATCTAAGTTGTTGGGAACACTCGGGTGGAAGACCAACTCAATGGTATATGTAGGACCGTGAAAATCCTTGTGAGGTATCAAGAGCATAGATGAAACTACTAAGGAATCAAATTTTTCATTGTATTATCTTTGAACTACAGAAATATCAAAGACATCAAACTCCTCAATGCAATCCCAAACAAGATTGTGGTAATGACTTAGTCTGTCATTCTTTGTTTGATAAAGATTCCTTATCTAGAAGACCACCAAATCAACATCACCTTAGGAATGAATATTCTTAATACCTTTCTTACTTGCAACTTGCATACCTAATAACAAAGCTTCACATTCAGCCATATTATTAGTATTATCAAACTATAATTTAAAAGAAAAAGAAAAATATCCTTTTGGAGAGACAAAAACAACTCTGGCTCCTAAACTAATGGAAGAATAAATTTCATTGAACTCAATCACCCAAACTTCATTCAGATCCCCAAGACTAGCAACATCAAAATCTATATCTTCATCATCTAATGAAGCTTCATAATTTGAGATGGAAAAATCATTAGATGATGACTCATTTATTGATGGAGAAGAACCAAGACTTTCCAACACATGTTTTGTATTCCTTGTTGAATATTCAACATCTTACTCTATTTGCAAATAATACGTACTAGTGCTTGAAGATTCAAATAAAATTTGATCTCTCGGGTCATCATACATAGTTACTGAAAATTTTGACTCCCTTTTAGGAACCAACTTTTGTATCACACCCTTTATGGGTATCCTAGCCTTTGACATATCCATGTTAAGCTCTCCCCCATCTTTACATAAATTGCATCTAAGGAGAATTCCATAAGATGCCAAAACATTTTCTACCAAGATTATCATCTTGATCTTTTTTGCTAGATATGTAGAAAACGCAAATTGTGCATCCTTGATCTACCCGATTAAAGGTACTTGCTTGTTTTCTATACAAAAGGGTATGTGCAGGATCATGATGGACCAGCGATATGTAAGTGATATGATGGCCCATGTGGCTAATGACTTTTTTTACCAAAAAATGATGAAACAAAAAGGGTTTTTAAAGGAGTTTCTCAGCTTTCCACCAATATAAATTATGCTTTACCTTTAATTTAATAAATAATTTTTATTCTTTTTCTATTTGAATTACGACTAAAGTCTTGATTGAAAGGCTGGTTGAAAAAAATCTATAGCTTTCAAATGGTATCACATTTTTTGAATCCAAAACATGCATCACATTCTATGCTTCACATACTATAGGATTAAAAAAATTAATTTTATGAAGTTTTGACCAAATTAAGGTGGTCAAACATATGGGTTTTTATATTTTTTAAAAGTTGTAATAATAAATTCATAATTAATTATTTACTAGGAAAAAAATACAAAAAAATATGCATCAAATAAAGACATGAGTCCTCTACTTATATCTAAAATCTTATAAAAAAATATTATCATTTTATTGTGGTTAGGGTGGTCAAACAAACACCTACTTATTTTTTCCTTGAAATTTAAGTACAACTGCATTGGAATTTCAAATTTTCACCAAATAGATTTTTTTAAAATAAACCTAGTAGGTTAGAAACTAGATTCAATTTTCTTTATATTCTATTCTTACATATTTTTGAAATAATATAGAAAACTTATTCAAATTTTTACGTCAAGCTGCCTAACTCTGATATTTTGAATTTTCATCACTACTTAAGGGCCTATTTTTCCATGATGATCCTAAACATACCCAAAAACAATGGCTAAAAGTTTTTGTAAGATTCAAAACCAAAGTAGTGGCTACCTTGGTTGACATCACATTGTCTGGTGACCAGAATCTATAACACAATTACTTAACTTAAAACAATTAACAAGTAAGGAAATAAAGAACAAATCAATATGTCTAGAAGTAGTCGAAGGAATGAAAACTAGGTTAAATTCTATGGAGTTTTTAGTTTTTGGGAAGGATAAATGTTAAGAGATGAATCTCTACTAGGAGTAATTTCCTTCTCTAAAAAACTTGACAAGCCTATCAAATTGGTCAGAATTTTCTTTGAGGTATTCAACTTTGGACATCTGAATTTTTGTCCTCTTTTCATGGTCAATGATATCAAAAGCTTGGAAATAAATTTTCAAAGAATACGTAGTAACTTCATTTATGGGTTTAACAAAAGGTACACTAGTCTTAAGAACCTAGACATTGTCTTTTGGAATAGCAGGAACTGCAAGAGGAGGATAGGCATTACTTGTTTATTTGATGTGTCTTTCGGTTGCTAAGGTAAAGGAGATCCTTTGTTTGTAATGGTTATCAACAACTTATCTTTTTCTTGTGGAGCAATAGCTTGAGCTTGATCAAGATAATTTTTTTGTGACTACGTAAAGACAACATATGTATCCATCACCAAGTCCTCATCATCTGATTCATTTTCTATTTGCAAATAGCCATATTGGAGTCACTAGCTGGGTTTGTTTCTTCATCTTGAAAAAGATCAACATTTTCTTCCATAGGATAATCTGATTGCATGTAATCATCTTGTTCAACTTCATAATACCCCATTGTAGTATCAGTTGGTGGAGCTTCCAAAACAAGTCTACCTTGTGGTACATGAAGATGATTCTAATTTCTATTTCCAGAATAATTGGGGAATGTCATTCTTGGAACATCTTTGTAGGAATTATTACCAACTTGATTCTTCAAAGCCAAGATTTCATTTTCCAATCTTTAAACCATAGTGTTAGCAAAATTGGAGTTACTATTGGAGAATGAATAACTTTATGCTTTCCCTTTTCTTTTTGTATTCATTCTTATTTCAATAGCAAGAATCATGTCATCCTCAAGACTCATAGCTAACTGCTAAGCTTCTTCAACATTCACAAGAGCCACTCTATGCAAAAGAAAACTCACCTTGGAGAGTTGTGTATTGATGAAGAAACACTTTAGATTATGGTTTGATGGTTTCGCCACTATAGGAATCTTTGTCACCAACTTATTAAAATTGGCTATGAACTCATGCATGGGTTCATAGGATTCTTTTTGCATGGTTGTAAGTTGCACCAACAAGGCATGTGCATCTTCAACAGGTTTGAATCTTTCTTCAAAATTGGTGCGAAGAGTATTCCAATTAGTAACCATAGTAGCAAGAAGAGTATAGAACCATTCTACAACCACTCCTTGTAAATTTTCAACAAAAAATCTTATGGGAACATCCTCGTTTTCAACACCAAGAACACCACAAATATTGTAAAAGGTAACAATATGCTCATCAAGGTGTTGCTTGTTGTCACTATAGAATTTTGGGATATTTTTTCATGAGACATGTGAAAGTTCATGTAAAGGATCAACCAAACTAAGAGGGCCGTAATAATTACCCCAAGGTCCTACAGGTGGTTGAGCCATGATATTTTCTACATGTAATGTCACAAATTGCACCTAGAGGAAATTCCACATTTTGGCACTTTGCCTAGCATTTATGACACCTAAGATCATTAATGACAAAAATCCCATGGGCCAATATTTCATAATTCTAGGTTGATAAGGACCATTAACGAAGAAACAAAATCCTAATGAAACTTTTCCCAAAAATTGATGCTTTGGACTTTTGCACGACACATAGACGTTCGTGTGGAGCACTAGCATCTTGTTAGTTTTCCGAGTCTAAAATATTAGTATAATTAATTAATTATTACACTAGCATAAGTTAACTTAAGTTTTAATTAATCATATTAGTCTTAAGTTGCATTTAATCATTTAATAAAGTTGTTGAGATAAGATTCCCTTCTAGAAGATGAGTTGTCTTTTCTAGAACTTATCTCCATCTTATTATCCCTAGGTAGTTGGTCAGGGTTTCTTGTTGTCACATGAAGTGTGATTTGAACACTTGACAACATCCTTTGCATTTTAGGTTTAGCACTTGCCTATATAATTAGGCATATGTACTCTTTGTAATATATCCATCTATCTATCAATCTGATAGATCATAATAGAATCTCTATTTTTGAATGCCATTATCATACTTTCTTTGTGGTTGAAAATTTCTTCCTGGCAAAGGTCCTCCATTGAAGATTGTATTGCAGCTTCATCAAGGACACTTGTGCATCCATCATTCCAACATGGTATTAGAGCTATTCCAATGAAGGTTCATCCCAGGATCAAGAAAGTTTGGCTAGTGAGATTTTTTGGCAAGCAAGGGTTTGTTGCAAGCCATTTTTTATTGGAGCCGTCATCATATTTGCTTCAAAAATCTAGTTTTCACTCATTTATAAACAAAACAATTTTTGAGTTTTGTAGCCAGTGTCAAAATCTGAACTGGGTATCTTTTAGATTTTGCATATCTTATACAGATCTGGAGAAAATCGTAGTCTAAAAAGCGTCAGGCGTCATTTTTCTCCTGACTGAAGGTTAAAAAATATCAATTTTTCATCTTCTGCTTGTTGGATCAAGAAACGATTTTTGGGTTTTATTTTTAACATCAAAATATTTCTGGGTTTTTATTTTTGTCTACAAACAGTGAGTAGATTTTCCAAAAATCAATTTAGAAGCAAACGTTTTTGTTAGAAAACACATTTCCTGCAAGCTAAATTCAATTTGTTTGAAAAATTCATAACTTTTGGCCACGATGTCCATTTTTGGCAAACGAGATATTGACGGAAAGCTTGTTTCGAGCACTTCATAGTGGTGTAGGTCATTTTTTCAGATTTGGTCATCTACACAAATTTAATATTATTTTTCATCATGGAAATAGATGTAAACATTGGTTTGTGCATGCACTCTTTTTATTTTTTTGTTTATGCATATTTAGACATTCTCTCATTTTGCAATCATGGGTATTGTAATAAATGAACTGATATAAAGTTTCATCAGGGGGGTTTCTTGCATAATAATCTGATTAGAGTGTGCATGCACTTTGATCTTCATTATGTTTTGATGACAACTCGCATGGGTTGTAATCTGGTTTCTTAGTTTCTTTTTGCCACTTTTTTGTCTTAGCTTGACACATATCAGATTCATTTTAGATCCATCTCAGTTTGAGGGCCACTAAATTTGCGGTTAATGTTCCCGAGTCTTTATGGTACTTGTTCTCATAGAAATGTTTTAGTCTCAGTTTGACATCGGCATTGAGATTCACAGCTTCCAGATTCTGTCATCATCTTTTCATCTACTATTGCTTTATGGATTCCAGGGTTGTTGCAGTTTGGTTTTTTTGAGTGTTCTGTGGCATCGGGTCTGTTGTTGCATTATTATGATTTCGATATGGTTTCTTATAGACCAAAGTATCTTTCTTTGCTTGCCGGATTGTGGTTCCAGTGTTCTTACAGTGCTTCTTTGCTGCAGTCATCTCATTGTAGGGGGGTTGTCCCACTGGATTTTCCTTCTCTACCTCATTATTACATTTTTACATGGGTACCTGATCAGGCCTTGTTGTTGAGACTCATTCATGCTTTCTTGCATTCATCTTAGTTTTAGGTGCATGCTTATCTAGTCTCCCTAAGTTGCACTTATGGGGGGGTGTTAGTGTAATTAATTAATTATTACACTAGCATAAGTTAACTTAGGTTTTAATTAGTCATATTAGTCCTAAGTTGCATTTAATCATTTAATAAAGTTGTTGAGATAAGATTCCCTTCTAGAAGATGAGTTGTCTTTTCTAGAACTTATCTCCATCTTGTTATCATTCCCTAGGTAGTTGGTTAGGGTTTCTTGTTGTCACATGAAGTGTGATTTGAACACTTGGCAACATCTTTTGCATTTTAGGTTTAGCACTTTCCTATATAATCAGACATATGTACTCTTTGTAATATATTCATCTATCTATCAATCTGATAGATCATAATAAAATCTCTATTTTTGAATGCCATTATCATACTTTCTTTGTGGTTGAATATTTCTTCTTGGCAAAGGTCCTCCATTGAAGATTGTATTGTAGCTTCATCAAGGACACTTGTGCATCCATCATTCCAACATAAAATAGGGAATCTCGACTTGACCCCTAACACATGTCTTGGTAGTCAAGATTTCGGGTGTAACACCTCTTTTCCGCCCTTGCATGCAACAAAATTCCTCATTTCCTCTCATTTTGGGGTTCAATTCATTCAATCAAGATCTCTCTTCAGTGATCACACTTGAGTTCTCTTCATTCTTGATAACAACACTCTCACAAGTGAAGCCATTTCGGACTAAGGTCTCTCCAATAGCTACAACTCTCAAGCAAGCACTCAACGGTGCATTTGTGTGCTTCAGAGAGGATCTAGGCTTGTGGGTAATATTCTCTCTCTATCACTCACTCTTTCCTATCTTCTTGTTCATTTACTACTTAGTGGTGTGGGTTCTACTCCTGAAGAGGGTTTCACTTTCACCACACACTTTTTCTATTTATTTTACACTCCTTTCATATTTGGTTTTCTATGGAGGTGGGAACACAAAAATGGGGGTCTAATTGAGGCAAATCCTTATACAACCCCAACATATTCCCCTTGTTATTTTGTGTGTAGGTTGTAAAGTGGATCTAGGAGTGAAGACTTGAACATCTGGTTGAGGGTCATTTTCCTCCAAGTTCTCTTTATGTTTTATTTGAAGTTTTTGTTCTCTATTTGATTATTCTGTTTAGGAGACCTTAGATTTGAGTTAGGAAGTGAAAATTTATTCTACATGCCTAAGCTCCTAAGTTTTTCATTTCTTAGGGTGCCAATGCCCCATTTGGATGATAGTGCACAGCGTTGGCATCTTGAATTTGCACTTCCATCCTTTGTCCAAGAACTCCTTTATTAGAGGAAAAAGTCTATAAGTTTTTCTCCCTCGAGATCTGAAGTAGTTTTCTGTAAACTTAGTTAGCACATACTTATTTCCTATGTAATTTCCTACTTCTTTACCGCCTTCTCAACCAAGCCTTCCTTCAACACCTAAAATTATGATCAAAGCACCAAGTGATTCTGATATTTTTGAGAAACTTTGTGTTACTCCAGCAAAGATCTCACTTTGGTATTTGCTTCATACCACTTTGATTTATCATGAGATGCTTCAAGAAGCCTTGTAGAAGATCCTCTTTCTTGCCTCTACTAGGCTTATGGATGTTAATGCACTGTTGGCTCATATTTGAGCGGAATCATTGAATATCATGTTCCACCCACAAGAACTCCTACCTCTGAATGTGAAGAAACAAGAAGACCCCTTGATGATTATAATTAATGTTAATAGTATTGGTATCAAGTGTACTCTCATTGACACTGGTTTGGATATCAACATCTGCAGTATTAACCTACTACCTAAGATTAAAGTTGATTCATCTTCTCTAGTTGCTTCTTCTATTGGCAACACAAGGGCAGACAACTAAGAGGGGGGTGAATTAGTTGTCACAAAATTTCAAACTTATTAAATTTATTAACCCTTATTCTCATATTTGATTAATAACCATGAAAGCATAAATAAAAAACACATCAAAAATACACATAACACCAAGATTTTTGCATGGAATCCCAATGAGGAGAAAAACCATGATGGACGTTAATCCACAAGTTTATACTCTATTAAAAGTATAAGAAGAATAAATGGGGAATGCACATGCATTTAGACACACTAACTAGAGCTCACTACTCAAATACAAGGGAAGAATCGCTATCTTATAGAAACATTCAGATTAAATCCATTTGAATAATTTGAACTAAGAAAGTAGCGTCTTCTAATGCATGATAACAGTTTTGGTTAAGAACATGAACACTTCTTTAATCTTCCTCACTCTTATTCACACTCTACTCTACCTTAAAATTATTTGATCCTTATTCGCACATAGAACTCACAAACTTCACATCATGCATGTCTCAAAATGAGATAAATAATCACTCATATATCTGCAAAAATTAATTACATCGCTTCATGTCGGCTTCAACAAAATAATAGGATGAATACAAACTATCAGCCCAAAACAATAAAGATTATTAATGTGAATCTACCAAGGTCGGCCAAAATATAGTAGAGACCCAAAACAATATCCTCAAACATAAAACACCTTCAAATATTTTTCCTCGAAGATCCACAACATGCTATAATCACCCTGTTGACCATGAACATGAAAAACCTGAACACTCAAGAGAAAATCATCGACCATGAGCACAAAAATCAATGCAGATGTGCAACATAGATAGAGCACAATATAGAAAAATTCAAAAACACCACAGGAGAATACACATCAACTCAAATTACCAGAATTACATTATCTTCTTCTAGGAATACCAACTTCAGTACAATAGAATAATGGTCAAAACACATAAACTCATAACTTGCTCAAATCTTCATGCGCACCTCTAAAAATTTTGATGGATAAACTAGATAGAATTTTAAACAAACCCTTTAATCTACAACTTCTCACCATCAACATACTAAATTTTCCATCATACTGGTCTTCACTACTTCATAGACAACTTGCAACTTATTTTATTACAATTTTCTCAATATCCTCAAAATATACACTCTTAAAGACATTAATTATAATAGTATTGACATCAATGACAACCACATATCAGTAACAAAACCACAACATCCAAAAATCTCCCCTTTTGGCATTGATGGCAACACATGATGTGAAAAACACCATCAACGCAACTAACTTCAACACTTACTCCCCCTTAGGTTTTGACTTCTTCTCCTCAAATAATTTCTAGTTTTTCATATTTCTCTTCTCTCCCTTAATTCTTCAAGATTTTTTCACATTATTCTTCTCCCCCTTTCACATCAACGACAAAGATACACACAAGATCTGAACCACATATCTGAATCATTTGACTACTCCCCTTGAGTAGCAGCCACCACAACATCAATCTGAATCAAGATATGACTGTGAAATTCTCAGACTGATGCAATGTCTTGCATCTTAGTTCTTATTAGGAGGGGTAATCACCCCTAAATTCCTTTTGACATACTCAAAAGTATTCTTAGGAAATGGCTTAGTAAATATGTCTACAATTTGTTCCTTAGTAGGCACATACTCCAATTTGACTGCCTTATCACTCACCTTGTCTCTCAGAAAGTGGTACTTGATAGATATATGGTTGGTCTTTGAATGCAACACTAGATTCTTAGAAATGTTAATTGCATTTGAATTATCACAAAATATAGAAACAGGTTCTCATACAAAACTCTGATATCTTTCAACATCTGGTTCATCCATAATACTTGAGTACAATTGTTAGCAACAACAATGTATTATGCCTCTGCAGTAGATAAAGAAATTCTATTTTTCTTTTTACTTAACCATGAAATCAACTTATTTCCCAAGAAAAATGTGCCACCACTAGTACTTTTCCTATCATTCACATCTCCTATCCAATCAGAATCAATAAAGGCACTTAAAGTAAGATCATCATCTTTAGGATACTATAGGCCAAAATCAACTATTCCCTTCAAGTATGTCAAAATTATTTTTATGGCAGTCACATGAGATTCCTTAGGACCGGCTTGAAATCTTCCAACAATGCATACAATATTCATGATATTAGGTCTAGTTTGAGTCAAATAAAGAAATCCACCAATCATTGATTTGTATCTAGTCTGATTTTCGTTCAGAGAATCATCATCTGTTGTCAACTTACATCCGTTCATCATGGGTGTACCAATTGGCTTTGAATCTTCCATACCAAACTTCTTTAGCAATTATTTCACATATTTAGACTGAGATATAAAGATCCCTTTATTTAATTGAGTAATTTGCAATCCCAAAAAGAATTTCATCTCTCTAATCATTGACATCTTAAACTCATTTTGCATCTCATCAAAAAACTTCATGCACAAACCACCATCTCCTCCAAAAATGATATCATTAGTAAAGACTTCCACAATCAAATATTTATCATAATCAATCTTGAAATATATATTACTATTAGCAATACCTTTTTTAAATCCAAGCTTGAAAAAATACTTGTCCAATCTAGCATACCAAGCTCTGGGGGCTTGCTTGAGTCCATACAATGCTTTCTTCAACCAACACACCATATCTTCTTGATCAGTCAATTGAAATCCATTAGGTTTCTCAATGTACACTTCTTCTTCCAATTCACCATTTAGAAATGTTGTCTTGACGTCCATCTAATAAAACTTGTAGTTTTTGTAAGCATCATAGGAAAGAAACAATCACATAGCTTCAATTATAACAACAAGGACAAAAGTCTCTTCAAATTCAATTCCTTCCATTTGAGAATATCCTTTACATACCAATCTTTCTTTGTTTCTGATAACTTCACCTTGCTCATTCAATTTGTTTCTAAAGACCCATTTAGTTCCAATTACATTTTTATCCTTAGGTCTAGGAACAAGAATCCATGTATTATTATTCTCAATTTGCTACAGTTCTTCTTTCATTGCTTTAGTCCAATGTTCATCTTTGCATGCTTCATTTATATTACTTGGCTTAGTCTTTGATATCAAACAATATTCTTTTGTAATTCTTCTCCTAGTTTGGACACCTTTGTTCTTATCTCCTATAATCTGATTTTTCTAAATGATTTAATGTCACATACCTTGGAGTCTTAGTTTGTTCCTTAATTTTAGTCTCTTGTGATCCCTCTTCTATAATTTCCCTAGTCTCTCCTTCTTCTTGATCTTCTTGATTCACTAGAATGATCTGAACTTGATTTGAAGTTTGGCCTTTACTTGTACTATCATTTTGATCATCATAATCGTATCCATTGGTTCTGGATGGTCTAGCAATGTCTTCATCAACCTTAACATTTTCACTTTCAATTATTTTCTTCAATCTCTTGTTGTAGTACCCTGTAGGCATTGCTCTTAATAGAATAACCAAGAAATATTCCTTCATCACTCCTAACATCAAAATTTTCTATATCTTCATCTCTTCCAATGTAGCATTTACTCCCAAATATTTTGAAATATCTAATAGTAGGCTTATGACCAAACCATAGCTCAAAATGGTTCATACTAGTATCACCTTTTATTTGTACCCAATTGAGGATATAAGCAGTAGTACTCACAACTTCTCTCCAATAGATATGAGGAACATTTCCTTTCAGCATCATAGTTCTAGATGTTGGTCTTGTCGTTGCACCAAAAGATTGACCTGTCAATGCCCGATACAAGGGTCATTTAAGATCCATGGGAGGCGGTTAAACCATGTCACAAAACTGAAGGGAGATGCTAGTGGTTAGTCCAAAAATCCCCCCTCAGCATCACCTGAGGGGTTTTAACCTATAACCTAGCTCTGATACCAATTTTTGGCCCTTTCTATTGCACCAAAAGATCATCTAATCAATGCCTAATACAAGGGTAAGTGAAAATCTATGGGAGGCGGTTAAACCATGCGTTGAACCCGAAGGGAGATGTTGGTGGTTAGTCCAACACTAGAAGCACATTGAACTATCTTGTTCTTCCTTTTCATGACTCCATTTTGCTGAGGGGCCTACGGTGCAGATAATTGTCTCTTTATCCCATGCACTTCATAGAAAGAATTAAACTCACTGAAAGTCAATTCACCACCTCTATCTAATATTAAACATTTAATCTTTAGACTTGTCTATGTCTCAACCATAGCCTTGAAAATATTGAACTTCTCTAGAGCTTCAAATTTCTCCCTTAAGAAACTAACCCACATCATCCTAGAATAATCATCAATAAGCAACATGAAATACCTATAACCTTGCAAACTTATGATTCTAGCAGGACCACACAAGTCAGTATGCACAAGCTCCAACAATTCATTTCAACAATGTTGTTTTCTTTTAAATGAAATTCTAGTTTTCTTCCTAACTAACATTCCTTGCATATGACATTAGAGGGTTTTACCAACTTAGGAAGATCTCTCACTGTTGTTGTGCACTTCTTGCACACACACCCCACTAAAATTTGGTACCCTCTTTTTTCTCTTTTTCTTTCGCTCTTGGTGTTTTGGCCCTTTAATTTTGAGGATTCGCTTGCTTGGGCATGTGCTTGGATGTTTATCTTACTTGCATTGATTCTCCCTCTATGATATATATTGAAAACCTTAAGATTTGGACTCATTCCGGGTTTTTCACTACTCTCAAGAAAATCCACTCCTCACGGAATTCCCCAGTTTCCTTGAAAACCCAGTGATGACCGCTTTTCATTGTGAACTAGAGATTTTGGTCCTCCACGGAATTTTGTGGTGACTGGATTTCTTTGAGGGTCCGTTGCTTTTTTGAATTCTTGGGTTTTGGTTTGACTTTTCTTGTCGACTACATTAATGCTTGATTGTATGATTTATGCGGTGAGTATTAATAGATTTTTGGAAGTTTTATGCCATTTGAGTTTTATCACTTACTTTCTATTGATTTGGAGTACTTGATCCTATGTTTGGGATTGAAATCAATTGTTGCAGTTGGGTTTTTTGGAAGCCATTTGTACTCTGCTCGAACTTTAAGGTTTCTTGCCAGCTTCTTTATTTTTTATTTTTTTGTCCTCATGGTATGTACATGATGCTTTCTCTCTTTTAATGAGTGAATTGAATTATTTCATGATTTGTGCGTATGTGTTGTGAGTCAAAGTGATCATATGGTAGGTTTTGGTGATTGGTGCTTGGATTTCTAGTTGTTGTTTGGTACCCTTTCATGTGGTTCACATGGCCTTACTTTTGATTGTTGAATATGTGTGCTTCTTTGGTGTTTTGGGTGTGCCTGGGGTTTAAATTCCTGTGTGTTTGGGCGTTAAGTATCTTGAAGATAGGGTTATTCCATTCTATTAGAATGTTGATCCCAAGTGAGTGTTTCAGCTTGTCTTTCACTTTCATCATGAGGTAGCATGATTGTATAGGCCATAACAAACCTTCTGTAAACCTTGCAAACATACAAGTTGAGCCCAAGCTTATCCTGTGCACTCATGGTGGAATTTTAGGGTTTCATGCCTAGGGCATCGCCAATCCCTCTTGATTTACTATAGGGTGAGTTTCTAATTCAAGGAAGATCTATAAGAGATTTAAATCAAGTTGATTTCAAGCTCCAGATCCTCAAATTTGTGATCATTTGATCAATTTAAGTGAAGTTGCAAGAAAACATGGATATTCAGGTTTTCAAAGTCTTCACGAAATTCCTTAACTTCTGAAATTCCCTAAGCTTTTCGTTTTCTCATTGTCCTCCCAGGGTATGCAATTATCTGGATTTTTGTCCACCTCATGGATTTCCTCTACCTTTGGACTTCCCCAATTTGTCCATCGCCTTGTTGTTTTCTTGAAAATGGGCATAAATTGTGAAAATTGCATTAGCTTCATTGGAGTCCGTGCCTTCGGGATTTTCCCGAAATTTCTTGGTTCCTTAATTTTCCTGGAATTCCTAAACTATTGCTATTCTCGAGGATTTCCATCTAAAGAGGATTTTCTCGAAGTCTTTTTGAAAATGAAGAATTAGGAGATTGCATGAAAGTTTACTTGATGATTATGCATTTGATGATCGACTTTGACTTATTTTTAGATGTATCATGTGGTTTCTTGGTTAATTAAAGTTGATTAAATGATTATTGGACACTTTTGTGCTTATTTCACAAAAATCCGACTGGTTGGGAATTTCCTAAAATTCCTATTTGGCCTAGATTCTGCGGGAGGGCTAAAAATTGGAACTTTGCATTAAGTGATCTTTATGAGGTTTTGAGAATTTTTCTAATCATGGGACCTTTATTGAAGATGAATTTATCATTTGTGATGGATTTAATTTAATCTATGCTATGATGGATTCGTATTTTGGCGTATTTGTTGTATGCAGGCAGATTCAGGTCAGGTTGTTGGTGGGCAGAGCAGGGGTAAGGTAATGGATCCAAATGCTGAAGGTTCTAGTGTCTCTAAGGTAGAAAGGATTAAAATGGACATGAAAAGAAGAATTCAAAATAGAAAGTTGACCTCCATTTAGTTAGGGATCACTGATACAAACATTGGGCTTTGGGATTATGAGGAATTCAAGGCAAGGATGGCAGCATAGAATCTCCATTTGTTGGCCAAAAGAATATTGGAATCAGGATTAGCACATGTGGCTAGATTCCCTCCTACAGTCTAGTGTTATGAATTGGTGCTTGATTGTGCTAGGAATTATGACAAGGGTACACAAAAGATAGCTAGTCCTCAAGGGAGAATTGTGGCTAATCTTAACCCTGTGTCCATTGCTCAGACCTTTGACATGCCTGATAGGTCCCATGTGGTGGTTTCTTGATATGGATGTTGCAAAGAAATATTATGATGAGAATGTCATCAAGTCCCAACACGTCATCAGTTCTTGGTTGGAGAAACCTAAGTCCTACTTATCTAAGCTACCCAAGCAACTAGTCAGACTTAAGTTCAGGAAGGAATAATATGATTTTATCATACTCCTCAGTAGGGTGGTGGGATTGAAGAGTGTAGGAGTATTTAAAAACTGGATGTTCCATGCCATTGTAAGGAGAGAGAAAGGTATTGAATGCCATTGGGCAGGCATTATAAGTGCAATGATACATGAACAAATGTTTAATGTCCTATAGATGAAGACCTTCACAATGACTTCCTATTTGGTGTATGCACCTTCCAAGTTTCACCCATACAAGGGATTGAGCATCAGGGGTGTGTTTGGGTAGGATGTAATTTATGAAGTGTACCCACAATTACACTTCGGTGGCACAAGCTATAGGAGGGTGAATGATGAATTCACCATGTATATCACCAGGAAATTGTAGGGTGAAAAACATGTTTGGATTTCAGACAAGGCCAAGGAATTAATCAAGAGGTATGGAGCCTGGTTTATCCAGTTTCCCACCTTTTCATACATCAGAATTGATGGTTGTCAAAGGGCTCCATATAGACTCCCTAGGTACCCCAAAGATTATGTTATACTTTTGGAGGTCACAAGACAGATCTGTGACTTTGATGTAATTGTAAAGGGGGAGAAGCACAAGACTAGATTTGGTGGTAACTTTCCTTTGAGGATAAGCAGTGGTGAGGGATGTCCTTCTATCAACTCAGCCCATGATTTTGAAGAGGAGATGAGTACCCTAGGTCTTCCCTTCCACTCTAAGAGATCCAAGTTTGATATAACTGGTGAAGCATAGAGGAATGCTATTAGATAATATTGTTACAAGGATGACATAGAAGATTACTAGGCTAACATCAATGATGAATTTGAAGTAAGAAAGAAGAAGTTCTCTAGGCTACCAGTGAACTTAATCTAGTTGTACAACATAAAGGTTTTCCTTGATCAAGTTGAGGAGGATGGGAATTCAATTCAAGGCCATAACTTTGAGGTTTTGAAGGACACACCAATTGGAGAGTTTGATTGGCTAGAGGAGAAGAAGACGGAGTTAGAACAAATTATGACTCCAGTAAACAAGTATACTAAGTTATGGCTCAATAACAGGATGTTGGAGTTAGAGAGTGAGGGTTTGCAATGCACCTATGATTTAATGGGAGACTTGGAGTATCACTCTTCTTATGAAGAGTCACCTGAACAAAACCCTAATGTTAAAATCAAGGTGGGCTCTCCTTTTAAGATTACAATTAAATATGTTTAGTCAAAAGAGGTAGGAGAGGTATGGAAACAAAGGAGGCCTATAGCCAAGAAAAGGAAGCATGTCTCAAAGAAGAGAAAGGTTGAGAAGGATGAAGAAGAAAAAGAAGAAAGGGATGCCAATGTCCCTTTGCCAAATAAAATGAGGATTGTGAGGTTGACACAAAAGGAGAAGGGAAATTCTAGGGCAGATGAAGAAGTCGACATACCTGTGGTAGAGGTAGAGAGCTCGGGATAAAAGACATAGGTATATACGAGGAGATCAAGGACTCTTTTTCCCAAGGATGTTGCACTGAAGGAAAGTGTTCCCATGACTGCTCCTTCCACCGAACATGAAGACATCCCTCCTTCTAATCAGACTAGCAATGTGCCAAATGAACAGAAAGATGCATAGGATACCCAAGACATGGAGAAGGAAGAATTCCAAGAAGGAGAGCTCTACAAGGTTAAGGAAAAGATAGAGAAGGTCCTATAGTATCCTCTAGTGGCTTCTAAGGATTCACCTCTAGGAGGTGAAGAGAATAGATCTCTTTCAAGGGAGGAAATTCAAGCTAGGAATCCTTCACTAGTGCATGAGAGAGAAGAGCACAACAAATGAAAGGAGGATTTAGTTAAGGAAGTCCCTGAGAAACAAAGTGTGGAGGAAAGTGTGCCCAAGGCTTAGCAGGATGTGGTGGAGCAGGGTAATGTGCAGTCAGGCTCTACAATCCCAGGATGGTTAGATAAGGATTTGAAGAGAAAAAAAATTATGGTGGAAGATACTCCTCCTAATTAGGATGAACTAGTGGCAAACATTGGAAAGGGAAAGACAAAGAAGAAAGCCAGGATCATTTCCACGATTGAGAGAGATGAAGTGAATAACAGGGTGTTCCAAATTGCTACTCCTGCTCCTAACAAGGATAGGGATTATGTGACTGGAAATGATTATAATGTGTAGAATATCAACCTAGGGCATGCTTCCATGGAGTAGGACATTCAAGAATATGAAGGCTCCAATTTTGTAATCCTTGGTAGGTTGAGGAAGGAGGTATGAACTAACAAAGATTTGGAGAAAGAAAATGATAAAATTAAGAGATATTTGGAAGAGTTGATGAAACCCTTGCAATCCATCAGTTCTTCCTGATCTGTTGTAGGCTTCCTACCACAAGAGACAATATCAGAGTTGGAAAGAATGAAAAACACCACACATGCTACAATCAGTTGGACACAAGGGGTGAAAACCAAGGGAGATGTGGCTATCAAGGACATCCTTTTGACTGGAGGAGATGCAATGAGGTCAATAGATTGGCTAAGGAATGTGATAGCTCAGGATAAGGAAGATGTAGATCTCATATTGCAAAAGACAAAGACCATCATGGAATACACTAAAGATAAATTGATAAATGATGGAATTCTTCCCTCCTCAAGAATTGCAAAGCCTTGGGAATGGTTTGAAATTTTGTAGATAAGAAAAAATACTTTCAAGAAGATATATAAACAAGGGAAGCAAATCAAAGACACCTTGACTAAAATTTACAATAGGTGTATTCCCTTATTTGAAGTGATGATAGGGAGAAATAAATTTGTGCCCAAGCATCTTAGCTTGGAGCAGTTGAGGAAATGGTGGTGAGATGTGTATTCTTTGAACAATGAGGGTGCTATCACCAAACATCAGTTGGATGATGCAACTACTTACATTGAAGTTATTGATAGATATCAAACAAGTAAGGTAGAACGGGATAAAATTGTGAATTGTTCAAGAGATGATATCAAGTCCCTTGAGAGGAGAATTAAGGTGTTAGTTATGCCACCTATTTCTGACTTGGAGAAAATATTTTTGATGATACAAGATAGGGTGAATCAGGATACAAACAAAGGGGAAGGAAGTTAATTTAATGCCTAATTAGAATTTGTGCTTCCCCATTATTCATCCTCTTCACTTGCATTGGACCGAGCTTTGTTGGAGACCCTAGGCCGACATGAATGAAATTGGTGCATTTAATGCACATTTCATATTATTTTGAATTTCCCTTGGCCGACCTATTGTATGGAATTTTATTATTGTAAAATCTAATTTGGTCGACATATCATGGAGGGTTTTCTATAAATTTGGCATTTCACCTCATTTGTAAGGGTCAAAAAAGAGTTAGATGATTTTATTAGAGTGAATTGAGATAGAGTAAGAGTTAGAGTTAGAAGTTAGTCTTATTTTTTAGCAAGTGTTGTAACAGAAGAATGGAATTGTTGCTACTTTTGATAATTGAATGCAAGTAAAGACATTGTGATTTGATGCCTTTCTTGTGTTGAGTTTTATCTGGCGTGGTTCTTGATATTCTATCTTTAAGATTGCTTAAGTTTACATGATAAATTTTATGTTAGATGATTTAATGGTGTTTAGGGTTTGATGCTTGAAGTGTTTGCAGTGATCTCTAGTCCATAAATTTTGTAGTTAGTTGCTTTGAAATGTTATCCTGGACTTCAAATTGTGCTTAGTTCGATTGTGGATGCTTGTTCATTTCAATTGCAATAGGGTTGTTTAGAATGAATGTTCATCATCTAAAAATATTTAATATCTTAGAAGATTGCACTATTTTTGTAAGATTGCAGATTTATCTAGGTCGAGCAGGAATTAGTTTCTGAGGGATTGGTCCATTTCGAGCATTTTATCATTTACATTGTTAATCTTAGGGTTTGAATCAGTCTTAGAAATATCTTTAAAATATTTTGTCTTTTTCTATTTCTTTTATTATCTGAGTTAGATTTAGAATATGAAGTATCATCATATTACTAGATCTAATAAATTCGAGTCCAATATTTTCTTGTAGTAAGGTCCCTTTTTGATTACCAACATTTTCACATTTTATCACTAAGTTTTTTTGTTGCATTGTCAAGACCTGACATTAGAGACCTTGGGGTTATCCATTTGTTCATAGAGATTTACCTTTCAAGAGAAATAGGATTTCATATTATGTTTGAGTTGTTGTTGTGCAGAAAACACCATCAACAGATTGGCGTTAGAAGGAGGGCCTTGAATAAGCAAGATGGATCAATTTTTGTCTTCCATTTCTCCTGAGAGGTTTAGAAGAAGAACTAGATCTGCTCCAGAAGAAGAAGAATTTCAAGAATTTCTAGCTCCTACTAGGTCAAGAAGAACCCAAAGAAGGGGAGAGTCATCATCCATCCAACCACTTCTATCATCCCCATCATCCTCATCTTCATCAGGATCATCCTCATCCGATTATGAAGCTATTCCTATTTGGTAGCCCCAACCAGCCATAAATCATCCATTACCGCCTCCACCTCCCACCAATGGCTTTCCTTGCCAACAACCCACCACCTTTGACCTTCAATAATTACAATGTCATGCCCAAGAACCTTGAGAAATTTTTCTCTAAGTTCCATGCCCATGACCCCAATAGAACGACAAAGGAGCATATCAAGATTTTCCAGACCTATTTGAGGGATAGAGGAATTAACCATGAGGATGTTTCATGCAAGCTTTTTCCTTATTCCATGGGAGAAGAGGCCTTTTATTGGTATAATCATTTACCTATTGCTTCTATCCATAATTGGATAGAAGTAGAGACTGCATTTTTGCATAAGTTTAAAATTACCATTAGTGCTAATGATTTCTACATGCAGTTTAGTAGAGTTAAGAGGGAGATTAATGAGCCTATAGGGTCATTCAATAACAGGTTCCACTGATAATACACTAGACTTCAAGAACCTTATGCTATAGATGATTCCACTTCCCTAGAGGTCTACTTTGAAGCTATGGACAACCTTACATCCACCTTCCTTAAGTGGAGGACTAATCCCCCAACTACCTTGCTCATTGCATATACAAAGGTTGTTAAGGTCAACATAGATTTGAAGCAACATTTATCAGGACCTTTTCCATCCTTAGGACCTATTGGTCACCTTGGGAATTCCAAGCTCTCAACCAGGCTCTGACTAATCATACTCCCATTATGAATCCATTACCCTCATTACCTTTGTTCCTACACCTAGGTCCTCCAATAAATCAAGCTCAACCAATGACCTCTTATCCTTAGCAAAGGGCCAATCAACCCCTTCATCTGCAACAATAGATTGGTTTTTCTACATATTTGCAGAATTCAAAAGTCTTGAATCACTTTATTGGTTCTGGGGGATCATTAGGATACTCACACAATAATGTGAATTCAACATCATACAGTGGTCTCGATAAGGAATGGCTAGATAAGTTAATGAAATAGGTGAAAAAAATGAATATGGAGGTAACCTATCTGAGAAGTCAGAATAGCCAACTCTAGGCTGCTCAGAAGAACATGCATTTGAATTATGACAGGGAGAATAGGGATGTTGCTAAAGGACAAAACTTTGATAGAGGGAAATTTTTTGACAGAAATCAAAATTTCAAAAGAGGAAAAGGTTCTAGCTAGAACTTTGGTAGGGGAAAACAAGGTGGAAAAGGATTCCACAGAAGGAAACCACCTAGGAAGAATAGGCCATGGAATACTAGACCTAATAATGGAGGAGTTCTCACTCCATTGGATCAACCTTCCATTCAAGAGAAGCCTCCAAGTGGTGGGTATTTAGTGGAGACAACTATGTATGGATGGTACAGGCTCCACAAGACTAGTCAGCACTCCAAGCTGGATTGTCCCGAGTTTCAAACTACAACTTCCATTTTTTAGTATGAAGTTGAAAACAATTCCAATAGTCAAGAGATTGTGCCCTCAAATCCTTATGATTCTCCAATATTGGTACTTAACCATGCTCCATTCCCAAAAAGTGAAGAAAATGAACCAGAAGAAGAGTCTAGTGATCAAGACAAAGAAAAACAATAGGTGTTGAATGAAGATAAATTTTCTTAGTTGTTTAATGAAGAGAATGAGAATGATAATGGCCCCTTGGATAAGGAGGGAGTTGGTATTAGAAAATTTTAGATGTTTCAACAACCAACAAAGAAATATGATTTGAGGAATAGGCCCAACAGGAGTCCATAGGCTGGAGGCCCTTTCACTACTTCTATCCCTCCTAACAATTTTACTACTCCACTAGATCCACATGCCAATAATAATCCACCTTATCCTCATGTGCAAAATCAGTACTTTACAAAGGGAGGACAACCTGATATATCAAATGGAAACAATGTTCAAGTATCAAAGGACAAGAAGAATGGTTGCTACAAGGAAACCCATGTTGATATGAATGTGGAACAATTGGGTGAATACATGACTGAATAATTAATAAAGGTAAAGGTAAGTCTTTCTGCTTTTGAATTATTGAGAGTCCCTACTATTAGAAATGCAGTCTTGGGGTCTTTCAATTCAAAAACAACACTACAGGGAGTGAATGCCAATGAAGCAGTTGTTAGATCTTCTAGTTCACATGCATCTAGAGGCCAGACACAATTTGGAGGTAGAGGGAAAGATAAGGATAAGATTCAGGTTACACAAGCTAACACCCAAATGAGTCTGTTTCAAGGCAAGATGGAAACCCCTCCTTTCCTAATTTATGTTCATATCTTTGGGAAGAATCTGCATAATTGTCTCCTAGATTTAGGGGCATCTACAAATTTTATGCCTTTTGTTGTCTATAAAGCATTAAGTATTACCCCTATAGCCTCTCAAAATAATGTCACTCAATTGGACAAGACAAAGGTAAGTTTTGTAGGAGAATTTTACATGATCCCCACGTAGCTCACATCAGATCCTAGGGTGCAACAGGTGATCAACATTTAGGTTGTTGATATTCCTGATACCTATGGTTTGATTTTGGGTCATGATTTCACTAAGGCGTTAAATGGATATACGTCTACAGACCATTATCACATGTGGATACCATGGAAAGGAATCCCAAATCAGATCAGAATTGAAAGAGATCCCAGAATGAAGTATGTAATCACTGAATACCAAAATACTTCAAATGAGATATTAATATCAAAATTCATCATGGGGAACTATGTATTGGATGCCTCAGTCTCAAATATAGAAGAGGTCTTCATGTTGTAGGGCCCCTTTTATGAATTTACATCAAAATTCAATCATTTTAAGAAAAATTTTATGATGGAAGATGAGTCTATATTAGAGATCAGCGGTTCTAAAACACTAAGTGAACAAACAAATGAGATTGATGACCAAGATGATAAGCGACTCAATTTGCTAGATAACTTTCAGGAGTTCATCCAAAGTGTGTGGAGAATTAGATTCACCTTGGTAGGAATATGAATTTTGAAGAATTATTGCTTCCCATTTGGTGTTGAGTCCATGATGCCCCTCATTCTGAGTTGGAATGTGGCTTATGTTAGATGATAATGGAGCAAGTACAAAGGTGCATTAATCTAGTCCCAACTGTCAGGATGAATATACAAAGAGAACTAAATAACGATAAGGGTAAGAACCCAATGCTTCCTAAAGAGCCTCCTAGTTGCAGTAAGATTAAGGATAACTCAAAAAGATCAGGGACTGATGGCTATTGGACATTAATATTTGACAGATCCAAATCCAAGAAAGGTGTTCGAGTAGGGTTTGAATTGATCATCCCTAAAGGTAAGAGTTATTTTTTTGCTCATAGACTCCAATTTAAATGTACTAATAATGTGCTTGAATATGAATCTTTAATCCATGGGCTATGAATGGCATCAAGGAAGAAAGTTAATATATTACAAGTTTTTGGGGATTCTGAATTGGTAATCAGGTAGGTGATAAAATAGTATTCATGTCGTGATAGAAGGATGACTAATTATAGACATATAGTGTGGGATCTTATTGAAGGATTTGATGCTTTCAACATACAGTTGATCCCTCGAAGCAGGAACCAAGTTGCAAATTCTCTAGCACAAGATGCTAAAACATTGCAACCTTTATCACTTTCAAGATTGAAGAAGTTTACTATTGAACTCACTCTAGTACCTTCAGTACTTGACAATGTTACCAATTTTTTAGGTATTTGAAGATTATAAGAATATTCTAGATTTTATTACAAACTATGATGTGTTTTCTTCTCAAGTAATTGATGAGATAGAGCCTCAAGAGTCAAAAATGGACTTGCGAGGAGTCATCAACTTGAAGACCAACACTATCTCAAGAGGTATGGTGCAGCTAGAACTAATTTTTGATTTGGATAAGATAAGAGATCAGGAACAACAAGTATAAAGGGAGTCTCTCAACAACAATGTGAAACATACAATATGGGGACACATGATGATGTGAGGAATTTCTTTATTGGTAAGGTATGTACTCTAGAGGAAAGAAAAAGGATTATTGATGCTTTACACACATATAATGATGCGATAGCCTAGAGTTATAAAGATTTAAATACATATGATACTTCAATCATTACACACACCATTCCCTTGAAGTCAAATATCAAACCATTCAAAAAAAGACAAAGACCAATTAATGCTCTGTTAGAACCCATCATTCAAAAGGAAGTGCAGAAGCTACTTTCAACACGAATTATATTTCCAATGAGGAATTCAACCTAGGTTGCGAATCTGGTTCCTGTGAGGAAAAATAATGGAGAAATCAGACTGTGTGTGGACTTTAGGAATCTTAACAGGGCATCAAAAAAGGATAATTATCTAGTTCCTTCATTAGATGAGGTACTTTAGGTTGTCAATGGATCCCAAATGATGTCTTTTTTGGAAGGGTATTCTGGATACAACAAAGTCATGGTACAATATGAAGACATGCATAAAACTACTTTCACTATGAAATGGGGAGCTTTTGCTTATAGAATAATGCCTTTTGGCTTGATCAATGTTGGAGCTACATTCCAGAGAGCTATGGATATTTATTTTAAGGATATCATCATTATTTATATCGATGATATAAGAGTCTTCTCGAAGAAGCGAGGTAATCACATAGAGGATTTATGCAAAGTATTCCAAAAATGCAGAGAGTTCGACATTTCACTTAATCCAAAGAAGTGCATTTTTGGGATTATAGAGGGAAAATTTTTGGGACACGTTATTTCACAACAAGGTATCACCATTGACCTTGAGTGAATAAAGGCTATTTTGAAGATTCAACCTCCTGCAAGCAAGAAAGAAAGGAAGTCATTCTTTGGGAAGATTAACTTTGTTAGAAAATTTATTACTGGATTTGCAGAGATAGTAAAGTCCTTAATGCTATGCTGAAATAGGAGGCAAAAGTAGAATGGAGTGCAGAGGCCAAGGAGGCATTTATAGAAATTAAGAAATATATTGTTGAGGCTTTAGTGTTGGTAAGTTTAGATTACACTAAGCCTTTTTACATATATTCATTTTCTTTTGATCACTCTTGTACTGGAATGTTAACTCAAAATTTTGATCAAGGCGATGAGCATCCTATAGCCTTCATGAGTACCCCTTTAAAGGACATAAAGTTGAGATATCACAATGTAGAAAAGCAATCCTATCCTTTGGTCAGAGCGGTGAAAAACTTCAAACACTACATTTTGAGGAATAAGGTCTTTTCCATAGTGTCTGATCCTGTGGTAAAACTGTTGCTAATGCAGAATGAGTTAGGTAAACAAAGAGATAAATGGGTAACCATGTTGTAGAAATGTGATATTTAGATTCAGCCCATGAAATTAGTGAGAGGGAAGGGGCTAATGAAGACAATGGATGAGATAGGTCATGATCTCAGAGCTCAGCATTATCATCTCCAAGAGGCATCTCTAGGAGACTGGTATCATGGAATCATTCATTATTTATTGAAACAACAATGTCCTGATCACCTTAGTGCAGTTCAAAGGTAGGCCTTGTGTATGAAGAGTGGTAGTTTTATGATGAAAGGAGTTGTCCTGTATAAGTAAAATCATGAGGGCATGTACTTAAGATGTTTGGGGAAGGAAGAATCTACCAGAGTAATGATTGAATTCCATGAAAGATATGGCACAGGCCATGGTTCTGTATCATCCACTTCCAATCAAATCCTATGAGTAGGCTATTATTGGCCTACTCTATTTAAGGATGTGCACCACCATGTGAGGACTTGCCATGTATGTCAGACTGCAACAACTAAGGAAAAACATGCAACCCTTCCACTTTAGCTAGTCATAGAGGTGAAACCATTTTCATAGTGGGGAATGGACTTCATAGGTCCAATCAACCCACCTTCTTTTGTAGACCATCAATATATTCTAACCATAACTGATTATTTTACTGAATGCACTAAAGCTCTTACCTATAAATAGTGTACTTCTGAGGTGGTAATCAATTTCCTTGAGTCATTTTGGTTGTCCGTTGTCTTTATTTTGTGATAATGGTCCTGCATTTGCATCACTGAAACTTTCTAATTGGGCTTTTGATCATGGAAATGTCATAAAATATGCATCCAATTACTAACCTCAAGGTAATGGCCTGGCTGAATCCTCCAATAAGAATCTTTTGACATTCATCTGTAAGTTATTAGCAAAAAACCATAAGGATTGGCACACTCAACTTTGATTTTCTCTATGGGCAGACCGTACTAGAGAGAAGGAATCCATAGGAACCTCTCCTTATCACATAGTGTATGGTTTGGAACCTGTATTCCCCATCCAGTTTAAGATCCCTACCCTACAATTCATTAATCAATACTATAACAAAGAGGATAAAAGAGAAGCCATACTTGCTAAGTTGTTACACCTTGAGGAGAAAAGAGATCAAGCCCTTGAAAAATTTTCCAAACATCAGGCTGTGGTTAAAAGATGGTTTGATAGGAGAGCCACAGTAAAAGCTTTTTGAATATCTGACTTAGTCCTCTATTGGGATAAAGCCCATGACCGTAAGGGGGAGAATGGTAAATTTGATAAACTCTAGCTTGGCCCTTATCAGATTTCAGAAATTCTAGGAGATAATTATTTTTTCCTGAAAACCCTCACTAGTGAGCATATCTCGTTGCCTATCAATGGGTAGTATTTGAAGTATTGCTTCCAATCTTGAGCTATTGTAGCTCTCTCTTGTACATAGTTAGAGTAGTATTTTATTTTCACTTTGCTTTGCTTGTTTTTTTTTTTTGGTTTTGTTAATCTGGGTTTTCTTCGGTGGGTTTTTCTTTCTGCTTTGCTTTGCTTGTCTGTTATTTTGGGTTTGGTTAGTGTAGGTTTGCTTTGGCTGGTTTTTCTTTCTCCTTTGCGTTTGCTTCTAGTTTCTTGCTTTCTTGGGGTTTTTGCACCTGTATAACAGACTGCTCGCCTATGGTTGTTCTAAAGATTTTTCTTACAAACTCTAGTCATCCTTTTGGAGTCAGGTGGTAAAATTTCTTTATCTAATGTCCCTTGTACTTAGAATTAGAGTCACTTGTTTTGGTTAGATTTTGGAATGTATTTGGGGCTTATATCTTCATACACATTTTAAGGATTCCAAGGTTACGTGTAGTCCTTATAAGGTTTAGTTTTGTGAAAAATCTTATATTCTATTCCAGTGTCGTTGTGGTTCTCATCCCTAAGTGAAGGCTTCATTACCTGCAAGGTGAAAAGGAAAGTTAAAAGGATCTCAGAGAGAATATCAAAGAAAAGAAAAGAAAATATTGAAAATAAAAAAAATCTTTACCTTATCAGGGGTGTCCTAGTATCTCTACCAGGGCTATGGATGTCTAGCTGGTAGTAGAGCTATGCTAGGGAGAGTCACTGTGGTAAACTCATCGGGGCTATAGACACCTGACTAGCAACAAGGCTCTATCTAGGTTGCTTTTGGAATTAGAATCTTTTTGTAGCCCAATCAAACTAAATTTGGTTCTTACTACAACTAAGAAATGGGAAATGAATACATGTGCACACACTTTAACCCTAGTACAGGAAAAGGTTTCCTTGCTTGTGATTTCTGAAACTTGGTTCATAGGTGGCCCGATGTAAGGACTGAAACCAAGGATTTTGGGTTCATGATTCAAGTTTTTCCTTGAAATGCTCTAGAGCATTTCCCCAGCAAAGTCACCATTTTTTGTACACTTTTTGCACACATGCCCCACTAAAAGTGGAGACCCCTTTTTTTCTCTTTTGTGTTCACTCTTGGTGTTTTGGCCCTTCAAATTTGAGGATTCATTTGCTTGGATATGTGCTTAGATTTTTATCTTTCTTTCATTGATGCTCCCTCTATGATATATTGAAAACCTTATGTTTTGGACTCATTTTGGGTTTTTCACTACTCTCAGGAAAATCCACTCCCTGTGGAATTCCTCAGTTTTCTTGAAAACCCGGTGATGGTTGCTTTTCACCTTGATCTAGAGATTTTGGTCCTTCACAAAATTTTGTGGTGATCGAATTTCTCTGAGGGTCCATTGCTTTGTCGAATTCTTAGGTTTTGGTTTGACTTGTCTTGTTGACTACATTGATGCTCGATTGTACGATTTCTACAGTGGGTATTTAATCGATTTTTGGAAGTTTTATGTCATTTGATTTTTATCACTTGCTTTCTATTGATCTGGAATGCTTGATCCTGAGTGTTGTTGTTAGATTGTGCATTTGGGATTGAAATCGATTTTTGTAGTTGGGTTTTCTTGAAGTCATTTGTACTCTACTCGGACTTTAAGGTTTCTTGCCAGCTTCTTCTATTTCAATTTTTTTTTCCTCATGGTATGTACATGATGCTTTCTCTCTTTTAATTAGTGAATTGAATTATTTCATGATTTGTGTGTATGTGTTGTGAGTCAAAGTGATCATATGGTAGGGTTTGGTGATTGGTGCTAGGATTTCCAGCTGTTGTTTGGTGCACTTTCATGTGGCTCGCATGACCTTGCTTTTGATTGTTGAATATGTGTTCTTCCTTGGTGTTTTGGGTGTGCTGGGGTTTGAATTCCTGTGTGTTTGGGTGTTAAGTATCTTGAAGCTGGGATTATTCCATTCTGTTAGAATTTTGATCTCAAGTGATTTTTTGAGCTTGTCTTTTGATTTCATCATGAGGTAGCTTATTTGTATAGGTATTAATGAACCTTCTGTAAACCTTGTGAATAGCCAAGTTGATCCCAAGCTTATCCTTTGCACTCATGGAAACATTTTAGGATTTCATGCCTAGGGAATCACCAATCCCTCTCGATTTACTATAGGGTGAGTTTCTTATTCAAGGATGATCTGTAAGAGGTTTAAATTAAGCCGATTTCAAGCTCTAAATCCTCAAATTTGTGATCGTTCAATAAATTTGAGTGAGGTCATGAGAAAACATGGATATTCAAGTTTTCAAAGTCTTCACAAAATTCCTTAACTACTAGAATTCCCTGACCTTTTCATTTTCTCTCTATCCTCCCTAGGTATGCAGTGATCCAAATTTTTTCCTGCCTCATGGATTTCTTCTACCTTTGGATTTTCTTGATTTGTCCATTGCCTTGTTGTTTTCCCAAAAATGGGCTTAAATTATGAAAATTGCATTAGCTTCGCTGAAGTTCGTGCCTTCGGGATTTTCCCAAAATTTCTTGGTTCCTTCATTTTCCCAGAATTCCTAAACTGTTGCTATTGTCACAAATTTCTGTCTAAGGTAGATTTTCTTGAAGTCTTTCTGAAAATGAAGAATTAGGAGATTGCATGAATTTTTTTTTGATGATTATGCATTTGATGATTGAATTTGACTTATTTTTAGTTGTATCATGTGGTTTCTTGGTTAATGACAACCGATTAAATGATTATTGGACGATTTTGTGCTTATTTCGCTAAAATCCACTTGGATGGGAATTTTGCAAAATTCCTCTCTGGCCTGGATTCTGGGGGAGGGCTAAAAACCCAAACTTTGCATTAAGTGATTTTTATGAGGTTTTGCAAAAAATTCTAATCATGGGACTTATATTGAAGATTTTTAAAAAAAAATTTATTAGACTACAGGAATCGGGTAGCACGACCCCCTATAAATTGTAGTGTGCCTGGTAAACTTTTTAACATGACCGACGGTGCTAGTGCGACATGCCCTCTAGTACCATAGGGATGGGGGAGACTAGACCTCATGACCAACCTCCTGCAACAGGAAAGATTTAGCCAACCAAGCTAGGGCCCCAACCCAGGACTTATATTGAAGATGAATTTATTATTTGTGATGGATTTAATTGAATTCTATGCTATGATGGATCTTTATTTTGGTGTCTTTATTGTATGCAAGGATTCAGGTCAGGTTGTTGGTGGGAAGAGTAGGGGTAAGGTAATGGATCCAAATGTTGAAGGTTCTAAAATCTCCAAGGCATAAAGGATTAAAAAGGACACGAAAAGAATAATTTGAGAGAGGAAGCTAACCTCCATTTGGTCAGGGATAACTGATACGAACGTTGGGCTTTGGGATTATGAGGAATTCAAGGCAAGGATGGTAGCATAGAGCCTCCCTTTTTTGGATAGAAGAATATTGGAATCAGGATTAGCACATGTGGTTGGATTCCCTCCTACAGTCTGGTGTTACAAATTGGTGCTTGAATGTGCTAGGAATTATGACAGGGGTACACAAAGGATAGTTGGTCCTCAAGGGAGAATTGTGTCTAATCTTAACCCTATGTCCATTGCTCAGACATTTGACATGCCTGATAGGTCCCATGTGGTGGGTTTTGATATGGATGTTGCAAAGAAATATTAGGATGAGAATGTCATCAAGTCCCAATAGGTCATCAATTCTTGATTGGAGAAACCTAAGTCCCACTTCTCTAAGCTACCCAAGCAGTTGGTCAGACTTAAGTTTAGGAAGGAATACTATGATGTTATCACACTCCTCAATAGCATGGTGAGATTGAAGAGTGCGGGATTATTTGAAAACTGGATGTTCCATATCATTGTAAGGATGGAGCAAGGTATTGAATGCCATTGGGCAGGCATTATAAGTGCAATGATACATGAACAAATGTGTAATGTCCTGCAAACAAAGACCTTCACAATGACTTCCTATTTGGTGTATGCACTTGCCTAGTTTCACCCATACAAGGGACTAAGCACTAGGGGTGTGTTTGGGAGGATGCAATTTATGAAGTGTACCCACAATTACACTTGGGTGGCATAAGCTATAGGAGGGTGAATGATGCATTCACCATGTATATCACCAGGAAATTGTAGGGTGCAAAACATGTTCAAATTTTGGACAAGGCCAAGGAATTAATCAAGAGGTTTGGAGCCTAGTTTATCCAGTTTCCCACCTTTTCATACATCAAAATTGATGGTTGTCAGAGGGCTCCATACAAATTCCCTAGGTACCCCATGGATCACATTTTACTTCTAGAGGTCAAAAAACAAATTTGTGACTTTGATGTAATTCTAAAGGGAGAGAAGCACAAGATTGGATTTGGTGGCGACTTTCCTTTGAGGATAGGCAGTGGTGAGGCATGTCCTTCTATCAACTCAACCCATTATTCTGAAGAGGAGATGAGTACCCTAGGTCTTCCCTTCCACTCCAAGAGATCCAGGATTGATATAATCGGTGAAGCACAAAGGAAGGCTAGCAGAGAATATAGTCACAAGAATGAAATAGAAGATTAATGGGCTAACATCAATGATCAATTTGAGGTCAGAAAGAAGAAGTTCTCTAGGCTACTAGTGAACTTAATCCGTTGTACAACATAACGGTTGTCCCTGATTAGGTTAAGGAGGATGGGAATTTGATTCAAGGCCGTAATTTTGAGGTTGTGAAGGATAAACCAATTGGAGAATTTGATTGGCTGGAGGAGGAGAAGATAGAGTTAGAAAAAATTATGAATCCAGTAAACAAGTATACTAAGTTATGGCTCAAGAACAAGATGTTGGAGTTGGAGAGTGAGGGTGTGCAATGTACCTATGATTTAATGGGAGACTTGGAGTCTCACTCTACTTCTAAAGACTCAAATGAATAGGACCCTAAAGGTAAAACCAAGGTCGGCTCTCCTTTTAAGATTAAAATTAAAGATGTTCAGTCTAAAGAGGTAGGAGAGGCAGGGAAACAAAGGAGGCCTATAGCCAAGAAAAGGAAGCATGTCTCAAAGAATAAAAAGGCTGAGAAGGATGAAGAAGAGAAAGAAGAAAGGGATGCTAGTGTCTATTTTCCCAAGAAAAGGAGGATTGTGAGGTTGTCACAAAAGGAGAAGGGAACTTCTGGGGCGGATGAATAAGTTGACACACCTGTGGTAGAGGTAGAGAGCTTGGGAGAAAAGACACACGTATATAATAGGAGATCAATGAATCCTTCTCCCAAGGATGTTGCATTGAAGGGAAGTGTTCCCATGACTCCTCCTATCACCAAGCATGAAGACATCCCTCCTTCTCATGAGACTGGAAATGTGCCAAATGAACCTAAAGATGTTGAGGATACCGAAGACCAAGAGAAGGAAGAATTATAGGATGGAGAGCTCTACAAGGCTGAGGAAGAGATAGAGAAGGTCATGCAGTATCCTCTGGTGGCTTATGAGGATTCACCTATAGGAGGTGAAGAGAATAGACCTCTTCTGAGGGAGGAAATTTGAGCTAGGAATCCTTCACCGGTGCATGAGAAGGAATATCACAAAAAAGGAAAGGAGGATTTTTTTAAGGAAGTCCCTAAGAAACAAAGTGAGGAGGAAAGTGTGCCCAAGGCCCAACAGGATGCAGTGGAGCAGGGTAATTTGCAGTGAGGCCCTGCAGTTCTAGGATGGTTGGATAAGGAGTTGAAGAGAAAACAAATTGTGGTGGATGATACTCCTCCTAATTGGGATAAACTACTGGAAAACATTGGAAAGGAAAAGAAGAATAAGAAAGCCAGGATCATTTCTAGCATTGAGAGAGATGAAGTGAATAATAGGGTGGTACACATTGCTACTCCTCCTCCTGACAAGGATAGGGATGATGTGACTTGAAATAGTTATAATGTGAAGATTATCAACCTAAGGCATGCATCCATGGAGTAGTACATTGAAGAATATGAAGGCTTTAGTGTTGTAATCCTTGGTAGGTTTAGGAAGGAGCTCGTACAGACTAAGCAAGAGTTGGAGAAAGAAAATGATAAACTTAAGAGATATTTGCAAGAGTTTATGAAACCCTCACAATCCATTAGTTCATCCTCATCTGTTGTAGGCTTCCTACCCAAGAGACAATATCAAAGTTGGAAAGAATGAAAAAAACCACATGCTACAACCAACTGGTTATAGGGGGTGAAAACCAAGGGAGATGATCCTATCAAGGACATCCTTTTGACTAGAGGAGATGCAATGAGGTTGATAGATTGGCTAAGGAATGTGCTAGCTTAGAATAAGGAATATGTAGATCTCCTATTGCAAAAGACAAATACAATCATGGAATACATTGAAGATAAATTGATAAAAGATGGAATTCTTCCCTCCTCAATAATTTTAGAGCCTTGGGAATGGTTTGAAATTTTGCAGATAAGAAAAAAGACTTTAAGGAAGATATATAAAAAGGGGAAGTAGATTGAAGACACCTTGACTGAAATTTACAATAGGTGTATTTCCTTCTTTGAAGTGATGATAGGGAGAAATTAATTTGCACCAAAGCATCCTAGCTTGGAGCAATTAAGGAAATGGTGGCGAGATGTGTATTCTTTGGACAACGAGGGCCCTATCACCGAACATCAATTGGATGATGTAGCTACTTACATTGAGTTTTTTGATAGATATCAAACAAGTAAGGTAGATTGGGATGAAATGGTGAAGCTTTCAAGAGATGATATCAAGTCCCTTGATAGGAGAATTAAGGTGTTAGTTATGCCACCTATTTCCAACTTGGAGAAAATATTTTTGATGATACAAGATAGGGAGAATTGGGATAAAGACAAAGGGGAAGGTAGTTAATGCAATGCCTAATCAGAATTTGTGCTTCCCCATTATTCCTCCTCTTCCTTCACATGCATTGGACTGAGCTTTGCTGGAGACCCCAGGTTGACATAGATGAAATTGATGCATTTAATGCACATTTCATATTATTTCTAATTTCTCTTGGCCGATCTATTGTATGCTTTTTTATTATTGTAAACCCTAATTTGGTCGACATATCTTGGGGGTTTTCTATAAGTTTGGCATTTCACCTCATTTGTAAGGATAAGAAAAGATTTAGATGATTTTATTAGAGCGAATTGAGATATAGTAAGAGTTAGAGTTAGAATTTAGTCTTATTTTTGAGCAAGTTTTGTAATAGAAGACTGGAATTGTTGCTACTTTAGATGATTTAATGGTGTTTAGGGTTTGATTCTTGAAGTGTTTGCATCAATATCTAGTCCATTCTTTTAGCAGTTAGTTGATTGTTAGTTTCTTTGCAAAGTTAGCCTAGACTTCAAATTGTGCTTAGTTCGATTGTGGATGCTTGCTCATGTCAATTACAATAGGGTTGTTTTGAATGAATTTTCATCATCTGAAAATATTTAATACCTTAGAATATTGCACTATTTTTGTAAGATTGCAGATTTATCTGGGTCGAGCAGGAATTAGTTTATGAGGGATTGGTCCATTTCGAGAATTTTATCATTTAGATTGTTAATCTTAGGGTTTGAATCAGTCTTAGAAATATCTTTAAAATATTTTGTTTTTTTCTATTTTTTTTATTATCTAGGTTAGATTTAGAATCCAAAGAATCATCATATTACTAGATCTAATAAATTCGACTCCAATATTTTCTTGTAGTAAGGTCCCTTTGTGATTACCAATATTTTCACATTTTATCACTGAGTTGTTTTGTTGCATTGTCAAGACTTGGCATTAGAGACCTTGGGGTTATCTCTTTGTTCATAGAGATGTACCTTTCAAGAGAGATAGGATATCATATTCAGTCTCAGTTGTTGTGAAAAGAATGCCATCAACAACTGCCTGAGGAGAACTTATCTTGATAACACTATCAAATTTTACATGACACATTCTCCTATTCTGCAACCAACTTTCATCAACTTGAGAAATCAAATAACTTTTACTAGTAGTATTCAGATGAAAAATGTTACCTTTTATTTTTTTTCCTGAAGCAATCACATTTTCAAAACTTCCCAATAATCTACACTTTCCATCCTTGAATTGAAGATTGTATCCCTTATCAACCATCTATTTGACACTTAAAATATTATTCTTCAAACCTTCCACATAAAGAACATCATCAGTATTATGCTTACCATCAAAAGAATACATCCTCTACCACGAATTATACCACCATTGTTATCACCAAATCTTACAACACCACCATCATACTTTTCTAGTCTCACAAATTTTCTTTTATTATCTATCATGTGATGTGAACATCCACTATCAATTACCCATTCATCCTTCTCTTCAACTCGAGAAACTAGGGCTTTCTCCACATTTGTGCAACTAGCAGATTTAGTAGACATAGGTTTATTTTCCTTGATAGCAATAAACGCAAAATAATCTTCACTTACATTCCCTTTATCAAATTCATCATCTATCACACCTTCATCAACAACATAATAACACTTATTTTGAAATCTAGGCTTGTTATATCTTGGATTAGGGATTCTTTCCAGACACCTTGATGCAAAATGACCTATCTTATTGTAGGAAAAACATTTAATAGGAATCTTTCCTTTATACTTACCTTCTCCTCTGGCTTCTCTTTTGACAATAAGTGCTTCAAGCTCATTCAATTCTCTTTCTTCTTCTTCAATCTATCTCATTTATTCCTCATACTTGAATACATTTCTAGAAGAAATTTCTCCTGAATCGTATCTTTTCTTGTATCTTCCAAAAGTAGTAGCTTTGAATGCAGATTCTATCTTAGGAAGGGCATCATTAAATTCACTCAATTCAAAAGCAGTAAGTTTACTAATCAACATATATTTGGTTACATTTGTCACAATTTAGAGCTCCTCAATAGTTGTAGCTTTGATTTTGTATGCATTAGGAAAGGATCTAAGAAATTTAGCAACAATCTCTTATTCATCCAACTATCCACCAACATAGTTGATACCACACACAAGTTCATTCACTCTTTGCATGAAAGTAGTAATATTCTCATCATTACCCATTTTCAATAGTTCATATTTCCCTTTTAGACTCTATAGCTTAGTAATCTTCACATTAGCATCACCTTCATACAAATTTTCCAAAAAATTTCTAGATCTCATAAGAAGTTTTCAGATCCATAACATTCATCATCTTAGAATCAGTCAAAGCACTCAACAATGCTTCCTTAGCCCGGATATTATATTCAACATCCCTAATCTCAACAGTAGTAGTAGTAGGAACATTTTGCGGAATAACATACCTATTACTTATAATTTTCCACTAAAATTCATCAATGCATCTCAGATGACACTCCATTCGAGTCTTCCACAAAGAATAGTTTGTTCCATCATATCTCAGACTATTCTTCTTATATTTCACCATCCCAAATCACCTCAAGTTGTTAAAATTATTCCAAGGAACCTGGCTCTGATACCAATTGTTGGAAACACAAGGGCACACAATTGAGAGAGGGAGTGAATCAGTTGTCACATAATTTCAAAATTATTAACTTTATTAACCCTTATTCTCAGATCTAATTAATAACCATGGAATCATAAATCAACAACACTTTAGAAATACACAAAAAAAGCGTCAGATGCATATAGTGTAAAGTTGCAAGGTGGTGTAACTTTTGTTTTGTTCATCATGTGACTAAACCAACAGTTCCAAAATGTCTAAATGGGTGGTTTTGTGCTATGCAAGGCCCTTTTTTTCACCCAAACATGTTGAAATAGTCTGACCTACATTGTACCAATGAAGTATCTTAAGAGACTAAACTACAAAATGGCAGTAATCTTTGACGAGCTATTACTTAGAAACTAACACTTAAAAAAAACCATTTGAGGCTATGTGATCATGTAGGTCCCCTCTACAATAACCTCTCCCAATTTTTGATTTTTAAGGCATTTGCTCATGGTGTCGAGTTTTTAGTTGATGGAAAATGAGTCAAATGCATGCACTGTAAAGTTGCAAGGTGGTGTAAATTTTGTTTTGTTCATTATGTGACCAAACTGACAATTCCAATGCATTCAAATGGGTAGGTTTATGCTAAGAAAGGTCTTGTTCACACCCAGACACATTGAAACAGTCTAAGCTACATTGTACCAACGAAGTCGCTTAAAAGATCAAAGTGCAAAAAGGAAACAATCTTTGAGGAGCTATTACTAAAAAAATGTGTAACTTAGAAACATTCCATCTAAGGCTATGGGATCACATAGAGCCCCTCTACAATAACCTCTCTCAATTTTTGATATCTCTAAGGCATTTTCCCGTGGTGTCGAGTTTTCAATTGATGGAAAAAGCGTCAAATGCATGCAGTGTAAATTTGCAAGGTGGTGTAAATTTTGTTCTATTTTTTGTGCGACCAAACCAATAGTTCCAACACATCTGGATTGGTGGTTTTATGCTAGGCAAGGTCCTATTTTGCACCCAAACATGGTGAAATAGTTTGAGCTACATTGTATTGGTGAAGTCTCTTAAGAGACCAAAGTGCAAAAAGGCACTAATATTTGAGTAGATATTACTCAAAAATCGTGTCAGTTAGAAACATTTCATCTGAGGCTAAGGAATCAAATAGGGCCCCTATACAATAACCTCTCTTGATTTTTTATATCTCTAAGGCATTTACCTACGGTGAAATTTTTTTTGATGCTCCAAAAACTGTCAGATGCATGTAGTGTAAAGTTGCAAGGTAGGCTACTTTTTTATTTTTTCTTTGTGGGGCCAAACCATTAGTGCCAACACGTCCAATTGGGAACATCTACGCTAGGCATAGTCACCTCCCTTCATTATAAAAGGGTCATAGTCTTTCCTATTCGAAGGGTCACAAATTTTTGCCTTTGAAATGTCGCAACCTAAATCATATCATCACTATTTGTGAGAACCTAAATTAATTTATTTCTAATATTGCCTAAGGTTGTATTTTTGTTTGAATTCTTCAAGGATTTTATGGATTTATTTCTCAACAATAAATTTCTCTCCCTTTTATGTTAGTGCTTATCAACCTAGAAAGCATTTTGACAAAAAATATTTTTAATACACATGGAGTAATCTTATTAAAGATACATCCAATCATGAATCAAACAAATAGATATATGCAATACACAAAGTATGAGGCATACACGTGAATACACATAATACATGAAGTATAAATAGGAAGCATGAAGCATACATGTGAATACATGTAATACATGAAGTCTACATAGGAATCATGAAGCATACACATGGAATAGTAGCATGAAGCATACACGTGGAATGGTAGATGTCTTCCAAGAATTATATGAAAAACTTCTAGAGGAATGAGGTCACATGTAATAATGTCTTACTCATTTTTAGTTGCATACTTCAAAGTGCATTGTATCATTATGTGAATTTCCTTACCATGCTACAATGATCCTAGAGAGTATGGTCTTAGATGTGCAGTGGTAGAGAGACCTAGGTGTTAAATTGCATCATGTATTATTATATTCATATGATTGATTTAATGTTCAATAATCTTAGAGGGGAATAATTTTCAAACTTTATATATTTACAATTATATAAAGGAAGAGTGTGTGTAACATCCATTGAAGCATGCATGTAATATCTTCAAGTTCAATGATTGGTTTAATGTTCAATAATCTTAGAGTGAGTGTAATATCAAGATAAATATTTGAAGTAAACCATCTACAAATATCCATTGAAGTGTGGATTTATAATGCAAATATGGAAACCATCAACAAAAAGATGTGTATTAACCAAATAGCCATATACGCATACATCAATTTATGTCGATGTAAGTATAACATATATATAAAAAAACCATATAGGCTTACAAGAATACCATATAGGCATACAATTTCAACTATATGCAATAGAAAATATATCTCCACAAATTCCATATAGGAATACAACAAAGGAACCCAATAAAAATTCATTCCCCTCTAGGTGAAAAAAATAGATCATGGGCGGCATTTGATCTTTGAGGGGATGGAGACACATATGAGATTAGTCTACTTCAAATCTGGGGGTTGCTCCTCTTATTTAGTTCATCATGGAGCCTTAGTTGTTACAATAAAAATTATAGACATTAATATATAGAAATTACATTATAAAAAATGAAATATTTAACAAAATAATCACTTACTGCCTCCAAATTGTCTCTCTCCTCATTTTCCACAATAGTAGGATCAGGTTGTGGCATTCTAATGTCCTATAGAAATCATCCAAATAGAAATTAAACTACAAATCAATAATCATTCGATTTTTCAATAATAAACAACTATAACAACGAATGTAATTTGAAATTTACTAATATGCCTCATATTATCATCAAAGGCATGAAGCTATCAATTATAGAAGACACACCATGCTCCATTTCCATATGAACATTAAGATGTGTCTTCACCTGCATCATCTAAAAATAAAACATTATTCAATTACGAAAACTAGAATAGTGATGCAAGTCATGGCTTATAATGTATGAGATATTCAATAAAATTTTGAGTACTTTGGTAGACATGTATGAAAAATGTTGTAGCATAGACAAGGTAGTGAACTATTTGAAAATTTTTTGAGTGTACTTTGATAAAATTCTTTGGTAGACATGTATGGAAAGTGTGGTAGCATAGACAAGGTAGTGATCTATTTGAAAAAATTCCTTAAAGAAATGTGGTCTCATGGTGATGTCCATCACCATGAGACCACATTTATTTGAGACATTTTTTCAAACAACTCATTGCCTTGTCTATGTTATTGCTTACTATTATTCTTTCATAGATTTTTTCCAAGTATCCATAGTTTGTTTGAAAGCACCTATTTTAGGCTTTTAGCCATAATATCAAGGAAGTGAACTATTTGATAAAATGCTTTGGTAGTCATGTATGGAAAATGTGGTAGCATATACAAGGTAGTGAGTTGTTTGAAAAATTTCCTCAAAAAATGTGGTCTCATGGTGATGGACATCACCATAAGACCACATTTCTTTGAGGCATTTTTTCAAACAATCCATTGCCTTGTCTATGCTATTGTTTACTATTATTCTTTGATATATTTTTTCCAAGCATCTATAGTTTATTTGAAAGTGCCTATTTTAGGCTTTTAGCCATAGTAGCAAGGAAGTGAACTATTTGATCAATAAAATTCTTTGGTAGACATGTATATAAAATGTGGTAGCATAGACAAGGTAGTGACTTGTTTGAAAAAATGCCTCAAAGATATGTGGTCTCATTCAAATAGCTCCACCATGAGACCACATTTCTTTGAGGCAATTTTTCAAACAACTCATTGTTGTGTCTATGTTATTGCTTATTATTATGCTTTGATATATTTTATCCAAGAATCCATAGTTTGTTTGAAAGAACCTATTTTAGGATTTTAGCCATAGCAACAAGGAAGTGAACTATTTGATAAAATTCTTTGGTAGACATGTATGGAAAATGTGGTAGCATAGACAAGGAAATGAGTTGTTTGAAGAAATTCCTCAAAGAAATGTGGTCTCATGGTGATGTCCATCACCATGAGACCACATTTCTTTAAGGCATTTTTTCAAACAGCTCACTACCTTGTCTATGATATTGCTTACTATTATGATTTGATAGATTTTTCCAAGCATCCATAGTTTGTTCAAAAGCACCTATTTTAGGCTTTTAGCCATAGCAACAAGGAAGTGAATTGTTTGATAAAATGCTTTGGTAGAAATGTATGGAAAATGTGGTAGCATATACAAGGCAGTGAGTTATTTGAAAAAATGCCTCAAAGAAATGTGGTCTCATGGTGATACCACATTTCTTTGAGACATTTTTTCAAACAACTCATTGTTATGTCTATGTTATTGCTTACTATTATGCTTTGATAGATTTTTTCCAAGCATCCATAGTTTGTTTGAAAGCACCTGTTTTAGGCTTTTAGCCATAGCAGCAAGGAAGTGAAATTTTTGATAAAATGCTTTGGTAGACATGTATTGAAAATGTGGTAGCATAGACAAGGCAGTGAGTTGTTTGAAAAAATGCCTCAAAGAAATGTGGTCTCATGGTGATGGACATCAGATCATGAGACCACATTTCTTTGAGGCATTTTTTCAAACAACTCATTGAATTATCTATGTTATTGCTTACTATTATGCTTTGATAGATTTTTTTCGAGTATCCATAGTTTGTTTGAAAGTGCCTATTTTAGGCTTTTATCCATAGCAGCAAGGAAGTGAATTGTTTGATGAATTTTTTTGGTAGACATGTATGGAAAATGTGGTAGCCTAAACAAGGCAGTTAAATGTTTAAAATAATGCCTCAAAGAAATGTAGTCTCATGGTGATGGACATCACAATGAAACCACATTTCTTTGAGGCATTTTTCCAAACAACTCATTGCCTTGTTTATTCTATTGCTTAATATTATGCTTTGATAGATTTTCCAAACATCCATATTTTGTTCGAAAGCACCTGTTTTAGGCTTTTAGCCATAGCAACAAGAAAATGAACTATTTGATAAAATGATTTGGTAGACATGTATGGAAAATGTGGTAGCATAGAAAAGGCAGTTAGCTATTTGAAAAAATGCCTCAAATAAATGTGGTCTCATGGTGATGTCCATCACCATGAGACCACATTTTTTTGAGGCATTTTTTCAAACAACTCATTGCCTTGTCTATGTTATTGCTTACTATTATTCTTTGATAGATTTTTTTCCAAGCATCTATATTTTGTTTGAAAGCACTTGTTTTAGGCTTTTAGCCATAGCAACAAGGAAGTCAACTATTTGATAAAATGATTTTGAAGACATGTATGGAAAATGTGGTAACATAGACAAGGCAGTGAGTTGTTTGAAAAAATGTCTCAAAGAAATGTGGTCTCATGGTGATCCACTATGTAATGGACGGTTGAGTGATCCATAGTGTTGGCCTATTCCTCATTGTTCTTGATGGTGACATCAATAGTGGTACTGGTTATTAGAGATAGGTTTGCTCTTATCCCATTATTTTATGTATATCTTGTTCCAGAATTGGGATATTGAGTACACCATGTTGTGATGATTTCCATATTTACTCATATTCAGACATGGTTCCCATGGATATGATGCCACATTGCACTGATGTTTCGACATAGTGTAGGTGATGATGATGTGTTGTTGATGGTAGTGAGCTAGAGTCAAGGACACAACTCCACATATATGTACATGAAGACACATTTTATATTATGTTATACCTACTTGGTGTTGAGTGGTGTGGGAACACTTGCACGCTTGTAGAGAAGGCCTCATATTTTATATGATAAGTTATGTTTAGTAAGCATGAGTGTGACTTTCCATGTATAATTTTGGCTTCATTAAGTGGTCTACACTTGTCTACTCCATGAGGCACATTACCATGTGAGATGTGTCCTACATGTGTCTTCTCCATGAGGCACATTTTCATGTGATATATGGCCTTGAGTGTGTTTTCCACTTGGCATATGTCCATGTCGTGTAGGGCTTTATGGTGCACATTCCACAATTATGCACATGAGGGGGATGTGGCCTAGAAGTGCCTTTTTTCACTAGGAACATTACCATGCCATATGGGGATTTTTGTGTTCATGTTGCAAACACACATGAAGGACTATGTTTATAGTTAGGATATGACTTCCCTCTTTCCTTATTTAGTGGCTAGTTTCTAGTCACATAGTGATGTGATGTGCAATGTCGATGATTGTGAGGTTTATTTGGTTATTGGTGACTTTTACTTTGCTTGTGTGGGCCAACAATTACTATTTTATCTTTATTGTATTATTTTAGCCACTAATTGTGAAGTTAATTTTCATGTATCTTTTGTAGTTACACTTGGTTTAGTGTTGCAATTGTAATACTCAAATTCAATGAATCTAAAATGTGGGTTGAGTACTACAATGGATTTCATGATAGTCTTGGAATCAAATTTTTCACTTGAATCAAAGATAGAGTCATTCTAAAATAAATAGGCATTTACTCATGCAGATGTTTTATCTAATTTATTGACAAATTTCTTTTAATAACAATGCATAGGATATTCATGATATATCTTCTTACCTTTAAATAACTTCTCAACCCCAAACTAGAATGATCATAAGACATAAGTTTCAGAACAACCTTGTTTCCAATGATGATAATGAAAATACCTAAACCAATTTCCCTCCTAGTACCAAGAGCATACTTTGAATAACAACCCCAAGTCCTGAGATGAACAAAATAAAGATCTCTAACAAAACAAAAACTAAACAACCAAAACAAAGCAAAGAAAACAAAGAAAAATAAAAACAAAAACAAAAAATAAAAACCTACCTAATAAAACAAAACACAAACCTAACTTAACTAAAAACCAAAAACCAAAAACTTAATTACATATGATATAGTAGAATACATTTTCCTCTCAAAATATCAAACCTTTCTATGCACCAAAATAGTGCTTGAGAAACTGACCATTAATAGGTAATGGAACAAACTCTCCTATTAAGTACTCAAACGAAAGGCATTCTCCCCTAAGATTTCAGCTATTTGATAGGGACCTAACCAAAATATTTCAAACTTTTGGTGATCTCCCTTCTTTTCTTTAGCCTTATCCCATAATAACACTAGATCTGATATTCTAAAAGCTTTTACTTTGGCTCTCTTGTCAAACCAGTGCTTGACAATAGCCTGATGTTTAGAGAATTGTTGCAAAGTAGCATCCCTTTGTTCTTCCATATTTAATAAGTTAAGCAGTCTAACCTCAATCCTATCATCCTTATTATAAAACTCCTGCATAAACTTCAGAACAGGTATTTGTAAATGAATGGGGAAGATTGGATCTTGGCCATAAACTAACTTAAAAGGTGAATTCCTTAGGGCTGCTTTGATTCTGGTTCAATCTGCCCATAAGGCAAATCTCAGCTGGGTATGCCAGTCCCTAGGGTTACTTTCTAACAACTTTTTTATTACTTCCAATAAATTCTTATTTGTGGACTCAGCCACTCCATTCCCCTGAGGGTAATAATTGGAAGAATATTTTAACACAATCTTATGCTCATAGGCCCATGAAATAAACTCAACAGAAGAAAAAGCAAGGCCATTATCACATACTAGAGCAAATGGAACTCCAAACCTGGTTGTGATGTTTTCTGTCAGAAACTTGATGACCACCTCTGTGGTACTATTCTTGCAAGGCAGGGCCTCCGTCCAACGTGTGCAATAATCCATTGCAGTCAAGGTGAATTTATGCACTGCAGAAGAATTTGGATTAATCACACCTACAAAATCAAGTGCCCATTGGGCAAATGGCCTTATCTCATATACCGGTTGTAGGGGCATTGCAGGATTCCTTTCTCTAGATGCAGAAGTTTGACATACATGACAAGTCCTGCAATGTTGATGCACATCTCTAAACACATAAGGCCAATAGTAACCTAACCTTAAAATATGATGAGCCAAAGCATCAGCAGATCCATGTCCTATTCCATGCCTGCCATGAAATTCATTTATAGCATGTTTAGCTTCTTACTGATCCAAACAACATAGGTAGATTCCTTGGAAATTCTTCCTATAGATTGATCCTCCTTTAAGCATATAATGAGCACTTTTCATCCTCAGTGCTCTTCTTTGAGTAGCATTCATCCCTTTTGGACACTTGTTATTGAGGAGGAAAAAGACTAAATCTGTATACCAGGGATCTTTTGTGAATGATTGAACAGTGTACTATTGGCAAGTTATACTTATGTCCACTTCAACCATTGCCTTTGACAAACCTTGACCTCTTACAAGCTTCATTGGGTGAATCTCCAAGTCAAATTCTTGTAAAATGGCCATCCATTTCCCTCTTCTTTCCCCTAATTCACTTTGCATTAGGAGGGACTTTACAGCTAGATCTGGGACTATAGCCATCACTTGACTTCAGATTATGTAGTGTCTAAACTTCTTCACTGCTCGTAACAATGCAAAAGCCTATTTTTCTATTGATGAATACCTTACTTCTGCATTCTTAAATGGAGAGCTCATAAAAGCAATTGATCTCTCCTCATTCTCTTCTCTTCTCTGTGTCAAAACTGCTGCACATGAATGCTCTAAAGCAAAAGAATAAAGATAGAAGGGTTTTAAATAATCTGGACTTGTTAAAATAGGTGCCTCAAATATAGCTTGTTTAATCTGCATGAAAGCAGACTTGGCCTCTTCACTCCATTCAATTTTTGCATCCTTCTTCATCATTTCATTAAGTGGTTTGACAATCTCTGCAAACCCTGTTATAAACTTCCTGACAAAATTAATCCTTCCAAAGAAAGATCTCATCTCCTTCTTACTTCCTGACCTTGTCAACTTCAAAATGGCTTGTACTCGATCAGGATCTATGGAAATTCCCTCCTCTGATATAATGTGACCTAAAAGCTTCCCTTTAGAAACTCCAAATACACATTTCTTTGGGTTAAGAGAAACACCATAACTGATACATTTCTTTAGTACTTTCTCTAAATCAGTTGCATGATCTTCTCTACTCTTAGAGAAGATGGTTAGATCATCAACATAGATGATTATACACTTTCCTATTAGGTCTTTAAAAGCTACATCCATCGCTCTTTGAAAAGTAGCACCAGCATTGATTAGACCAAATGGCATCCTCCTGTAGGCAAATGTGCCCCACTTTGTAGTGAAAGCAGTCTTCATCCTATCCTCATGACTTACCAGTACCTGATTGTATCCTGAATATCCATCCAAGAAAGACATCATTTGAGATCCATTAATTTTTGCAATACTTCATCAAGGGAAGGTAATGGATAGTTGTCCTTCTCAGAGGCTTTGTTTAAATTTTTGAAATCCACACATAACCTGATTTCCCCATTCTTCTTCCTCACAAGAACTAAATTAGCCACCCATGTAGAGTGTCTAACTGGAAAAATTATTCTTGCAGCCAAAAGCTTTTGTACTTCTTCTGGATCAAGAGGCTCGATTAATGCATTGACTGGGTGTTGCTTTTGGTGAAACGGCTTGGCTTCTGGCTTAAGAGGAATTGTATGTGTGATGACAGATGTATCAAAAGTCTTCAAATCATCATAGCTCCAAGCAATTGCTTCAATATTCTGCTTCAAGACTTTGATTATCTCATCCTTTATTTCCTGAGGACAAGTCTTCCCTATAAGAACATTCCTTTCTGCCCCTGAGTGAGCCAAATTAACGGATTCATACTTTCCTCCCTCACTCTTTGTAGGCATTCTCTGATAAGCTCGTGGATCTGAATCAAATATCCTTTCCAATGCTATCATCCCTTTTGGGATGTTATTGCTCTTTAAATCCATTATCCCTTCTGGATTGTCACTTTCTGGATTCCAGTCTCCTTGATCCCTATCAACATCATCAATTATCTGTCCTTGAAATACATCAGAACTCTCCAAAAAGGCCAAAATATGTTGATCATCATTAAACACCTGGAAGTGTCTAACATTGTCAGGAATTGCAGGGACTGAAATCAACTCCACAGAAAACCTCTTTAGATTTGAATCTTGCATTAGGCTCTAATGTACTTGCTGCAACGGCAAGAGCATCTGCTATTTGATTTGCTTCCCTTGGAATAAGAGTAATCCCAAAGGCATCAAAATCTTCTATTAAATTCAGACCCTATTCCTATAAGCAGCCAATCTTTTATTATGGCAAGTGTATTGGCTACGTACCTATTTCACAATTACCTCAGAGTCTCCCATCACTGTAAGAGCAGTTACCTTCTTCTTATGAGCAAACATAAGTCCTCTTGCAAGTGCCTCATATTCAGCCACATTGTTAGTGCAACCAAACTGCAATCTATAAGAAGCAAAATAAGTTTTCCCTTTCGGGTTAGTTAGTTCAATTCCTGCTCCACTTCCTACTTTAGATTTAGAACCATCAAATTTAAGAGTCCATAACTGGTCTTTTTCTGAGAGCTCTTTCTTTTTAGAAACTATAGGGATTTTGTCACTTGTGACATGTGGCGGCTCGGACTTTTGCTGTTTATCAGAATCCGTGTTGAGAAGGAGTTCAGTTAACGATTTTCCTAGCTCCTTAATTTGTTCAACAACTACCTCCTAAGCAATTTCTTGGGCTGAGTCAGCATCTGACTCATCTTCTATTAACTCTTTTGGTATTGGAAAAGCATCTAGAATAGGGATAGTGGAATGAAACTAAGATACTTCCACCTCTTCACGATCTGAAAACCCTAAGACCTGAGTTTGTTCTACTGGTAAAGAAACTTCTTCTTGAGAAAGACTGATCCATGTAAGAATAGTTGCATCCTTAGCTTGGAAAGAGAACTCATTGATGGGAGTCTTAATTACCTCTTGAGATTCTTGCTTGGGTAGATCTACATGCCTTAGAATATCTATGCATGACTGACATGTCAACTCCAAATGGTTATGATAGTGTATTCTACACCAATTAGGAAGCAATAAATTACTCAAATCAGTTTCTGTTCCTAAAACCAGCCTATTTTGTTGCAATTTCCTTATTAGAACTTGCTGGTTGATGTGAATCATCGAGTCACTATGGTCTAAGGATAGTGTATCCTCAGGACTAACTACAGAGAAAGTAAGGACTTCCTCTTGCTTATAAACACCTATCTCAGTCTCAAAGAATGCTACTTCATTTGGAGTATCATACTCTGTAATCATGTGTTTGAGCCTAGTTTCACTTTCAATTATTATTTGAGTGGCAACTCCTTTCCATGGTAACCACATGTGAGAGAAATCCAAAGACAGATACCCTCCTATGCTTTTCATTAGCTCTCTACTTAAGAGCATACCATATGTTTCTGGGATATCAGCTATTTGAATATCTATATAAGTTTGGATCCTTGGATCTGATCCAACCTAGACATGCATGTTCTTCAACTCACCTACAACATTGACTTCAGTTTTATCCAACTGAATCACCTTTTTATTGGTTGGAATAGGACTCAATCCTAACTTCTTACTGATCGAAAAAGGCATAAATTTTTTTGATGCCCCAGAATCTAATAAAAAATTATGTAGGTTCTTTCCAAAAATTCTCAAACTTAACAAGAAAGGTGGGGTATTGGTCTTACCTTTATACATTGCTGCATTGGTCTCCTTTGGGGGAGTCACTTTACCTTTCCCTTTTAGGCGATCTGCTTCTTCCAAAGTATTTAATACCACCTCTTGTTGAGTTGGGCACGACTTCATGATATCAAAAAAAGACAGTGATGTCTTCTGCCTTTGTAATTCTACAACAAAGTCAAACTCCGAATCATTCCTAAATTGGTACTTAGGAAAAGAAGGTTGATTACCTCTATTTTGAGAATCAGAAGGTCCTTTTGGTGGGGGTGGATTGTTATCTGCATTCTGATTTGGTGGAACCATCTTGTTAGGGGGTGCAGATGTAGTGAATGGCCCTTTATTCTGGTTCCTCAAAAAGTGACCACCCTTAGATTGGAAAGCTTGAGCATCATAAACATCTTCCTCTGGCTCATTATCCCCTTGCATAGGGAATTGATACTTTTCTTCAATGGTTTCATAAGTCATGGCAGTGTTGACTGGCCCATTGCCTTGATTGGAATTTCCTGCTTGAGGATGGGCATCAGCCTATGCAATTTTCACCATCTTCTCCATTTCTGGGAAATTGACCTAAGAATGGGCTGTTGTATCATGCAACCTACACCAATTTGTCATAAAATTCAAATCAACAACATTAGCAGTATTTGATCTCTCTTCACCTGCTTGATAATTATGGGGAATTCCTCCATTATTAGGTCCAGTGTTCCACTGCCTATTATTGTTGTTGTTGTTGAATCTTTGATTATATCCTCTGTTTTGATTTTGATAATTTTGGTTTGAGGAGTTCTAACTTTGGAAGTTCCTATTGGTGTTTTGATTTTGGTTCTGATTAGAATAATTTCCCTGATAGTTATAACCTCCTTGATTGTTGTAATTCTGGTTTTGATTATTGGGAGGGTTTTGCCTGAGTTGTGCCATGTCATTTGACATCTGAGAGAGAGTCTTTTTGAGAGTCTCTACTTCACTTGTAAGTTGAACAGTTTGATCATTCTGCACATATTGAACTATGGCTGGGGAATGGACATGGGTTGATCCTCCCCCTTGTTGTGATTCACTTTGAGGTTGATGTTGTGGTTGATGTGAGGAATCATGCATGCTATTGCCAAAGAAGGGCACCGTTGGCGGAGTTTGCAACTTAGATACTGGTCCATAATGAGAATAAGACGTCCCTGGAAAAGTGTTATATAATGGTGGATTAGGCATCTGATAATTCATAGGAGGAAGGGTTGCTCCTAAACCTGGTGGTTGTAGACTTATCTGATGTTGCAATTTGATAACCAAATGGTAAATTTTAGACAGAGAGTCTATCTAATCAGGTTGATAAGTTCTTTGCAAGAATAGGCCAATCAAAGGATCAACAACTCTCAGATACACCTGTATGGCCACACCCTCTGGCACTAAATAAGGCTCTTGTAGCCTATGATACATCCTTTGGAACCTAGTGTTGAACAAGGGAAGGGGTTCATGATGTTCCTTCCTTATGGTGGAAAATTGGAGATATAATATGGCAGGGTCTACATAAACCCTAAACTAATTAATAAAAGCATTTTTCTAAATCTGTCCAACCCAAAATAGACCCTTGGGGCAGATTTAGATACCAATTATATGCCATATCTCCTAGACAATAGAGAAATAGTCTATATACCACATCTTGATGAGCAACCTGAGCTCGTGTGCAGGCATCTTTGAATGCTTGTATATCCTCTCCACTTCTTGATTCTCCATGCATGTATTTCGGGCATAACTTCTCTGGGTTCTTTGGTAAATCATGGAATCCCCTAGGAATAGTCCCTAATGGGGAGGGATTATTGACAAAGTAAGCCATCGGTGCGATTGATTGGGCAGGTGGTGGTGATGTAGGTTGAATTGGTGGTGACAAAGGCCTATTTGGTGGTGGTGTAGGTGGATTTGGTGGAAATCCAGGTGGAGTAAGCAGTGGTGGTAACGTAGGTATTTCTACCCTATGAGCATGGGTTCTAGGTCTAACCAAGGTTAGAAGTTCTTCAAATAGTTAATGATTAGCAGAGGATCTGAGAACCCTCTCGTATCCCTCCAGTGAAAAATATCTTCCGTGAGCCAGCTTGTCCTTTCAGGCCCTCCTTCTAGCGCCAACTTCTGTTGATGGTTAAAATGACACAAACAACATTAAAACAGAATATTGCTACTCTATTTCTCCTAAAAATGAAAGACAACATGTAGTAGCCTAAATCCCAAGGTCCTAGTAGTTGGTTCTCAACTATCTGGTGTCACTCAATTTTTCCATGCAACTGTAATGTTCAAGGGGTCTGTACTAGTAACAAAAGATTCAAGCTATGACTCTTTTTATCAAAATAGTTCTTGTAAATCAATGGGTTTTAAATAAAAGAAAAAGATAGAACAAAGGGGTAAACCAGTAAGTATGAATCAAATTTATCTAGTTTCTGGACATATATCTTTAACAATGAATGTTTCTTAATAGATCATCAAACCATAAGATGACACAATCCATAGCATAATCTATACCACTCCATACATTTTAGGTGCTTAATTAACTACGCATACTCTTCACAAATATTCCAAGGGTTTCAAAACAACACACATTCATTCATCATCAAGATTCTAGATCAACAGATTTTTTAATAACTTCAACTCAATGACAATCTAATAAGATAATCCTTAAATCTGATTCCTTCAAATGACTTTCATCATTCAAGAAACTCTTATGTTCAGTACAATCACTGCATACAGATAGATTATAACTTATCAACCTTATCAAACAAACAATTTAATTCTAAATACCATATTTCAAGAAAACCTGCAATTCTATTAACTGTAAAAGATCAAGTACAATGTATCTCCAAAACAATAATCACTACAAAAAAACTCTATCTCTTAGCATCTGGTAAGCCAATCTAATTCTCAATTAGCCAACCTTTACAATATGATACCCATCAGGTATTTATAGATATAAAAAAGTTTGAACCCTACTTCTATTTTAGGAATTCCACCTTTTTAGGAACTAAACTTTCTTAGAAACTCAGATCAATTTGATCTTGAACCTTTACATTAAATCTTTCAGTTTGATCTAAAAATAGAAGATAGAATAGAAGAGGAAGTCATGCGCTCAAAAAGCTATCAGTGTTGTATGCATGCAACATGCAAGGAAGGAGAACATCATGCATGCAAGCTTTTTATGCATGTGAAGCTGGATCCACAATGAACTCATCATAAATAGTGAAGACTTGTTGTAAAGCATCCATATCTGGCCCATGAATCCAGTCATCTTCAAATTTGATCCGATCCAACTCAACTGCAGCAAACTCTTTCATACTTTTCACCTTTATCAATTCTCTCCCTGCAACTTTTATCTCTTCTTTGACTTCTACAAGTTGATCTATTACCAAGTCTCCTCCATCATCCTTCTCCTACATGAGTCCTTGAAATATTTCATTCCATTTCTCTGTAACCTAACTCAAAGGCATGCCATCTTTTTTCATTACATTCACATCTACAATTATGGCCATGACTGCTTGCAACTCTTCCAACTGCTCAGTTCAATTATTAACTGCTTCCTGAATCTCATCCTTATGCTTGCTCAAAAAGCCAGTCCTAAACTTAAGTATGCGAGAATTTTTCTCTACAAAGACTTTGTTATCATCTTCAAGTATAGATTGTTCTAGAAGAGTAGTTAGAGGCAATGCATTTACCTTTTCTAACTTTTCACTATACTCCTTATACTCTTCTTCTTGTTTTTTTGATGCCTCAATGTATTGATGCATCTCTTTTATTACTCCTTCTGCCTCCTTGTAGGCTTCAAATCCTTTTGCTAAAACCTCACCTACCTCACGGTTCAATTTGTCTATCCATTTTTCCACCATCTCCGCCTTACCTCTAACTTGCACCAAATCATCTACCTCCATTTTGCTTAACAAAACAGGAGTCTCAATGGCTGCAACTTGTTGTGACCTTGGAGAGGAGACACTCTTCAAGAATGAATGTAACTGATCCAATTGAGCTTTAAGCTCATCTTTCTTTTGTTTGTCCTTCATCATTCTTGATTTAGTTGTTGAAGCCACTACATCAATTAGATTCATTTGTTGATTCCTAGTGGGTCTTCCCAAATTAACCATACTCAACTGATAGTCTGTTAGCTGCATATCCCCTACCTCCTTTTTTGTCTTAGGCATGGCACATTCAGCAACTATCTCCCCTTTATCTGTGAGTTTGGTAGAATGTAAGATTTTAGCCTTCTTCTTAGGCTTTTCCTGCTCTATCCCCTTCATCATGTCCTCCCAATTAAGAGGTTGAGGAGGTGTTCTAGCTCTTTTCTATAGGTCTAACTTCAACCCTATAGGAGTGTTGGGAGCAGTCATCATCATGGAAGTGGAAACAACAATTGTAGAGGGTGGTTGAATATTTACCTCAGGTTGAGAATCAACCTTTGATTTCTCCTGTTGCTCCTGTAGCACATGCATCCGCACCAACTTCTCAGCGTCTTCTCTATCCTTTTGTTCTTTTCTCTTCCTTCCTTCCTCTTCTTCTCTTTCTTGAACTTCCTTTTCTAATCTTTCTTTTTTCAAAACCTTTTGTTTCTCTTTTTCTATCCTCTCTATTTCTAAGGCCTTGAGCTTCTCTGCATTTTCCCTTTCTTCTTCAGCTTGTTGTTTCTTTATTAGCTCTTCAGCATCTCTTTTCTTTCTTAGAGCTTCAACTTCTTCTTCTTTTTGTCGAGCTTCCTCTGCAAGTTTCAGTTTAGCAACCAAGATTTCCTTTTCCCTCCGATTTCTTGCTTTCTCCTCCTCAAGATCATGGATCTTTTGTCTCAATTCTAACTTGTCATTTTTTGCTTTGACCTTGAGCTCATGCTCTCGTTGCCTCATTTGCTTCTCTACTTCATCAGTTACTGCCCTTGTTTCAATTTGTTTTGCTTTTAATTGCTGCTGGTGAAGTAAAGCATTAGCTTGTAACTTTGCATCTATTTCTTTTTGCTTTTCTGTTGCAGCCCTTGCATCAGAATCTCTTGTAGCATCTTCAAATAGTTTCCATTTCACTTCTTGTGTCATAATCTACTCAATAGTATGCTCTAGAGGCATGTTTTCTTGCAAATCCTTCTCTCACAGAGTTTCATCTGAGTCTATCTCAACTTCCAAAACTTCTTCCTCTACTTCTTTTCCCTTAGCAATTTTAGCCATGCTATAAAGTACTCCTTCCTGAACTTCTTTGCTCATTTTCCTTGTTAGTGGGGCTTGTGTGGATGATTCCCCCAATGTGGGTGTAGAAACAGTAGATCCTATTGGAACATCTCCCTCTGGTGCCTCTTCTTCTTCATCAACCACCTCAAGTTCTATTTCTTCAACATCCGGAGGAAAGAATTCCAATGGATCTTTGGGAGGTGTCTTCCTTTTAATCCTCTTGTACCCTTTACCCTTCTTAGGAGCTAGTTCTTGAGGAGTCTGGGTTCTCATCATCAACCATTGCACACTTCTATCTAAAACTGTTCTTCCAATTTTCTTAATATCAATTGTTTCTTCCTCATTCTAGTCTATTGGATCTAAGCTTTTGGTGCCAATGTTCAAGGCTTCATATGAGGGATCCAATACAATTCCATCATCCACCAACGTGTCAAGAATATTTTCTTTAACACCCAACTCTACCATAAGTGCAACCAAAAATCTTTCATAGTTCTTCTTTCTCAAATCATATTCATCCTGCCGATCACTCCAAAAGTCCTCTAACAAATTAAAATGTCTACTGAACACTGAAGGTAATAAGGCATACATTTTCTTCCTTGGATCAAAATACTTACGATCTGTATACAATCCCAATTTCAATTGTATCAAATCATTACAAACCACCTTTGCTCCCTTCAAGTGTTCACAACTATATTCCCCCAACTTCATGGGAAATTTATGACATCCAATCTTGTGCTTAATCTCGAACCGAGCATTAACTCCAATGGCTTGATACACAAACTCTATAAGCACTATTATGTTATTGCAACATCTTGGAAGTAAATGTGGATGGCCTTCAAAACAAAATAACCTAAAGTATGTAAATTTAGGGTATTAGATGTACCAACTTCCCCATTCAGCAATAAAAGCCATAGCTTCCGGACTCAACCTGTATCCTGCATCTCCACTTAACTGGTTGATAACCACATATAAAAATGCATCATTGACTCTTCTGAAGTGAGTCTCAACAACCTGAAGAGATAATTGATCATAGTGCTCCCACACCTTCTTTTGTCCATCCAAGGCTCCCATTATGCCCACTCTGTTCAATCTTGTGAAAACACCCACTCTTGCTGCTGCATAAACCACATAAGAAGTCATGAAGAAAGATTTAGTTTGTTTGACCCTTGTGAGCCGATCATGCATAGCATCAGAAACAATCATTGACCAATCAAGCTATTGTTCTCCTTTCAAGATAGTCTAAATAAAAGGAAACATCCACTCCTTGAAGAAAAATGCATCCCTCTTTCTAAACACCCTAGACAACATTGCAATCAACCTTGCTATCTCTTCATAGAAATCTGCTCTCTTTGGCTGATCTACAAGCTTGGTTAGAGATTTCTTTTCTGTCCTCAGCCATTTCTTGTTTAGATGAGATTTATTCATTCCCTTATACTTACTATATTGCTCCAAGGCCTCTGCCTCATTTAATTGTACCAAGTTCTTTGGATCTGGAACATTAAATATAGTCTGAAATGCTTGAGGAGTGAGATTAATAATCACATTGTCTTGTGAATCCGTACATAGTCTTGTAGCAGGATTGTAAGCACTAGCTACTATCATGATTAACTCTGAGCACTGGACAGATATAGGAAATAAAGTGATATGAGCTAACCCAGTGTTGACAATTATTTCCGTAGTCAATGTAATATCCTTGTCAAATGCCTCTGAATACCATTCCTCAAAATTGTATTGACCTAGATTAGAATCAGTGATATCCAACCAATCTGATTCCACCTTGCTCATCTTCACAATCAGACTCCTGTGATTATACCTTAAGGTATAAGGCAGTTGTTCTAGCTTCACCTTCTTTATTTTTGGTGTTGTCTTTGATGTTCCAGTCGGTTGATTCCTTCGAGCAGCCTCTCGTGATGTTCCTGACATCTTTCAATTCTAAGCTCTAATTAGATCTTTAGATATCATTATAAAACATGCTTTTAAAGCATACCTGTTGCATATACATCGGAGTCAGAACCAAAAAGAAACTCAAAACAATCCCTTTTACAAAACTATCGAAATCGGAGCAAAAGGATTTGTTTTTCTTCCAATTTTCCAATTTTCATATCCGACTTCAACTCCGCCTCCATCTAGGTTATCATTACTTTTTCAAAGAAGAATTTTATTACATTCAGAGCCAAAAACAGGATAGAAATGGAATCAATGACTTTTGTAAAAACAAAACTCTTAGGTCCATAATCAATTCCAATCCCACCTCCGACTATGTTAATCATGACATCATCAAATACTTTATTCATTTTCAACACTTCATGATTAAAACCTAGGTCGCTGTAAAATGGAAAAGGAGCTTTAGAACTCTACACTCATATGACCATGGGGAACGATTGCATTTTAGGGCCATTATTTAAATCATATTAACTATGATCATCAAGCGATACGAAACCCTAATCTAACGAACCTGATAAAAAAAACTAGGGCATGGGTTTAAACCTTGCCATTCTACACATACAACGGAACCCTAATTAAACAATAAATCTAATCTACCCTAACTCACTATAAAATCTCTAATCTACCTCACTTTAGATTTCTAATTTTTAACAAATGCCATTAAAACCCTTAATCTAATCTAATCTACTACAAACCAAAAACAAACATGACGCAATCACGATTAAGATGTGAAAGCGACTACACCTAAAAATAGAAAGAAACAACATGAAAGTACAAGAAAACAAAGATTTAAAGCAAGAGAAATAAGACCAAACAAGAACCTGCTCATTCAATCATATCAATAATCATAAATTTTCCTTAAAACAAAATGATCGAACACATGAGCAAATATAAAGTAGAACACAACAATCACGACCATAAATCAACAAAAAACAATAAAGCTAAGAAACCTACCTTAAACACAAACAAGTCCGAGCTAACTTTCTGAATTGATTCGCGCACAATATCCCTTCTGTATCTCGATCAATTTGCTCAAACGAACTCTGCTACTGCTGTTTCATGCTCTTAGATCTTTAACAATAACAATACTGATCAGTTTAACCCTTAATAAAGGTAAATATGTGAATTTCTACCTACACCGGCAACCACCATTAATGTATTAAAGCATAGTAAAGGCAGAGTCGGAACTGTAAGAGAATGAACACTCGTCTGCAGTGCAACTTCAGTCAAAAAGTCAACGACAAAAAGTGGCGGGGGTGGAACTAAAATGGAAACGAAATCTCAAATTTATAAAATTTCCAAACCCCATTCCCATTCCAGTTTCGAGTCCGCTAGCTAAAAAGAAAACAAAAGTAAATACAAAAAGTAAAGTAAAAGACCAACCTAATAAAACAAAACACAAAGACCAAGACTAAGCAAAAATTAAAATAGCAGAGGCAAGATCGGAATAAATTATGATTTTGCAAATTTTGATAACAACCATCCTAATACCCACTCCGGCTCCACTTCCGCTAAAGACCAAAAACAAAGGCAAAGAAAAGACTATCAGGATAGAACCAAAAACAAGCCTCAAAAGAACTTTCAGAACCTGATTCAATTCCGGTTCCGATTCTGACAGACTCAAAAAACAAAATAAAAGATAAAGAACACAAAAAGGGGGACCCATTTTGACCAAGGCAAAAGATGGGGTGGTTATGCAGGGCATAACAAGTATGTTTTGATTTGACCACCACACTGCGAAAAGATGTGCACATATAACAAGCGACTACTCCAAATAGTTCTATGCACTGTATTAAATAGAACTCGTATTTCCAATGGGTAGGAATTACTTAATTGATAATTTGGCCTACTCCCATTACTTGGCCTTAAATATTATAGAAAAATTATAAAAGAGCTATTAGAATAACAACATACATGAAAAAAATAATGACGAAAGGGGCAGACGAGACCAAACGTCCGAGCTATGGTCAGGCAAGAGTTAACGGCACCGTCAAGTGCATTTTCCCACCTGTTGTCGGGTGAAAAAGTGGGCGGGTTAGCTTCATCGACAAGTTTATTTTGTGTGGCATGGGAAAAGTGGAATGGAATGAGGTGGGCCTTTTCTATTTGGAGAAAGCAAGGCGCAAATAATATTTTTTTTGTTTCTTGTCTGCATGTTGAAAGGGAAAGCAGAAGGTCTTAGTGCACGTGGACGAATTCGAGGAGAATACCGATCAAATTGAGGTGACGTGTACTATCCAATAGTGTTGCAGAGGGTTTGACAACACTATTTGGGTTGCTTCTTTCTTAACATGTAGGGTTTTCCAACATGAATTGTTGTGAAACAGAATGAAGTGTGTACTATGAATTACACTATGTGTTGAGGGTTATTACTATCCCTGTTAAATGAGAGATGTGCTATTTGATAAAATAAAACACCATCTATATGTTTGTATATTTGCATTACAAGAAACAGGTTGGGTATACCGTATAAGTAAAGGCAGGCTTCAAAACACATTGTATTTTCTGACATGCACTACACAATGTGCACACCTAGATATACTGGTCTAAAAACCAGAAAGGGCTAGGGTATGTTATGATGTGGAGGTTGAAAAATGAATTGTGTTATGAAGTATGCATTTTTTTATATACTTGAAACTTAAACAAAACAATGGAAGGTGTGATCTAGAAGACTTTCATACTGTTTTCTAATATTCCATCTTACAAAACCGTGGGTCTTAAGAACCAAGCAACCCACCACAACACAACACTTTACATCTAAATAAGGAGATTCAAATAACTGAAACCCAGCACTATGTTTCCCATTCAAAATTATTTTGTGCACTTTTTTTTTTCAATGGTGAGAAATTTAAACACAACAATGGAATGTGTGATTTTGAAGACATTCAAGTAACATTCCATATTGCAAGACCATGTGTGTTAAGAACCAAACAACCCACCATGAGATGACCCTTTACATTTAAACAAGGAGATTCAAATAACTGAAACCCAGCACTGTGTTTCCCATTCAAAATAATATTGTATAGTTTTTTTTATTGAAACCCAACGTTTCCCATTCATAATTATTTTTTGCAGTTTCTTTTTTCGATGGTGCGAAATTTAAACACAACAATGGAATGTGCGATTTTGAAGATATTCGAGCAACTGAAATACTCCACATTCTGTTTCCCAAATTTCAAACACAAAGAACTTGTAAAACCCTCTACATTAAAACAAGGAGATTCAATAACTGAAACCCAGCACTGTGTTTCCCATTCAGAGTTATTTTGTCTAGTTGTATTATCAATCAACTTAAATTTAAACACAACAATGGAATGTGTGATTTGGAAGACATTCAAGAAACTGAAATACTCCACATTGTGTTTCCCAAATTTCAAATTACCCCTCACCTCCATTTCGTCGATATTCTACTCCAACTCCTCCATGTGCACTCATACCTTAAGCTTTCCATTTACATTTAAACAAGGAGATTGAAAAAAATAAGTGAGCCACAACCCACTGTGTCTTCCATGATGCTAATGTTATGTAAATTTTGTGTTGGAAACATATGGGCAGATATTGAAAATGAGTGTTTTGCTCGAAGTAGGTGTTGTTAAAAGAGTACAACGTGAACTTCAAAACATTCATTTCTCATAGGCTGCATAAAATAACAAGTGAGCCACAACCCACTATTTTTTCCATGATGCAACTGTTATGTGAATAATGTGTTGGGCAAAGATCGAACAAGAGTATTTTGCTGAAAGTAAGGGTTAAAAATTATGAAGCTCAGATTCAATACATTGTCCTCTTACTGTGTGCATAGCACTACCTGTTGTCTTCTTACTATTTTTGGAAAGTCAAGGACAACCCATTGTGTTTTCCATACTACAATAGTTAAGTAATTTTTTTGTTGGAAACATATGAACAGGTAGTGAACAAGACTGTTTTTCTTAAAGTAAGGGGTCTCATAAGACAAGAAAGGGAATTTGAAAACATTATTTTATTACAGTCAAGAAAAAATAAGAAGTGAGCCACAACCCACTATGTTTTTCATGATGATATTGTTATGTGAATAATGTGTTGGGTAGAGATTGAACAAGAGTGTTTTGCTGAAAGTAAGGGTTGTTAAAAATTATGAAGCTTAGATTCAATACATTTTCCTCTTACTCTGTGCATAACACAAAGCGGATATACATACCCGAAGGAGCTCCAAATGGCTACTACTCTTGCCCTCGCTATCCACCAAAATGTCACCATCCAAAAAAGGCCAAAATGGGACCTTGTCAGCCCTTTTTATTATTTGCTAATAATTGTTTCGAATGGCAACGTTTTTGGCTTTTTGTCCATCCACGTCGAACGATTATTTTGAAAAACTGTAGGTGTTGACACAATTTCCTGGCAATGGGACAAAAAATGGCACAGGGGATGAGATGTTCGGCCGTCATGTCTTTCCTTCCATCCGGCAACCTTTTCCGTCGCCACGGGTCCCACCTCTTCCATTGCGGCTCTTTTCTCCATGTGGTATGGCCACATATGCTATTATATACACATACGTGAATTTTGTCCACGAGTTAAGGAGGGAGAAAGCTAACTCCTAGACAAAATTCACATATGTATATAACATAGGATATGCCGGTTCCTTTGCAACAGAGAGGAGACAATGTGTTTTCCAACTATGACATCTTGTCATGTTGTGTAGTATCCATGCATGTTTTTGATGTTTTTTTCAATGCACATAGGTGAATTTTGTCTATGAGTTACACCAGTTTCAAATTCCCAGACAAAATTCACCTATGCACATTTAAAACTACATGAAAAACATACATAAGAACATACATGGACACATACATAACATGAGGAGACGTCGTAGTGAAATAGTGGATTTTACAATAGTTTGAGTTTTACGAGACAGTGTGTTTTCCAAAACAATAGTGTATAAAATGGTGAAAAAAATGCGATTGGATGTAGGATTTTCCCTATTTCCCAATTATGATTTTGAATGCCACGGTATGCCCTTTTTAATCCATTGCAAAAAACAATGCAAACAATGGCAACATTCCAGGTTTTACATGATTTTTGAAATATAGCATTTCATTGCAGAACCCATAGATTCTACTTTCTACAAACATTATTCAATAATTTCACTCATATTTCTACAATGGGTTGTTGCTTATTTCATTCAGAAATGGAAAAATTTGAAAACCAGCATACGGGGAGGAAACAAAACAAAAATTTCAAAACCCTTGACACAAAAAAAATGCTTCAAACCAACATATCCTATGTTATATACATATGTGAATTTTTTCCAAGACTTAGCTTGCTCCCATTATATATAACCTAAATGATCCTAAAGCTAAAAAATAACCATAATTATTTAAGCTTTTGAAAAGCGACGAACAACCCGTTGGGTTTTCATTACTATAACTTTACTTTCTTTTTTTTGTGCAACTTTTTTTGCAAGCAAGGGTAGTTATAAAATATGAAAGTGACCTTCAATACATTGTTTTCTTATAGTGTGCATAACACTAAGTTTCGTCATTGAACAATATTTGAAAAGTGAAGGACAACTCAGTGTGTTTTCCATCGTGCAATATTTTTTGTACATCTTTTTTTTGAAACATATTTTGATATTGAAATGAAATGTTTAGTGCATGTGATGGATTCTTATAAAACATGAATGTGAACTTCAATATAGTGTTTTGTAACAGTCTACATAATAGAAAGTGTTGTCTTTTAACAATTTGTGGGTTGCATGGTTTATAACACCCTGTGTTTTCCAACCTGAAATTTTGGATAACAGTTTGAGTGTCTTGAAAATATTTTCTTATTTACATTGTATGAATGTAAAAATGGCACCTCCAAAAATTACAACTGTTATTTATGGTATAAATTGCAATTCAGTATCTTCACATGATTGACAATAATAATTGGACAAAATAATTGCATGTTGTAAAATAGAGTGGGTTACTTGTATAGCATTTTACAAAAGTGTGGGTTGTGCGCTTCAATTTCTTCTTTTCATTGAAAAAAAATATGGGTATGTGCAGGATCATGATGGGCCAAAAAGTGGTGATATCTAAGTGATATGATCGCCCATGTGGCTAACAACTTTTTTTTTACCCAAAATTGATGAAACAAAAAGGGTTTTTAAAGGATATTCTCAGCTTTCAACCAATATAAATTATGCTTTAATTTTAATTTAATAAATAATTATTATTCATTTCTATTTGAGGGTATGTGCAGGATCATCATGGAAAAGACAGGCCCTTAAGTGGCAATAAAAAGACAAAAAATCAGAGTTAGACAACTTGACGTAAAAATTTGAATAAGTTATCTATATTAATTCAAAAAATGTAAAAATAGAATCTGTAGAAAATTGAAAGTAGTTTCTAAACTACTAGACCTTTATTTTTGTTTTTAAAATCTATTTGGCTAAAATTTGAAATTTCAATGGAGTAGTATTTAAATTTTAGGGTAAAAATAAGAAGTAGGTGTTTGTCTGACCACCCTAACCACAATAAAATGATAATATTTTTTTATAATATTTTAGATATAAGTAGAGGAATCATGTCCCAATGTGATGCATATTTTTTAATATTTTTTTTCCATGTAAATAATTAATTATGAATTTTTTATTACAACTTTTAAAAATTATAAAAGATCGTCTGTCTAACCACCTTAACTTGGTCAAAAATTCATGAAATTCAATATTTTTTTTTTAATCCTATAGTACTCAAATCATAGAATGTGATGCATGTTTCTAATTCCAAAAATGTGATACCATTTGAAAGTTATAGATGTTTTTCAATCAGCCTATCAATTAGGACTTTATTCATAATTCTAATAGAAAATGAATAATAATTATTTATTAAATTTAAAGTGAAGCATAATTTATATTGGTGGAAAGTTGAGAATATCCTCTAAAAACCCTTTTCGTTTCATTAATTTTGGGTAAGAAAAAAGTCGTCAGCCACATGGGCCATCATATGGCTTACATATCACCACTTTTTGGCCCATCATGATCCTGCACATACCCTTGAATTACGACTAAAGTCCTGATTGATAGGCTTATTGACAAAATCTATAGCTTTCAAACGGTGTCTCATGTTTTTATCCCAAAGCATGCGTCACATTCTATGCTTCACATATTATAGGATTTAAAAAAAAAATGAATTTCATGAATTTTTGACCAAGTTAAGGTGGTCATACATACGAATTTTTATATTTTTTAAAAGTTGTAATAAAAAAATCATAATTAATTAATTACTTGGAAAAAAATTACAAAAAAATATGCATCACATCAGGACATGAGTTCCCTACTTATATCTAAAATCTTATAAAAAAATATTATCATTTTATTGTGGTTAGGGTGGTTAGATAGACACCTACTCCTTATTTTTTCCCTAAAATTTAAGTACTACTGCATTGAAATTTCAAATTTTCACCAAATAGTTTAAAAAATAAATAAATAAACCTAGTAGTTTAAAAACTACATTCAATTTGCTACAGATTCTATTTTTACATATTTTTAAAATAATTAGATAATTTATTCAAATTTTTACGTCAAGTTTCCTAACTCTAATTTTATGAATTTTATTGCCACTTAAGGGCCTATTTTTTCCATGATGATCCTGCACATACCCATATGCTTGATTACTATAAAATTGTGCAATAAATTTTTGAACTTTAACTATCCATAACACTTGTAACAATTTTACAGTTTACAGGAAACCAAGGATGCATGTTGTAAAACGGAAATTGGTTCCTACAGTGAAGATTGTCATTGACATGGACAACACACTTGAAAGGTTGTGTAGTAGGGCATCTTCTTCGGGGCGGTCCCATTCACGAAACGTGCAGGTAAGATTTGGTGATTATAAGATGCAATCCAATGTATAATTTTAATCTCTCATAAGTGGTTATGAGGTTGATTGGAAAGTGGGAATGTTTTATTCAGGAGGCAACAACCGCATTATGGAGGAAGTCCCCTCGGTTTATGAAAACGGTCAACTGTAAGGCAGTGACATGTTCAGTAATTGATTGTGAACTTGCAATTGCCCTTCCCTTCCTATGCATGAATCAAAATGCTTTTTAATTTCAGTTCAAAAATATCATGTCTCTTACAAATATTTTGATTTTGGCATATATCATTCTTTGATTTAGGAAAATAATTAGGGAGATGATCTCGCTCTTGCCATAGTCCATGACCGGAAGGAAAAGCGTGCAAAGGGAGACCCTAAGGATGGAGAGGGATCCAATGAAGCATGGGGTGATGTGGTGGGCAGGAAGGTAGATATAATAACTGAATTATTGCATCATTTGGTTGTGTATATATGTTGTGCATTCCATTTGATTGAATATCAAATATATTAAGCGATTTTCTTCTCCAAACTTGTTGTGCAGGTTGCTGCTGAATACAGAAGAGAAACGGTGAATGACAGATATATATATATATATATATATATTATTGTATTGTAGAATAATGAACCAAAAAGTATTATGGTTGGAGAGTATTCAATATGCATAGGCTTCAGCATCACCACCTTCCTATTCTTGACACACCAAAGTGTGGTCGAGCTATGTTGGGGGGGGAACCAAAACAACCCACTCCTCCCCCTGATAAATTGAAAGAGTACCTTCTAAAGAAGGTGGAAAATACAGAGTACCAAATGAATATATGGCAACATCTACAGTAGAAGTGTTTTGTTAGACATGTCTATCAAAATTTTGGGAAACAAAACTTCCTTCAACTTCCCCAAGAAGGAAAGGACGAGGTGAAGAAGAAAATGGCATTATACAACACTGACGAAATGAAGGAGCAGAGAAGGAAAAGAGTTTATAATTGCAGGAGAGAAAGAGACATGAAGGAATGGTAATGTTGAACTGAATTGTTAAATGTGAATTTTCCTTTCTTAATCTTTTATGTTCAGATGCATAGAAGGTTCACTTAACATTAACTTACATGACATGCCAAGGTGATGGTCAAGAAGTGGTTTCTTCCCGCTAGCAAAGTAGGGCTCATTCGCTAGAGGAAGTTGTGGCCATGAAAGGCAAAGACAATGTTGTTCCTCCCACCCCTGCGTATAAGATTCAGAATAAGCATCCTACACAGTTGAAAGTTTCAAGGCACCATCTGAAGAAGAAGCGAAAACAAATGGTGATCTCCAAATCTTTTGTTTACTGTAAAGTTTTTTTTTCTTATTTGAATGAATTGGTTGCATGCATCTAAGTTTGGTGCAACATTTTCAATTCCTCTTATTACAGAACAATGATGAACAATGAACTGCTGCCCTCAAGCAGGTTTTTTTATTTTCAATGGTGAACAATTTCTCATGGAAGCACAAGATGATGTTGTTCCTCTCGACCCGCCATCTAACAATGTTGAGAAGAAGAAGAAGAAGAATGAGCATATGTCTTCAAATGTGTCAAGGTGCCTTGACATGGAGGAAGTACAAGAAACGGTGAATTGCAATTCTTTTATTTAATGTTTGTTTTTATTATTTCAATGAATTGGTTGTATGCACCTGAATTTGAAATGACCTTTTAATTCCTTCTATTATAGGGTAAGGATAAACAATGAAGTGTTGGACTTGACCTAATTGGCGATGTCGTTGCGATTGAAATGAGAGAGGCTAATACAGATGGACATGCGGATGGGGAGAGCACTGGCCACAAAGTGGGAGAGGATAACATATATGATCATGAGGACAGGGAGAACACTGGGTTGAATGTGGAACTGGGTGACAAAGATGGACATGGGGACGGGGAGAGCACTGACTTGCAAGTGGGAGAGGGTAATAAGGATGGACCCAGGGAGGAGGAGAGCGCTGACCTGCAAGGGGGAGATGGCAATAAAGATGGAAATGGGGATAGGGAGAGGTGTGGCGTGCCATCTATATTGGTATGAAACCCAACACACTTCCATGCTTTGTTCTTATTTCTTTAGGAATATTTTAATGTTCCTTCAATTATGCTTCACGTCAATGACATTTCCATTGTAGGCAAATCCGGTGGATGAATAGATGATAGAGTTCAACGACATAACTTTTAAGGTCGGTGATCACACTGACCTTTGGAGGTGGCATAAATGGGTTGCGAAAGGCATTCTACATGTTGCCAGAAACGCTCACACCCACTGCTTGAGGCACCTAGAAAATTGTGCGAGAGTCAACATTGTTGAGGCCATTGATGGTCGATGCTACATGCCTTTTCCCATGCTTGGCACAGAGACCATCATAGAGTGTGTGGGCGGCTTTGTCATATGACAGCTTGCCGAGATGAAGCATTTTGTTTCAGAGATACACATAAATGATATGTTGTTGTATATATATCATATTGCGTATATTATTTCAATGCATACGTTAATTCTCATTAATTGTTTGCTATAGGGTGAAGTTGTTAAACCTAACATGGACAAAGCATAGAGTACGAAGAAATCTGTTGTTTCACGTTCATCATCTACGAGGGTTCGTGGATCTGAAATCACCCCCCTCGAAATACACAAGGACCCTAAGAAATGTGTCATATTTTACACAGGCCTAAACTCGATTGCAAGGAATAGGCAGTGTAGGAATTGATGAGACAGGCTCCAAATACTGATTTTGCTTTGTGGGTTTCAATATTTTAATATTGAACAATTGTGGTGTAGAGATACACCATTTGCATATGTTTCAACACTATGGTGTTATACATTTGATACAAGACTTTTCATGGGCTTCTTTAATTATTTTATTATTGTACAAGTATGTTGAACATATAGGCATACATACTTATTTCATGTCACTGGAACAAATAATCGTTATCCATTTCATATCAGAATTTAAGAAAAATAGTCTTGTTCACTATCTGTTAATATGTTTGGAACACAAATTCTACATGACTCTTGTGTTGTCCCCTCTAGAATGTGTTGGCATCAATGTCAAAGCAATAAGACAATAATATTTTCTTTATTGGTAAACAAGTCAGTATTGGTTTGGTAATTCAGTTGATGATCTCTTCATTTTAGTTCTTTGACAATCACTTGACTTGGCATATAAGTGTTTTTCAACTCTAGTACACTGCATATTATTTCATGTTCACTCATCTTGCATATTGTGATAAGGATCTAAAATTGTGACTATATGTAAATAGAATTATATGAGTTGAAACAGTTATGAAGACAGTTTTTCTCCTCATGTTCATGTATTTATCATATGTCATTCAGTTATAAAGTTGTAGTAAGATTATGTTATCTTGTAAATATTTGAGCTTTTCGGTTTGTGTAATGTCTAGTCTCTGCGATTTGGTTATGGCCTTTATGTTCATACATGTTAAAAATCATCAAGCATGCTTCATAACTATATTTCTCTAGAGCTTGCACTTTACATTTGGTTATTAATGCTAAAGTGGTTGGTATGGGAACAATCGATGCCACCATTTATCAATAAATTTGAGATTTCTTTTTTTAAAACAATCCATGAGGTATGAGATTTGAAACCCATAAAGTGTCGGTAATTTAGTTTTGGATTGTGATAATCCATACAAGTGGATAGAATGATATACTAATATTTGAAATGCACCATTTGTAATGCATATTATATATATAGCTACCTAAAAAATATTATTGGGTCTCAATCTTGGAAACATAGAAATAAGGACTATCCATGACTCACTCACAAGATCAAATCAACTTCTGAATTAACAAGTTCTATGCCTCAAGAAAACAATGATGAAAATCAGACTAATGTCGACAATTACAAAGGTGATTACAATAGGCCCATCAAAATATCTCAATCAAGTAATGCACCCTTGATTCTCATTATGTACCTTCAACCATATGGTAATGACACCAATGTGATTGGTAAAGTATTCATTTTAATGGTCTACCCTTACCCAAATGCCAATGACAAAGCAAAGCATATATTGGTGGATTAGAAAACCCTATTCATCCTTCTAGAAAACCTTTAAAGTAAGGTTTTAAGTCTCAATATTCTAAAACACCACTCTGTATGAGTTGTTTATCCTCTACAGACTTCCCTATTCATCATTCTAGAAAACCTTTAAAGTAGGGTTTTAAGTCTCAATATTCTAAAACGCCACTCCCTATGAGTTGTTTATCCTCTATAAACATAGTTGTTCAAACCTCTTCTCCATTTAAGGAGGGTAATTTAATGCTAAAAAAATAATTATCTTGGAGTATTTTCTCCATACAACCTGAATTGGTTCCTCTATAATAGCTACTATACATAACTGTTGGAGGATGGAAAACACACTGTGTTTTCCCATACTTTGCAAATCTTGTTCAAAGACAGCAGTTAATGTTATGCACACAGTAAGAGGACAATGTATTGAATTTAAGCTTCGTAATTTTTAACCCTTACTTTCAGCAAAACACTCTTGTTCAATCTTTGCCCAACACATTATTTACATAACAACTGCATCATGGAAAACAAAGTGGGTTGTGGCTCACTTATTATTTTATGCAGCCTATGAAAAATGAATGTTTTGAAGTTCGTGATGTACTCTTTTAACAAAACCTACTTTGAGCAAAACACTCTTTTTCAATATATGCCCATACGTTTCCAACACAAAATTTACATAACAGTAGTATCATGGAAAACAGAGTGGGTTGTAGCTCACTTCTTATTTTTTCCTAACCGTAACAAAATAATGTTTTCAACTTCCCTTTCTTGTCTTATGAGACCCCTTACTTTAAGAAAAACATTCTTGTTCACTACCTGTTCATATGTTTCGAACAAAAAATTTACTTAACTATTGCAGTATGGAAAACACAATGGGTTGTCCCTAACTTTGCAAAAGTAGTAAGAAGAAAACAACTAGTGTTATGCACAAAGTAAGAGGAAAATGTATTGAATCTGAGCTTCATAATTTTTAACCATTACTTTCAGAAAAACACTCTTTTTCGATCTTTTCCCAACACATTATTCACATAACAATTGCATCATGGAAAACATAGTGGGTTGTGGCTCACTTTTTTTTTTTTCTAGACTATAACAAAATAATATTTTCAACTTCCCTTTCTTATCTTATGAGACCCCTTTCTTTAAGAAAAATAGTCTTGTTCACTACCTATTCATATGTTTCAAACAAAAATCATACTTAACTATTGCAGTATGGAGAACACAATGGGTTGTCCCTGACTTTGCAAAAATAGTAAGAAGACAATAGCTACTGTTATGCACACAGTAAGAGGACAATGTATTGAATCTGAGCTTCATAATTTTTAAAAACCCTTACTTTCAGCAAAACACTCTTGTTCGATCTCTGCCCAACACATTATTCACATAACAGTTGCTTCATGGAAAACACAATGGGTTGTGGCTCACTTCTTATTTTTTCCTGACTATAACAAAATAATGTTTTCAACTTCCCTTTCTTGTCTTATGAGATGCTTTAATTTAAGGAAAATAGTCTTGTTCACTACCTGTTCATATGTTTCCAACAAAAAAATTACTTAACTGTTGCAGTATGGAAAACACAATGGGTTGTCCCTGACTTTGCAAAAATAGTAAGAAGAAAACAACTAGTGTTATGTGCACAGTAAGAGGACAATGTATTGAATCTAAGCTTCATAATTTTTAACAACCCTTACTTTCAGCAAAACACTCTTGTTCGATCTCTTCCCAACACATTATTCACATAACAGTTGCATCATGGAAAACACAGTGGGTTTTGGCTCACTTTTTTTTTTTCCAAAATGTAACAAAATAATGTTTTCAACTTCCCTTTCTTCTCTTATGAGACCCCTTAATTTAAGAAAAATATTCTTGTTCACTACTTGTTCATATGTTTCGAACAAAAAATTTACTTAACTGTTGCAGTATGGAAAACACAATGGGTTGTCCCTGACTTTGCAAAAATAGTAAGAAGACAACAACTAGTGTTATGCACATAGTAAGAGGACAACGTATTGAATCTGAGCTTCATAAATTTTAACAACCCTTACTTTCAGCAAAACACTCTTGTTCGATCTCTGCCCAACACAAAATTTACATAACAGTAGCATCATGGAAAACATAGTGGGTTGTGGCTCACTTCTTATTTTTTCCTGACTGTAAAAAAATAATGTTTTCAACTTCCCTTTCTTGTCTTATGAGACCCCTTAATTTAAGAAAAATATTCTTGTTCACTACCTGTTCATATGTTTCCAACAAAAACTTTATTTAACTGTTGCAGTATGGAAAACACAATGGGTTGTCCCTGATTTTGCAAAAATAGTAAGAAGACAACAGCTAGTGTTATGCACATAGTAAGAGGACAACATATTGAATCTGAGCTTCATAATTTTTAACAACCCTTACTTTTAGTAAAACACTCTTGCTCAATCTCTACCCAACACATTATTCACATAACAGTAGCATCATGGAAAGCATAGTGGGTTGCGCCTCACTTACTTTTTTTTTTTGGATTGTAACAAAATAGTCTTTTAAACTTCAGTTTCTTGTTTTATGACACCCCTTACTCTAGCAAAAATAGTTAGAAGACAACAGCTAGTGTTATGCACGCAGTAAGAGGACAATGCATTAAATCTGAGCTTCATAATTTTTAGCAACCCTTACTTTCAGCAAAACACTCTTGCTTGATCTTTGCCCAACACATTATTCACATAACAATAGCATCATGGAAAGCACAGTGGGTTGTGCCTCACTTTTTTTTTTCTGGACTGTAATAAATTAGTCTTTTAAACTTCAGTTTCTTATTTTATGACACCCCTTACTTTAGCAAAAACAATTAGAAGACAACAGCTAGTGTTATGCACACAATAAGAGGAAAATGTATTGAATCTGAGCTTCATAATTTTTAAGAACCCTTACTTTCAGCAAAACACTCTTGTTCAATCTCTACCCAACACATTATTCACATAATAGTAGCATCATGGAAAGCACAGTGGGTTGTGCCTCACTTATTTTCTTTTTTGGACTGTAAGAAAATAGTCTTTTCAACTTCAGTTTCTTGTTTTATGACACCCCTTACTTTAAGAAAAACAGTAAGAAGATAGCAGCTAGTGTTATGCACACAGTAAAAAGACAAGAAAAGTTGCAGATTTTGATATTCCATTTTAGCATTCCATTTCAATATCCTTATACATTTCAATGAGAAGATGCACAAGAAAAGTTGTAGAATGGAAAACATAGACTATAACAAAATAGTGTATTCAAGTTCACCGTCAAATTTTATAATAACAATACGCATCAGACAATGAAATGTAAAAATATTTTGCATCAATATTACACAATCTGAACAAAATTACAATGCACATTTAATATTGGTCACACTGAAGACTATGTCAACCATTTATGAACAGGTATAATCTATGTGTTCTCAGCATCTGGAAGCATTTGTCACACTCTGATTGTCAAGGTGGAATTGACAGCATACAATGTTGCCACCCCATAATTCTCATGTAGCAACCTAAAGGAGGGCCTCACGCAGTGGATCTCAAACCTGATGATGTGGTTGAATTTGAACACGACCAGCAACCATTCCTCCACAGGACCTTTGTGATTACTAATTACAGATTCCCCCTTGAGGAATCTCATAAACCTCATGCTCAATTAATCTGTAAGATTGTGCCTCTATATGATAACTGTTGGTCTAATGCACACCTTCCATATGCATCCAACTAGGAAAAGGCCTCGAATTTCTCAATAAACAGACATTGGCCAATCACATAAATTGACAATCTTTATTTGTAGATTGTAATATTGAACATCCATGCCCATATGCACCCAAACTCCAAAGACGTTGTTGAAGAAGTGAGCATAATTATCATATTGCAAATTTTTGCAGTTTGGACCTTTTCTATTAATTCTCCTTAGCATCTTTTCCCGCAACCTGTACGGGAGGTTGAGTTTCTCAATTCGAGCAATAATATTGCATGGAAAATACGAGTGGTAGTTCGTCAACCAACTAGCCACCCATGCTCAAGAACTGTGAGACATCTTCTATAGGACTACAACAACAGGTTGTAAAATTCCTGAAATGAAAGACAAAACAACTATTTTAGACGGTAGACCTGCATTCTCTAATTAGGACATTGTCAATGCAATGGAAACAGTGAAAAAATAAGCGAGCAAAGTGGACTTATTTAGATAATGTATGCACTAAAGAGATTGTACCTATTGTTTGAACTGAACGAGGTGACACATGTAGTATCTCCAAAGGGCATATGGTAACGCACGATTCGAACAATGGGAAGAACAATGCTTGAAAGGAAAGAGAACAAAAATTTCAGCACATACAACAACATTCTCTAATTACAAACACACAAAATAGTTGGTAAAAAATATTGAAAGAGAAAGAAAAAATTTCATAACTAAGTAACTATGTATGGACGGTGTCTTTTCCAACATGGAAAATAATTTGAGCATTTTATTTCTTACAATCACATGATTTGAAGTAATGAATTGTACAAAATATATTTATGTTACAAACACAAGATGCAAATAATCACAATTGGAGGATGGAAAACACAGTGGGTTCTGCCTGACATTTTTATTTTCCGTAGACTGTAACGAAACAAGGTCTCGAAGTTCACCTTCTTGTCAGTCTTAATTAGTCGTGCTTGAAGAATTTTATAGGCTTAATTATTTTGTTTGTAAAATAGGCCTATTTTGGGGTCCATGACAATGAAGAAGAGCTTGTTTGAAGTGTTTGTTCCATAAGGTATTTTTTGTTCTAGAAACCCATTTGTGCCAATTTTTACATACTAGAAATTGAGATGCTATTGTTTTGAAAAGAATGCTTGAAAACATGACTCTACCGCTGGAAATGCACTCAATTAGCCGAAATCTAGAAAGGAGCAGGTCTTAAATCATCATCTACTTTTACAAATACAAAGGCTCAAGGAAACGTTGATCTACTAAACCCTTAATTTATGCACAAAAAAAGCTCTATCAAATGAGGCTTTAATAGAATACTGTATTCCAAACCTTCCAATGCTCTACCACCATATGAAACATGTTTAGAAATATCTTCCCATGCTTTAGGAACAAACTTTCAGCCCCTTTGAATGCACTTTCCTCAGTTACCAACTTGTACGCATCATTTTTCATTGGAAATCTTTTGTATTTTATAGAGATCAACAACCAAACATTGAATGGTTCGCTTCCCCTACATGATTCAACAAATACACTTCTTAAATTATATAACAGTATACCAAAAAATGGACTTATGTAAGAAAAGTTATTAAATTCGAACCATACCTTCCATTGGTTTTACATCCACAAAAGACAGTCACCGACAAGGACTCCTTTCTCGAGCTTGGAATGTGGAAGTGAACAAAAAAATCCATAAACGAAATCATAAATTTCATGGCATGGTACAAGCACATACTGGAAAAAGGAATCTGCAATACCATTTCCTATTACAATAAATAAATTGAAATGGGTTTTCTCATACTCACCTGTATTAGATGTTGTATCCTCTACCACATCCATAGCAGTTGCACCTGAAGTTTGACATTGCATATTGACATTCAAATTCAAACTATTGTTCACGGACAATGGAAAGGAGCCATCCAAAGGGGTTCGGTGATCTAACTATTGTGTGGAATGCTTCATATGCCAGGTTGGACGTCGACGACGATCCCTGGTTGCACTAAACCATGGACGCATGTGAATGGTGCTACTTGCAGCTTGATCAGGATCCATAATGAATTCAAACGGAAATGAATTTGATTGTTGTAGGTCCTCTACAAACCTGTCCATGCATTTTGCACATGACTGCACTTGTTGTAGAGATTATGGCGGAGTACGCATCACTTTCTTCAAGAGCTCGTTAGTGTCATTCCAAAGAGACATTGTCACCACATGTTCATCATATACATGAGTCATAGAAGGAGCTTGCACAAGGGTCAAAACATTAGGGTTGTTTTCTTCTACGGCCCCCTCTGATAATGTCTCATTGAAATCTATGTTTGAATCAATTGGTTGACCTCCCCCATCTAAATGAGGACCCAGAATAAATTTGTCTTAAAGGCTATAGAAAATGCAAAAAAAAATTGACTCCAATAAAGTAATGCAATTCGAATTGAAATTCACTTACCATGGACCACCCCTTCAACGACAGATGATCTTTCAATCAAGTGAGCAACCTTGATGACATGTTTGCAAGTGTTCCCCTCCAAACTGCAAGGGTAGTCACAAACAAAAAGGTGCTCTCCAAATTTCTGAACAAGGTAGTGCATTGACCTACTTTGAATTTTCACCCAGTACCATCCAGGATCTGTTTCATCGAGAATACAGTCATCGTCTGAAATTGCCTTGGCCTACTCCACACTAGATCACATATTTAAATATTTTTTGTTCATCAGAAAACCATAATGCTGCAACTTTTCCTTTTGCTTATAGAATGGTTCCATTTTATACACTTGTGTAATACAAATAGTCCATTCTCCTATTGTATTTTTTTAAACGATCGCACAAGTATTGAGTTTTTAGTATGCAATGGTATGACTCAATGGCTGCATTCGTATCCTAGTTGGCATGCAGGAATAGTCTACAATTTTTTGCCCACATGGCTGCAAACAAAAATATCCAATAGTCAAGTAAGCCAAAATGTATTAGACATGACATCAAATAATTTGAATGGTATGAATCATGCGAGGTGACAAAAATTGTCAACTGACCAATTCGACCTTCTCCTTCACACCAAGTCTTCTTGAAGTACTCTAAGAATCGGGCCTGATCATTGAACTCCTCAAAGAAAGAGTTCAATAGCTAAGTGACGCAATCTTCGGTGTCAACAATTTCCATCATGATCATGCCAAGACTGTGGAAGACGTCCATTTCCCTTTCCTTGGCTACATACTTGTATACATTCTTTAGCCAAGCCCTACTGACATGCCAAAGGCACAGAAGCACACGACATTGAAAGACAACCCTAATAGACAATATAAATGATATTGTTTACCGCTCAACTGCATGAGAAAGTGGCATTGAAAATGAATAGAAAATGAAAAAGGTACACAAATGAAGGGATGTACATACTATATGTCTTGGATCTCTGCAGTCACATCATCGGTCAAAAATGAATTGATTCTTCAGCCGGGCCTATCTCTTCTTCCACATTCGAGCAATACACGTAGCCACATAGAGATGTCCTCGATCTTGTTTCATGAGGAGACTACCCACACAACCAACACACCACTCTATTACTCATCAAAAATGAGGAGAGTATACAATGGGTACTATAGAGATAACAACTCGGCATGAGCATTGTGAAGTTTACAGCCAGTAAGATCATTGAAAACACGATGAACTTTTTGTCAATGTTTGTAAGGCCTCACCTCATATTTGTTAGTTGCAAACATGGAATCCATCGAGATGACTGAATTGTGTGAGCAGCTAACCATCCTATCCAACATCCATGGAGTCTGAACCTCGATAACAAAAGGCGTATTGTTCCCATCGAGCCGTTGAAAGTAGAAGAAGTTTTCAAAGTCTTCTCCACTCCACAGTAGGATACTTGTGGAATTAACTTTGAGTTTTCGTGCATGAGTACAACACACCTTTTGCCATGCATTCATTACATCTTTTCTTGTAAGGAATTGATCTCTCTTGGACATCATGCCACATAACAGAGGATCGCTGATGTGTCTATCCATTATTGCATTGACATTGACATCCATGAGCAAAAGGCTTTCAATATAGCTTTTTCACTCCGTGGATAGATTAGCAGAAAACATAGAACGCTTCTCTCCACTTGTGTCATGAATGCCATGGAAAAATTCACCGTTTTTATCTACATGGAACATTTATTTGTAGATAATATAGGCAACATTGGGTTTTCCTTCCATAACCTTTACCATGAAGTGGTATTGACAACCTCGCTTTTGTATAAACGTCTTATGTGGTTTCTTCTCTAGTGGAGGCCGATTTCTATTGTCTTTAGGACCATATTGACACCAGTAGCTGCAAGAAAGGCATCATCTCATCATGTTCAACCAAGAGAGTAAAATATCACTCGGCCATAGAAACGAATGTCAATATATACAAACATCTTATACAAAATTATTTTGCTATATTTTTTGTCGTAGACAACACAGGAGGTGGTAGGTTCTCTTATTTTCTTGTCCAAAATTTTTGTTTCTACACCTTCAATGTACGTTTCATCGTGAATGAATTGATCAAGTCTTGTAAGAGGAACTGTTGCAACAAGGTCGGGGATCTTATCCTTGTTGACAAAAATAGTAGCCCATTCCAAATCAGAAGACAAAAAAGGAGAGCCTCCATTTTGTACATCTTGCACCTCCAATTTGTCTAGCTTCTTCCATTTCAAACCTCTCCCCATTCTAGGAAATCACAACATTGGACGAATACTTAAAATTAGTGTGGATTGTGTGAAGAAGAAGGAAAAAATCATTCATTAAACATAGATAAAATGTGCTTGCATTGCTCTCACCCATGTAAAACCAATAGGGCGTTCTAGCTTCAACCAAGGAAAATTAAAGGTGATAGATTCAATTGAGCTACACATAAAATATAACACAAATGCATGCTAGAAATCGGACAGTCCAACAACCCAAACACTGTGTTTTTCGAATAAAAGAAAATTCTGCACTTTTCTTTCAATCATGCAAAATTCAAACACAACAATGGAATGTGTGGTTTGGAACACATTCATACTGTCCTGTAACATTCCATGTTGCAAAATTGTAGGTGTTAAGAATCAAGCAACCTACCATGAGACAACCCTTGACAGTTGAACATGGACATTTAAATAACTGAAACTCAACACTGTGTTTTCCGAATCACAATAATTTTTTGCACTTTTCTTTCAATCATGTGATATACAATCGCAATAATGGAATCGGTGATTTTGAATACATTCATATGGTTTTGTAACATTCCATGTTTCAAACCGAGAGGTGTTAAGAAGAAAGAAACCCACCATGAGACAACCCTTCACATTTAAACATGTACATTCAAATAACTGAAACCCAACACAGTGTTTTCCAAATCACATTTTTTTTCCAATTGATTTTGTCAATCATGCGAAATTTAAACACAACAATAGAATGTGTGATTTGGAAGACAGTCATACTGTATTGTAACATTCCATATTGCAAAACCCTAGGTTTTAAGAAGCAATCAACCCACCATAACACAACCCCCTACATTTAAACAAGGAGATTCAAATAACTAGAACCCAACACCGTGTTTCCCATTCAAAATTATTTTGTGGAGTCTTCCTATCAATCGACTGAAATTTATACACAACAATGGAATTTGTGATTTGGAAGATAGTCATACTGTATTGTAACATTCCATATTGAGACAAGGAAAGATAAAAACAACAAACTAATTTGACAAGATCATTTCTTTTAGAATTCACAAATTCAGCAAATATAACATCAACACTATTTGACTCAGCAAATATCATATTAAAGAACGATCGCAGAAGCACAAAGACATTTATGATCAAGAAAATATTAACAAACTAAAGGATTCAATCTTATTTCCTTTTTTCTCAATACAAAATATGGGTTCAAAGGCTCCATGGCTGCGTAACAAAATTGTCTGAAAATAGAAAATGCCCTTCTCCCCCCTTTTCGTCTCTTTCTTTCCTCCCAATTTTTTTTCTCCAATAATTGTTTGCAATCCTCATTAAAAATGACCAAGGTCGCAATAATTCATTAATAAACGGACACTATTTCCATTACACCCTACGAATTCAGTCGCTATTCATAATTACAAAATTTTCATGCATGTAAAGTAAAGATTCAATTTTTGTCGATAGAAACCAAGTTTTCTAAACAACCGGAGGAGCCAGACCCTGTAAAATCTCCGCAAGCATTTCATTAAGCAATAATTAAATTTGGCTCACTCTTCCTCTCTATCTAAGACGGAGATCACCCTCCAATATTCGACGTAGATGGACTTTTCCTTCCATGCAAGTGAACGTAGCTCATAAAAAATGTCGGGTTGTTCCTCCTTGAGCCACATTAAATTAGGCTGAATGATTGGTACTAGCTCGTTTTCTCATTCCGCAACTTCACCAGGAAGCACCATGTCGAAGAAAAACCTGGGACCAAAATTATGCCACCTTAACAAAAATGTGGGTGTTAAGAAACAAGCAACCGACCATAACAAAACCCTTTACATTTCAAGTGGATAATTAAAATAACTGAAACCCAGCAGTGTGTTTCCCATTTAGAAATATTTTCCACACCTTTTTTTTTCAATGTTGTGAAATTTAAACACAAAATGGAATGTGTGATTTGGAAGACATTCAAGTAACATTCCATGTTGAAAACCCGTGGGTGTTAAGAAGCAAGCGACCCACTATGAGACAACCCATTACATTTAAACAAGGAGATTCAAATAACTGAAACCCAGCACTGTGTTTCTCATTAAGAATAATTTTGTACAATTTTTTTATTGAAACCCAGCACTGTGTTTTCCATTTAGAATTATTTTTTACAGTTTCCTTTTTCAATGGTGCGAAATTTAAACACAATAATGGAATGTGTGATTTTGAAGACATTCAAGCAACTGAAATACTCCACATTTTGTTTCCCAAATTTCAAACACAAAGAACTTGTAAAACCCTCTACATTCAAACAAGGAGATTCAAATAATTGAAACTCAGCACTGTGTTTTCCATTAAGAATAATTTTGTACAGTTTTTTTATTGAAACCCAACACTATGTTTTCCATTTAGAATTATTTTTTGTAGTTTTTTTTTTCAATGGTCCGAAATTTAAACACAACAATGAAATGTGTGATTTTGAAGACATTCAAACAACTAAAATTCTCCACATTCTATTTTCCAAATTTCAAACACAAAGAAATTGTAAAACCCTCTACATTAAAACAAAGAGATTCAAATAAATGAAACCCAACACTATGTTTCTCATTCAGAATAATTTTGTACAGTTGTTTTATTGAAACCTAGCACTGCGTTTCTCATTCAGAATTATTTTTTGTAGTTTTTTTTTTCAATGGTGCAAAATTTAAACACAACAATGGAATGTGTGATTTTGAAGACATTCGAGCAACTCAAATACTTCACATTCTGTTTCCCAAATTTCAAACACAAAGAATTTGTAAAACCCTCTACATTAAAACAAGGAGATTCAAATAAATGAAACCCAGCACTATGTTTCCCATTCAGAATAATTTTGTATAGTTGTTATATTGAAACCTAGCACTGTGTTTCCTATTCAAAATTATTTTTTGCAGTTTCTTTTTTCAATGATCTAAAATTTAAACACAACAATGGAATGTGTGATTTTGAAGACATTCAAACAACTCAAATACTCCACATTTTGTTTTCCAAATTTCAAACACAAAGAACTTGTAAAACCCTCTATATTAAAATAAGGAGATTCAAATAAATGAAACCCAACACTGTGTTACCCATTCAGAATAATTTTGTACAATTTTTTTATTGAAACTCAACACTGCGTTTCCCATTCAGAATTATTTTTTGCAATTTCTATTTTCAATGATACGAAATTTAAACACAACAATGGAATGTGTGATTTTGAAGACATTCGAGCAACTCAAATACTCCACATTCTGTTTCCCAAATTTCAAACACAAAGAACTTGTAAAACTCTCTACATTAAAACAAAGAGATTCAAATAATTGAAACCCAGCACTATGTTTCCTATTAAGAATAATTTTGTACATTTTTTTTATTCAAACCCAACACTGTGTTTCCCATTCATAATTATTTTTTGCAGTTTTCTTTTTTCAATGGTGCAAAATTTAAACACAACAATGGAATGTGTGATTTTGAAGACATTCAAGCAACTCAAATACTCCACATTTTGTTTCCCAAATTCCAAACACAAAGAACTTGTAAAACCCTCTACATTAAAATAAGAAGATTCAAATAAATGAAACCTAGCACTGTGTTTCCCATTCAGAATAATTTTGTACATTTTTTTTATTAAAACCCAACACTGCGTTTCCCATTCAGAATTATTTTTGCAGTTTTTTTTTTCAATGGATTGAAATTTAAACACAACAGTGGAATATGTGATTTTGAAGACATTCGAGCAACTCGAATACTCCACATTTTGTTTCCCAAATTCCAAACACAAAGAACTTGTAAAACCCTCTACATTAAAACAAAGAGATTCAAATAATTGAAACCCAGCACTGTGTTTCCCATTAAGAATAATTTTGTACAATTTTTTTATTCAAACCCAATACTGTGTTTCCTATTCATAATTATTTTTTGCAGTTTTCTTTTTTCAATGGTGCAAAATTTAAACACAACAATGGAATGTGTGATTTTGAAGACATTCAAGCAACTCAAATACTCCACATTCTGTTTCCCAAATTCCAAACACAAAGAACTTGTAAAACCCTCTACATTAAAATAAGCAGATTCAAATAAATGAAACCTAGCACTGTGTTTCCCATTCGGAATAATTTTGTACATTTTTTTTATTAAAACCCAACACTGCGTTCTCATTCAGAATTATTTTTTGCAATTTCTATTTTCAATGGTGCGAAATTTAAACACAACAATGGAATGTGTGATTTTGAAGCATTCGAGCAACTCAAATACTCCATATTCTGTTTCCCAAATTTCAAACACAAAGAACTTGTATAACCCTCTACATTAAAACAAGGAGATTCAAATAATTGAAACTCAACACTGTGTTTCCCATTAAGAATAATTTTGTACAGTTTTTTTATTGAAACCCAACACTGCGTTTCCCATTCAAAATTATTTTTTGTAGTTTCTTTTTTCAAGGGTCTGAAATTTAAACACAACAATGGAATGTGTGATTTTGAAGACATTCGAGCAACTCAAATACTTCACATTCTGTTTCCCAAATTTCAAACACAAAGAACTTGTAAAACCCTCTACATTAAAACAAGGAGATTCAAATAAATGAAACCCAGCACTATGTTTCCCATTCAGAATAATTTTGTACAGTTGTTTTATTGAAACCCAACACTACGTTTCCCATTCAAAATTATTTTTTGCAGTTTTTTTTTTCAATGGTGTGAAATTTAAACACAACAATGGAATGTGTGATTTTGAAGATATTCAAGCAACTAAATACTCCACATTCTGTTAACTAAATTTCAAACACAAAGAACTTCTAAAACCCTCTGTTTGCAACAAAATTACCCCTCACCTCGATTTCGTGTGTATTCTCTTCCAAATCTTCCACGTGCACTCCACACTTCAGCTAATTTGGTCAGTATTTTCCTCAAATTCGTGCACATGCTCTCAAACCTTCAGCTTTCTTTTTCAACGTGTAGACAGTAAACAAAACAAATAGTATTTTTGCCTTGCTTTCTCCAAACAGAAAAGGCCCACGTCATTCCCTTACACTTTTCCCGCGCCACACAAAAGAAACTTGCCGACGAAGCTAACCCGCCCGTTTTTTCGCCTGACAATGGGCGGGAAAACGCACCTGACGACACCGTTAACTCTTGTCTAACCGTAGCTCGGACGTTTCGCCCCCTTCGCCGGTTTCAGACGTTTGGCAGGCCCCGCACTACGACATCTCGTCATGTTATGTATGTATCCATGTATGTTCGTGTGTGGTTTTCATGCATTTTTCGATGTACATAGGTGAATTTTGTCTAACGGCTCCATAATAAACAAGGCAAATAGTATGCCTTATATTAATAACAATGTTATCATTCACCATACTCCTCAAGTTCGAGAAGAGGGTACTCAATGCAACCCCAAAAGTAGTTAGATATTGAGTACTCCAAGAGTAGTTAGATTTTGACCATTAATCAAAGGTACAGTGGAATATGTCATTATGAGTCAACATCATCTTTAGATGAGGTAAATTGAGCACATGAGAGTCAACAAACCCAAATAAACTCATGACCCATTTTTTTTAATCATTGCAAACCATTTAAGATAAAAATAAAAGATTGTCTTTGTCATATTAAATACAAACTACTATTCATCGGCCCATATTCATCTACTACCAAGACTACCGAGGCGGATACCTATAGAGTATTTAAATGTCCACTGAAATTTAGATGTACTATCAGTTATACCACCTTCCTTTGGCTGATGACTTCTTAAATATTAGGGCCCCTAATAAACTTAGCTCAGGGTTTAAGACTGTACAGACTGACAACTCTGATACAACTTTGATTACCTAGGTAACCATTATTCCCAGCCAAGAGTTTAGATCTACTTTCTCCATTCAATATTTAGGACCGACCTAATCTCTCTATCTTTTTAAGTATAGTCGTACGAGGCTACCATAAATCGGTGCTCAATGCAGCTTGTGATTGCTAAATACAGAGATAATATGAGCATTAGCTTTTTTTATTATAACTTAGAACTACCCATGAGCTATTGAAAGAAATTGCAGATCACCACCAACAAAAGTACCGGCTGTTTATTCCAGCCTGATAATGTAGGCAAGCTGTGCTCATTAAAAGTACTTCGATGAGGAATGCTTGGCAATCCCATGAGCACATATCAGTAATAAGCGTTAAATTCAGCACTTTGTTGATGGTAATAGGAAACAAACTCTTTTAATGCTACGAGTCTTCTGGATGCTCTCAACCTTCTTTTATATACCCCATCTTTCATACCATTAACCATATAGGTATTCACCAAGTGTCCCTGAATCAATAGAAGACAATGGGTGTCTACTTGGGTGCTCCATTTGTTGCTTTACTTTTTATTTCATGGTGCTCTCATGTACACGCAGCGCCTGCCTACTTTGTGTTTGGAGATTCACTGGTCGACAGTGGCAACAACAATTATCTTGCCACCGATGCCAGAGCAGACGATTATCCCTACGGGATAGATTATCCTACTCATACAGCTACTGGGCGCTTCTCCAATGGTCTCAACATACCGGATTTTATAAGTAGGCAATTAAATATCTCATTAGTTTACTTGTTCTGTCAATGTTCTCTTGGAATTTGTGTACTAATTTCTATAGATCTATATTTTATTAGGGGATTATAAGAATATTTTTTTATCATAATGGTGTTTCGTTATAAGATTTGTTTTAAGGTTGGGAAAATAGGAAGTTCATCATCAAATTTTTTTAGTAGTTGTTCAGGTAAGTTTGAAAATTAGAATGATGGGGTTTGTTATTTCATAGATTATCTTTCATTTATGAATGTTAGAAAAAGATTCTTTCATTCATAGACCCAAAATCTTTTATATTATATCCTAAAGATCAGATGTTCTATTGTCTTTGGTCTCGTGAACATTAAAATTTATCTATTCTATTCTATTTTATATAATTATGTTCAAATTAAAAAATATATCAATTAAATGATATTTTAAAACAAAATACTGTAATCCGCACTATTTTGTTCCACTTGTTCTTGACTGGTAAGAATGTTCAAGCAAGCCCAGCTGAAGCTCACAAAAGTTTGGCACAAACTCTTTGTTCCTAAAAAGTTGAATGCACCCAACAGTCAATGAATTGATCAAGTGAAGGGGTTCATTTAATAGATAATAATTTGTGTAGTTGATATGAATCTTTTACTATTCATGTAGTTTAATATTAAGAATGTTTTTGATTCACTTGTATATTTTTCATAAAAAAATTTCTAATATTTCAATCATTCTCATTGATTCAACGAATTTTAGATCATTTCAAAATGTAGAATATGGTGGACATGTGATTTTTACAGTCCATAATATTATTCGAAGAAGATTAACTTAAAACTTCTCGTTTGAGTCGTAATTGAAACGATAATGTTAGTGTTATCTGGTAAATTGCAGGCGCGAAGCTGGGCATAGAACCCCCGCTTCCGTATTTGACACCTGGCATTAGTGGAAACGCATTGCTCCGGGGTGCCAATTTTGCGTCTGCGGGCATTGGGATTCTCAACGACACAGGAGTCCAATTCGTATGAACTCTTTTAAAATTGCAATTGCGATCACCTTCTTACTTGTGATGATTTCTTCCACGAATGACAGCGGACATTTATTTATGTGTGCAGGCAGATATTCTCAGGATTTGGCAGCAGTTCGACTACTTTAATCAGTATAAGGCGAGGATCACGCGGATGCTTGGACCTGCTCGAGCAAACAGGCTTGTTGCAACGGCTCTTTTCACCATTACCCTCGGCGGAAACGATTACGTCAATAACTACTATCTCACACCTGTTTCAGCCAGATCTCTGGAGTACAATTTGCCTGATTACACTCGCTTTATCGTTTCCGAATACAAGAAATATCTCAGGGTAAAATTCTTGTTTTAAGTCTAAGTGGTGATTGTGGCAGTAATTAATGTTTAGAGGTATTTTAACAGTAGTAATTTGGATGAAGTGTAATGGTGTGAACGTGTTAACAATTTTTTTTATCTTTTATTTTAAATTTGACTGTTATTTATATACTAAAATAATTTTATTTGATATTCGAAAAATTGTCATTTTTCTTTCTTTGTCTACTCATTGAATTATTATCTTTCGATACACAATGAATGTTCATTCTTACAGGATAGACATCCATTCAAATGAAATAGATACATTAAAATTTTATCTCAGTATTTTTTAGATAGACATATTTAAAATATCTACATTAGTTTTATAGAAAATGAATAAATTTACAGATTTGCATGTTTGAAATTGTTTTGTGGATATTGACGAAAGCAAATGAATGAATACAGCGACTATACACCATGGGAGCAAGGAGGGTGCTGGTAACTTCAACAGGGCCATTGGGATGTGTTCCTGCATTGCGGGCAATGAGGTCTACCAATGGCGAGTGCGCTCCTGATCTACAGCGAGCCTCTGGATTATTTAACCCACAATTGAATGAAGTTGTAAACCAACTTAATAGTGAGGTTTCTGCTAATGTCTATATCTTTGCTGACATGTATTCAAAAAGCATGGGCGTCTTTGAAAGTCCTACACGTTTCGGTACGCAGTTATCAAACTATTTAACTTAAACAACACACTCTAAATTTTGATTTGATTGAATGATTCATATTTGAAACCTACCCATTGTAAAACTTATGATTCTCGTGATTATATGTGGTGACAGGATTTACGGATTTCTCAGATGCATGCTGCGGACAAGGTCCACACAATGGCATAGGGCTCTGCACTCCGGCCTCAAACTTGTGTCCAAACAGAAATGTTTATTTGTATTGGGATAACTACCATCCCAGTGAGAGGGCTAACAGAATCATTGTCGATGAAGTTTTCGATGGGATGTCTCCTGTTGTAAGCCCAATGAACATCAGGCAGCTGATGAACATGACAATGGATTGATTGCTGAAGTCTCAGACATTGACAGGCTGATTATCATGGAGTATTTCCGGTGAAGTTTTATAAATAATTGTCTGACTTTGGCAAATCATTGCCAAGTCAGATTTTATTGTGTTCAATTCAATAATTATGCAGTGTGATGTTATGACCACCAGTTGTGCCCCACAACGTTGCAGAATGCGACCAGTCTATTCAATCTAATAGAAGAAAGCTTTTTTTAGCCACTCAGTCTTTCATTCATTTCTTTCTATCTCTTATTAATTCCTTAAGATACGGCCATTTATATCAATTTATTAAGTGCACTTATGTTTCTTTACTTGTGTTAAATCATTCTTATTAATCTCCAACTAGTCCAAACATTGCCAATTTATTTATAATATATTAAAAAACTTTTAATTTAAACAAATATTTTAGAACAAAATTATGTAAAAATAATATTTATTAATTGAATATAAGTTATAGTAATTAAAATGTTTATGATATTCATTTTCATAATGTTTTAAGTATTTTTTAATTATTTTTTTAATATTAATAAAAGTTAGAATTTTGAAAAGTCATCTAAATCTTGTATAATAAAATAAACTAGAATATACTATAAATGATCATTAAAGGTTAGTTTGTTTGACAAGAAAGAGTGATAGAGATAGGGGATGACTATAAAGTGACAATTTGACAACAAAATCAAAGACTAGTGAGCAAGACACAAAAATGAAGATCAAACACTATTGGCTAGTATGTTTGTGAGGGCAATTCTGGCTTTCCTTCTTCATGAGTTATTTGTAAGTGATTGTTGAAGACACTAACATCTAACATTTATGGGGTCCATGGCATCAAGCATGAGTTGGCTCATAGTTCTTTTACTTGAGCCATCTATACCGACCTTTGCCACAACCAATGTCTTCTTTTCTAAGTTGTCCTAAAACCTTTGGATGTCACTATAAACAACTAAAAATGAACACATTCTTTTAATTCATCATTTCTCATCATCATCACTCATCACCCCTTTCATCACTATTAATTAAATAATTTTCAATTATTTGATTAAACTAATCCATTTCCTACATATTTAATTATTTCATCATTTTCATCCATCACCTTTAGTTAAATAATTTTTAATTATTTAATTAAATATCATACATTCTTCTTATCCGCATAATTAGCTAATTATTCCTTCAAAATTAAATAAATTATTTTTATTTATTTAGTTTGCACATTCTTCTAAATAAGATCATTGTTGTATTTATTTGCTAATTATATCCAATTCTATTTTTATTCCTCTAAACCCTGAATTTGGAAATCAAACTAAATTTAGTGATTAATTCCTAAAAATAGTGAACTCTAAATTTAGTGACCTTTGCTAAATTTAGTGAGTGGACTGATTTTCACTCCACTTCATCTCTCCATGCAACCCCATGCATGATCATCCCGATCTCTCATCAATCTTCATCCATCAATCTCATTTTGCATCTCATATCCTTAAAAACCTATAAATCTCTCATTTTTTTAATCATTCAATCCCTCCTTGAATTAGCAGCCAAACTATACTCAATTTTCATCACTTTTTCTTAACAAGGTTACACTAAGTTTATGAGAAATCCACATATCATACTAAAACAGTGGGTCTATGTAGGATCATGGGGGTCCAAAAAGTGGCGATATGACAAAAAAAAGGCATTTTTCATTTGCCCAAAAGCGTGAAAATTCGCTTTGATTTTTTACTAGGGTCAGAAAAAAAAAGTGCATGTTTCCATGATAAGAACCAAAGCTAAACGAATATCTATTTCTAATGAAATCATATAAAAAATAATTATTATATTATTATTTATTAATATATATTTATATTATAATAATATATAATATATATTATAATATTAATATTAATATAATATATATTATATTATATTATACAACATATATTATATTATATATATAATAGATGATATATTTTATAGTATATCATTATATTATATAATATGTAATATATAATTATTATTAATTTATAATATATAATATTACAATACTATATAATTTACATTATATATATTTAATATATATTATATATAATATATTATAAATACTTAAAAAATAATTAGGGCATAATGTCGGCTCTGTGTTCGCCCTTGCTCATTGTGGCTAGGGTTTCCTACGACCAAGAGGGGCATAGATTTTTTGAGTTTGTTTGTGGTGCAAATCTGTGAGATATACCATAAATAGAGGTTGTGAAGAACATGTGACCATATTCAATGTTGGGCAATGGGTGTACCACAATGGGGTAGATTGGGAGGTCTGAGCATTTTCAGAAAGGCTCAAATGTGGCACCTTTTGGTCGAGTTTCAATGCCAAAGGTGGATAGGAATATTGAGGGATCCAAGTGTAGTGAAGGTTAACATGACCATGTGGTGTGCTAGTAAGTCCCCCTCTATTTCCCTCGAGGGGGTTATTGTAGACAAAGTGACAGAGAATGAAAGGTATTTTACAAATTTGGGTTTGATAGGGAGATTTCAAGGGTTTTTGGTCATGCCTACTCGATTTACACCGATGGATTACTAATACTTGGAACCCCCTATTGGAAGGTGATGTTCAAATATACCCCACTGAAAGGGGGTTCTTCGTGGTGGTTTTCAATAATGTGAAGGAGACGAACGTTGTTCTCTACAACTACTAATGGATTTGAGAGAAAAAAGTAGATGAAAGATTTGTTGCAAATTTTTGTAATGATTGAAAAAATTTAAATGTTAATTTAGAGGTGTAGTGGGGCTTAGAATGGGTAGAAAAGTGTTTAGGGATGAAGCATGTAGGGGAATATTTGAAAGGCTTTGTGGGGTTTAAGAGGTATTTGCATTACAAGTTAGAATTTTCTCAAGGATATAAAATATGGATGTAATGCTTTTTAGAGATTTAATGAAAGAATTGCAAGGTATCTTTGCCTTCAATGATCAATATATATATATATATATAATATAATATATTATATTTAATATATATAATATGTACTATATATAATTATATATTATATTAGATTATAGTTTAAATTAGTTTATAATTTATAATATCATGCGACCTATAGTTGATATCATGGATGGACCTGACAAGTTAAAAAAAACCTTTGAAAAGATACGAATATCCATTTACTCTTATATTTGAGTTGAAGTTTCACACTCCAAACCATTTACAATAAAATGTATTTGATTTTTAATGGTTTTCCTTAAAAAAATATTTTAGCATTATTTTATAATAATTCTATTTTAAAATAGACTTTTTAATATGCATTTTATTTTATAATAAAAAATTGTTAATTTTTAAAATTTTCAACATCAACTAGGTTTTCCAATGGCTAAGAATCCCAATCATGTTCTAGAAGTAAACCTTGCCCAGCCAAATCCTCCTCCACCACCAAATCCTCCCTTACAAAATTTTCCTTTTATCCATGACTTAATCCATGAAAATTTAACTGAATTGAGAAACATCTTCTAGTTATATGATAGGCACCCTCACCTGTCTATAATGAAAATCACTTTAAAATCAATAATTTCCAATGTTGAAACTCTTACTAACCAACATATTACCTTTTTAGAGTGGTGAGAGGCCATGAAGCAATGATATATCAATGGCTTATTGTATGACTAAGTGAGGGAACTTGACATTTTCAAAGCCCAATTAGCACAACTATTTATAAATGGGTGATCCCACAACAGTAGTTTATAATTCTTGGCCAACTGGACATTGAACTGAATTTTTTTAACTAAATCTTCACTTTTAGGCACCTATAGCTGCTAAACCGTGAGGAATTTGAAGATGATGCAAACTAGTGATTTGTGACATTTTTTCTATAGATTCTAAATACATATTTTTTAAAAAATTGGAATCAGATTGCATTTCTTTTTCCATCTCCTTCAAAAACTAGTTTTTAACAGTAAACACCATTTTTAAAGAGTGATGTTCACCGTATACAACATAATTTTTTTCTATGAAGGATAAAATTACATTTTTTTTGAATTTAGATTTGTAACTACGATAGATAGCATGTTCATTTGGTTTCATAGTGTTTTATTGGATATTCTTTCCTTAATTAAGTTTTCAAGTCAAACCAATTACAATTTAGACATAGGCGGACTGTATACAACATAACTTTTTTGTATGTATCGAAATTCAATTTTTTTGTTGGATCAAAGACATCTATACGTAGCACCAACTTATTTTCAATTTTTTTTTATGATCTACTATTTTTCCACATGTGCAGAACAAAGAGCTTGATATTCAATGAAGACCCTATGTGTAATTAAACTAAAAAAAATAACATAATAAAACCAAAATATATTAAAATTATATTTGATGGGTAGCTCGTTTCAAGGACTACCATCATCCAATTGGGTCTGTGAAGTTGATTCCATTTTCATCTTCAAGCCAAGCTTGGAAAGGAATTTTTTTGTAGAAAATTGCTAGAAGAGGGGGAGAAGGGAAAAAAGGGGGGTTTGAGTGAACCCCCTTTGAGCGAAGGGGGCTCGCTCGAACCCCCTTTTTTTGTCATTCTCCCTTGATTTCATAAGAAAAAGCTCACCAAAACAAGTTCGAGCGAACCTGACTTCAAAAAGGGGTTCGCTTGAATGGGGTGTTTGAGCGAACCCCTTTTTGGGGTTTGCTTGAACACTCGCTTTGAGCAAACCCCTGAAACCCTAAATTTTTTTGTTTGGGAGCATTCTTGCAAGTTTTCTTCGTGAAGGGAATTGTAAACCACTATTGTGGGATATGTTTAGATAGGAGTATACATATGTTTAGCTTATAATTATTTGTCAAGAATTATATATTAATTTGTATCAATTTTATTTTACCTACTATAGTCCTCTACCTGATTCAACAATGTGATGAATCTAGGACCATTTTGATTTGCTAGGACTCCTAATCGTCCTATGAGAAAATCAATATGTAGAACATCTTGCAGAAAAAAGAGAAAGACTTGAGGTAATCAAGAATTCTATTTTACATATATTATAGTTCAATATAGTGCTTCTGATGTTAATTTGATAATTCTAAATTATAGTAAATAAGTTTTTATTTAGTAATCTAACTTGTCAACAATTGACATAATTAATCTAATTTGTGGCTTGAATTGTTATTTTGCAAGAAACTTTAGAGTTGTGAAGTACTTTGAGGAGACTCAATTTTGATGATCCAACACAGGATTAGGATTTACTAGAGATTGATACATTTAGGGATTGATACATAGCTATTCGACATATATATTGTATATAGATCTTGATATGGCATATGCCTCATTTTGTAAAACTTGTTTTGAGTTGGCATATATGTCAAATTTGTATATGCACATACATAATTATATTTACAATTTGATATATAAAAAATGATATTCAATCTAATTTGTTCCTTGTGTGCATTTCGTTCTACTTTGAAACTTAAAATTGGAATGTATAATCAGTTTAGAATGGTCAAGTTATGATCAATAACATGTTATAGATTAATGAAATTGTACTTTAATATAATTTATGAATTAAAATTGGTAATCCATTTATGTTAGTGTTAAATTTGGTTGCCTTGGGAAACTTCACCAAATTTTATTACCATTTTTCTAATGTTATGAATCATAACATGGATTTTTATGTTCCTAGATCTAGATGTGAAAGGATAAATTACAAGAATTTTCAATGTCATACCATTATCAAAATGACTACAAATACATCTGTTTATAAAAAAAGTAACAGGGGTGAACATTTGTGCAAAGTTGTCTTGGTAGCAAAGTGTGAGATGGGCTAGTTAGTTAAATGTTTTGTTTTTATTTTACAATTAAAAGGATCAAGATTGTGGTCATAAGAATGTCCCTGTAACTATAAACATGACTTGGCATGCCAAGATGGAATATTTATTTCTCTTAATTGAATTCACTTGATGTCATTATAATTTAAAAATTTACACCTCAAGTAATAGGATGAGTCTCTCATATTCCTAGTTTTGTATTTTGATGACTTATTGATCACAACGAGCTCTTCATCCTAAATTGTGATAGTGAAATTTATTATACATGATAACTGTTTGATGACTAACTTGATTTTTTTGAGCGCTTTTTATGTGAGATTAAGCTCCATCACATTGCATACAAGATCTACTTTGTATAGTCCAAAAATACACTTGATTTTCTCTCATAATTGCATATGGCCAATTTCAAACCTACTCTAACTCCCTTTCTATCCAAAGTCAAAATTTAGGTGAGATTTTAGATTCACCATTAGTTGATGCTACTATATATCCATATATTATTGACAACCTCAATTATTTGATTCACTCCAAGCTTGAAATTTCATATGTCATTGGCATGATCTCTAGTTATGTAGGAACCTCCTAAACTAGAATATAAGGAAAGCTACTATTTCCTCCACTATACTCAAGGAACTCATAGTTTTGGGATTCTCTATGCAACACGTGTTGATATTGATTTGATTGGGTACACTAATTTTGATGGGCCAATAGATTTAATTGATTGTAAGTCTAATTCTATTTATAGTTTCTCACTAGCTTTTAGTTAGGTATATTTTGGACAAATAATATGCAAAGTGTCATTCTCTTTCTTCTAATTATGTAGGCCATCTATTATATTTTATAACAATGAGAGTGCTACATTAATCTATTAGAACCTATTCCATCATAATTGAACCACACATTAAGGTTCACATACATCACATTCAAGAGTTCATTCATAGACAAGTCCAAAATCTCCACCATTTCTTAACTATTAAGTAGGTGCCAACATGAACCAATGTAGGAATGTGAGTGATTTTGATGTGAAAATATATACACGCGACATTTGTGAACATACATAAGTATTTGCATACACATAATATTTTTTAGTCTATGCATTTGTTCATCATAATCATCATTATTTGCATATGTTCAATACACTTGATGGTGATTACACATACATGTGACATTTTTCAACATGCACATGACATTCATAATCATCATATTTTGCATACATTCTTCCATCAGTATAACCAATAATGCTTGTATATCGTATTTTTCATGTCCTGATGTACAAATAAATCATATATCATCTTTTAACCACCATAATCATCAATACAATTAATAATGCCCATAAAATTTTATCGATGTCCTCATGTACAAATACATCAATGCATCCTTCTATCAAGTTATTCGAGATACATAACTAATATATTCCCTTGATATAATTTCTCTATAACGTACATCTCAAATCATTGCTACTCTCAAAGACACCTGCTTTGCAATATTACAAAAACTATTAAAAAATAGAAAAAACACTTAGTAAAATTAATTGAACAATGAAAGCAACATGAACTCCAATGTTGGATGCATTTCCATCTAACCTCACATCCTACTCAAAGCTTGTGTTGAGAAATGCCTGCATATAAATATTAGAAAAGTATGGATTATAAATGATGCAGGAGCATCGAGAAGTATTCAGAAATTGAGGTAGTTGACAGTGAAGTGATAGGGTTGACAGTGATGCCATGAAGTTCTATATGTTGGCTAGAGTTGTACGTTGAGGATGAGAAGTTGTGGATTAATGGGTTCATTTTTAAGTATGTCTAGTTTATCCACCAGAAGTTTTAGAGGTGTGCATGAAGATTTGATCGAGTTATGGATGTTTGTGTTCAGACAGTTGTTCAGTTATTCTAGTCGAAGTTCCTGACAGAAGATAATGTGATTCTAATGGATTGAGATGTCTCTAACATCTCTGTGGTGATTCATGATGATCATGGATGATTCCAAAATGTGTGTTGGTGGTCCACATCGATTGTGGTGCTCGCAATTGGTGAAATTCTTTTGTGAGTTTGAAGTTTCCATGTTCTTGGCTGATAGGGTGTTGTAATGTGTTGTGGATCTTTGAAGATTAAATTCGGAAGGTGTTTCATGTTCGAGGATATTGATTTGGGACCTTTCTTTGTTGTGGTTGACATTGGGTGGTTGGCATTGTAAATTGTTTATTGTTTGTGGCCGACCTATTTGGGTCTACACATTATATTATTAGTCATTGTAATTGGGTCGACATGTTAAGGGTTGAATGATCCACAAATGATATAAATAGAAGAGAGAGAATTTTTTATGACAAACAAAAAAGGGGATGGATAAATGAGGTGTTTGATGGTGTGAAATATGAAGCATGGAGAAGAATTATTCTGATCCGGAAGGATCTCTGAGTAGAGAGGGAGTCTGGAGTAGGAAATGGAGTCGATGGCAGATTGTTGTGAAGATTTTCATGATTTGAGTCATTTGTAACCCGTGGGCTACGACCTAGCATCTGTAGAGCCCGAGTGGCATCTGTAATGTGTTTTGAGATTTGAAGGCTGGGTTTTTCCCTATTAGGGTTTTCCCAGGATAAATCTTGTGTCTAGTGTTCATGAATGTCTTTTATCTTTCTATGGATTAGTTGTTAATTTACATTGTATATGGGTGATCCCACAATAGTGGTTTACAATTTTTAGGCAAACTGGACACTGCAATTATTATTTTTAACTAAATCTTCACTTTCGGGCTCTTGTAGCGGCTAAACCGTAAGGAATTTGAAAATGATGCAAACTAGAGTCTCATCACATTTTGTCTCTAGATTCTAAAAATATTTTTTTCAAAACTTTTGGAATCATATTGCACTTTTTTTTCCATCTCCCACAAAAACTGGTTTTTTTCAGAAAACAACATTTTTAAAAAGTGACGCTCATCGTATACAACATAAATTTTTTTGTATGAAGGATAAAATTCTAATTTTTTCGAATTTAGATTTGTAACTACGGTATCTAGCACTTTCATTTGGTCTCATAGTTTTTTATTGAATATTTTTTCCTGAATCAAGTTTCAAAGTCAAACCAATTGCAATTCAGACATAGGCGGACTATATACAACATAACTTTTTATGTATGAATCGAAATTCTTCTTCTTTTTTTTTAATGGATCAAGGACATCAATGCCCAGCCTCAACATATTTTTAAAATTTTTATTTTGATAATCTGCTATTTTCCACATGTGCAGACCAGAGATTTTGATTTTCAGTGAAAAACCTATGTTTAATAAAACTAAAAAATAAAATACATAATAAAAGAAAATCATATTAAAATTATATTCGATGGATAGCTCATTCCAAGAACTATCATTATCTAGTTGGGTTTCTGAAATGTTTTGCATTTTCATTTTCAAATTGAGCTTCGAACGATAATTTTTTACAAAAAAAAATCATTTTTTTTAGGAGATAGGGGAAAAAGGGTGTTCGGCAGAACCTATGTTCGGTCGAAACTCTTAAAGGGGTTCGGCCAAACCTACCTTAGTTTGGCCGAACCTAGACAATTAAAAATAATGAAAAAAATTCATGGGGTCTGAGAAAATGATGGGTTTTTTTTTTTTTAAATCCCTATTAAGGGGATTCGACCGAACCCTAGTTTGCTCGAACCCCTTTATTTTAATATTTCCACTCACATGGAAAAGGGGTTCGAGCAAACAATTTGGTTTGGCCGAACCCCTTCACTTTGTGTAGAGGGAAAAAATGACTTTTCCCTTCCTCCACAAAAGTGTTCACCACTTATGTGGGTTCATCCATATCTATTGTGATCATGAGTTGGTAAGTTAGGCTGCAAGGCTAGATTATCCTTAATTGGATCCTCCTACCTTGACTACATCAAATGGTATCAGAGCTAGTCGATTACTAGTTTATCAGAGTTGGTTGAAGATCTGGTTCTGAATCTAAAGAGTTGGTTGTGAATCTGTTGGATGGTTGTGAATCTTTATCAAAGCAAGTTGAAGAGCAAGTTGAAGAGCTGGTTGCAGAGTTTATTAGATCCGATTGTGAATCTTTTGCAAGATGGGGAAGATTGGAAAAAGGACAAAGAAGGAAAAAGAGAACCCAATATGTGAAAGGGATACTTTGGAGGAAGAATTGTGCGAAATTAGGAAGTGTAATTCAGAATTGATGGAAAGGATGAAGGAACTCGAAAAAGACAAGTATGATGCTCTTGAAGAAGAATTGGAAATTGAAAGAAGGAGAAATGAAGAACTGGAAGAAGAGCTGGATAAGTTTGGAGATATTGAAAAGGAAATGGAAGAAGGATTCAAGTTGTTTAAGAAGCTGGAAAAGAGGAGCAGAGAAAGTTTGAAAGAGTTGAACAAGGAGAAAAATTTACAAAAGAAGGAAATATTAGACTTGAAGGAACATGTTAATCAGTTGGAGAAGGAAAATGAAATATTGAGATCTAATCCTAAATTTTGTAATGTTTCTTGTGATACTGATGATTTGTGTGATGTTGCAGAGGGTGTTGTTGAAGATAACATTGTGACTAATCCTGTAATTGTTGGAGATGGTATTGGTTTCAAAATCATGCAGAGAATGGGATATGAATGAAAAGGATTGGTAAAGCATCACTAAGGAATGACATAACCTATTGAGTCAGTAATGAGACCTAAAAGTGAAGGCCTTGGATATGACAGAGGTAAGGATGTTATTGCAAGTTCAAACAATTCGGGTTAGGGAAGAAAAAGTATGTATTGTTCACATTGTAATAGGCATGGACATGAAAGGGAATTGTGTTGGGAACTATACCCTTGTAAGTTTTGCGGATTAAGGAATCATTCTGAGCAGAAGTGTTGGAATAAAATGAGAGGGAGAAATCCTATGAAAGATTGTAAGTAGATGGATTATGGATGGATTGATGGAGCAAAATGGAAACATGTTACTTGTATGCTTAGAAGATTGTACATATGGAATAACTCATATGTTGGAGGAAAAGAGAGATCGAGATACAAAGAAAGAAGACCTTATGTAGAACAGAAAAAGGAAAATGAAGGTTACTAGAGGAGTGAAAGAAGATTTGTTAGAGAAGGAACTTATTTTCAAGTTTGGAAGAAGAAAGAATCAAGCACTAAGTGTCATCAAGAACTTGATATCAGAGAAGCTAATGAAAGAGAAGCAGTAAAGGATGTTGAGATAGTGTGTGCAGATGAAGAACCTATTGATACTGAATTAAATTATCCAATGGAAGGGGAACCTTTGGATAAATCAGATTGGATAGTGAAACCAGAAGAAGGTGAAGCATTGATTTTAAGGAGAAAGTTTATAGTAAATGTGAATAAGGGAATAGAAAGGGATATTGATCTTGAGGAAACTTGTAGGGTAGGCTTGCTCAGACCACCGACCATTGAGGCAGTGCAAGGCCTGCAAGTAGATTTTTGAACCCTGACCATGAAAATATGAAGAACATGAGGCAACTTGTAGGATAGGCTTACTCAGATCACTGACTAGTGAGGCAATGCAATGCCTACAAGTAGAATGCCAAACCAATTCAAGGAGAAGAGCTCAAGGAATTTTTTGTTGGGTGGACTTGAACATAAAACCGACCTTGAGGCAATTGCAAGTACTTGTTGATAGATCACCGAAACCATTGAAGAGACAACATTGCTCAGTAGAGCTTAAGGTAGTTTTGTAGGGTGGACTTGAATAGACCGCCAACCGTGAGGCAATTGCAAGTACCTATGGACAAATCACCGAACCAATGCAAGAGATAACATTGGATTTGATACAATACAGACCAAAGTGAAGATGATCACTTTTCAAATAACCCCGAGAGTTTGATGCAGGAGCATCCAGAAGTATTCAAAAATTGAGGCAGTTGACAGTGAAGTGGTCGGGTTTCCAGTGATGCCATGAAGTTCTGTATGTTGGCTAGAGCCGTAGGTTCAGGATGAGAAGTTGCAGATTAATGGGTTTGTTGTTAAGTATGTCTATTTTATCCACCAAAATTTTTCAGAGGTTTCTCATGAAGATTTGATTGAGTTATGGATGTATGTGTTCAGAGAGTTGTTCTAAAAGAAGTTCTTGAAGGAAGATGATGTGATTCTAATGCCTTGAGATTTCACGAATGTCTCTATGGTGATTCATGATGATCGTCGATGTTTCTAGAATGTGTGTTGGTGATCTACATCAATCGTGGTGTTTGCAATTGGTGGAATTCTTTTGTGAGTTTGAAGTTTCCATGTTCTTGGACGACAGGGTGTTGTAACGTGTTGTGGATCTTTGAGGATTAAATTCAAAAGGTTTTTCTTGTTCGAGGATGTTGATTTGGGACCTTGCTTTGTTGTGTCCAACGTTAGGTGGTTCACATTGTAAACTGTTCATTGTTTGTGGCTGACCTATTTGGGTCTGCACGTTATATTATTAGTTGTTGTAATTGGGTCGAAATGTTAAGGGTTGAATGATGTGTGGATGATATAAATAAAAGAGAGGGGATTTCTTATGATAGACAAGAAAGGGGATAGATCAATAAGGTGTTCAATGGTGCAAAGTATGAAGCACAAAGAAGAAGTATTTTGATCTGAAAGGATCTCTGAGTAGAGAGGGAGTGTGGAGCAGGAAATAGAGTCGATGGTAGATTATTGCGAAGATTGTCATGATTTGAGTCATTTGTAACCCCTGGGCTATGGCCTAGCATCTGTAGAGCCTGAGTGGCATCTGCAATTTGTTTTAAGATTTAATATAATGAGTAATGAGCTTTGAAAGCTGGGTCTTTCCCTGTTAGGGTTTTCCTAGGATAAATCTTGTGTCTAGTGTTCATGAATGTCTTTTATCTTTCTGTGGATTAGCTATTAATTTTTGTTGCACATCTATTATGATCATGATTTGGTAAGTTAGGCTGCAAGGCTAGAGTGTCCTTAATTGGATCCTCCTACCTTGACTGCATCAAATGGTATCAAAGTTGGTCGGTTGTTAGTCAATTAGAGTTGGTTGAAGATCTAGTTGTTAATTTGAAGAGTTGTTTGTAAATTTGTTGGATGGTTGCAAACCTTTATCAGAGCAGGTGGAAGAGCTGGTTATAGATTTTATCAGATCCGGTTGTGAATCTGTTGCAAGATGGGGAAGATTGGAAAAAGGACAAAGAAGCAAAAAGAGAATGTGATATGTGAAAGGGATACTTTGGAGGAAGAATCGTGTGAATTCAAGAAGTGTAATTCAGAATTGATGGAAAGGATGAAGGAACTAGGAAAAGACAAGTATGATGCTCTTGAAGAAGAATTGGAAATTGAAAGAAGGAGAAATGAAGAACTGGAAGCAGAGATGGATAATTTTGGAGATACTGAAAAGGAAATGGAAGAAGGATTCAAGTTGTTTAAGAAGTTGGACAAGAGGAGCAGAGATCTAGAGGAAAGTTTGAAAGAGGTGAACAAGGAGAAAAATTTACAAAAGAAGGAAAAATCAGGCTTGAAGGAACATGTTAATCATTTGGAGAAGGAAAACGAAAGATTGAGATCTAAGCCTAAATTTTTTGATGTTTCTTGTGATACTAATGATTTGTGTGATGTTGCAAAGGGTGCAGTTGAAGATAAAAGTGTGAATAGGCTTGTAATTTTTGGAGATGGTACTAGTTTCAAAATCATGCAGAGAATGTGATATGAAGGAAAAGGATTGGGAAAGCATCAACAAGGAATGGAATAACCTATTGAGCCAGTAATGATACCTAAGAGTGAAGGCCATGGATATGACAAAGGTAAGGATATTATTGCAAGTTCAAACAATCCGGATCAGGAAAGAAAAAGTATGTATTGTTCACATTTTAATAGGCATGGACATGAAAGGGAATTGTGTTGGGAACTATACCCTTGTAAGTTTTGTGGATTAAGGAATCATTCAGAGTAGATGTGTTGGAATAAAATGAGAGGGAGAAAGCCTATGATAGATTGTAAGCAAATGGATTATGGATGGATTGATGGAGAAAAATGGAAATGTGTTATATGTATGCTTAGAAGATTGTACAGATGGAAGAACTCGTATCTTGGATGAAAAGAGAGATCGATATGTAAAGAAAGAAGACCTTATGCAGAGAAAAACAAGGACAATGAAGGGTACCAGAGGAGTGAAAGAAGATTTGTCAGAGAAGGAACCTATTTTCAAGTTTGGAAGAAGAAAGAATCAAGCGCTAAGTGTCATCAAGAACTTGATATTGGAGAAGCCAATGAAAGAGAAGCAGTAAAGGATGTTGAGATAGTGTGTGCAGATGAAGAAGAACCTATTGATACTGAATTAAATTATCTAGAGGAAGGGGAACCCTTGGATGAATCAGATTGGATAGTGAAATCGAAAGAAGGTGAAGCATTTATTTTAAGGAGAAAGTTTATAGTAAATGTGAATGAAAGAATAGAAAAGGACATTGATCTTGAGGCAACTTGTAGGGTAGGCTTACTCAGACCGTCGAACACTGAGGTAGTGCAAGGCCTGCAAGTAGATTGCTGAACCCTAACCATGACAAGATGAAGAACCCAAGGAAACTTGTAGGGTAGGCTTTCTCAGACCGTCGACCAGTGAGGCAGTGTAAGGCCTTCAAGTAAAACATCAAACCAATTCAAGGAAAAGAGCTCGAGGCAGTTTTGTAGGGTGGACTTGAATAGAATGTTGACCTTGAGGTAGTTGCAAGTACCTTTTGATAGATTGTCGAACCCATTGAAGAGACAACATTGCTCAGTAGAGCCTGAGGTAGTTTTGCAGGGTGGACTTGAATAGACTGCCGATCGTGAGGCAGTTGCAAGTACCTGTGGACATATCACTGAACCAATGCAAGAAATAACATTGGATTTGATACAATACAAACCAAAGTGAAGAGGCTCACTTTTCAAATAACCTTGAGAGTCTGATGTAGGAGCATCTAGAAGTATTCAAAAATTGAGGTAGTTAACAATGAAGTGGCAGGGTTTCCAGTGATGCCATGAAGTTTTGTATGTTGGCTAGAGCCATACATTGAGGATGAGAATTTGTGGATTAATGGTTTTGTTGTTAAGTATGTCTAGTTTATCCACCAAAATTTTTAGAGGTGCGCATGAAAATTTGATTGAGTTATGGATGTATGTGTTCGAATAGTTGTTTAGTTGTTCTAGTCAAAGTTTCTAAATGAAGATGATGTGATTCTGATGGCTTGAGATGTCGCAGAAGTCTCTATGGTGATTTATGATGATCATGGATATTTCCATAATGTGTTTTGGTGGTCCACATTGATCATGGTTCTCGCAATTGGTGAAATTCTTTTGTGAATTCAAAGTTTCCATGTTCTTGGCTGATAGGGTGTTGCAATGTGTTGTGGATCTTTGAGGATTAAATTTGAAAGGTGTTTCATGTTCAAGGATGTTGATTTGGGACCTTGCTTTGTTTTGGCTAACGTTGGGTGGTTCGCATTGTAAATTTTTCATTATTTGTGGCCGACCTATTTGGGTCTGCACATTATATTATTAGTCATTGTAATTGGGCTGACATGTTAAGGGTTGAATGATGTGTGTATGATATAAATAGAAGAGAGAGGATTTTTTATGACAAACAAGAAAGGTGATGGATCAATAAGGTGTTTGATGGTGTGAATTATGAAGCACAAAGAAGAAGTATTATAATTTGGAAGGATCGCTGAGCAAAGAGGGAGTGTGGAGCACGAAATGGAGTCAATGGCAGATTGTTGCAAAGATTGTCATGATTTGAGTCATTTGTAACCCCTGGGTTGTGGCCTATCATCTGTAGAGCCTAGAAGTGGCATTTGTAATGTGTTTTGATATTTAATATAATGAGTAATGAGCTTTGAAGGTTGGGTTTTTCCCTGTTAGGGTTTTCCCAGGATAAATCTTGTGTTTGGTGTTCATGAATGTATTTTATCTTTCTGTGGATTAGCTGTTAGTTTTTGTTGCATATATCTTGTGATCTGCAAGGATGTAGCATCCTTAATTGGATCCTCCTACCTTGACTACGTCAATGAACAACATGAGAAAAAATTTCTACCGATCATTCTTTGAAATCAAGCAAGATTATAAATCAAAAGATAAAAGTATATGAAGAAGACACCTCCTTATGATTTTTTCGTAAGGGGGGAATAATGTAATAGGAAAACAAAATAATGAGTTAAACAAAATTAATTCAAACAAGATAAAATCCCAACCATACTCATGAAATGAAGTTCTAAAATAATGTTCAATCAAACAATGTACTCCTAAAGATAACATAAATTGAATTCAAAACCTTATAAGCTATACCATCCCATGTTAGAGTTGTGTTTGTATTGGCATTTGGATGTTGGATTGCTCAATTCAATACAAAGCCTCCATTTTTATTTTTGCAAAAGCTTTGATTCGTGTTGATAATGGTGAACTAGAATGTAAGGATAGAAATTCTCAAATGTGCTCAAGAATCGGTTGTGCAACACTTCGCTATGCAAATTCTAGATGATTTGTGAGAAGGTAGAGATTTTTTTATACATTTCCTATTTTGAGATGAACAATCAAGATTTCATAGTAAAAGATACTGATCAACAGTTGAGAACCGATGAGAGGAAATAGATTGGAAATATTAGTTGATTTAGATTGCGTAATTTGTGTGATTGAAGAAATCAAGTTGAGTGGTTAGCGAGATTGAAGAATCAAGTTGAGTGGTTAGTGGGATTGAAGAAAAGATGAGTTAGTCAATTGTTTAGAGTGATAAATCAATGGTCATGATTTTCTCAATCACAAAAGGAGGGTGAGGATAATTAATTAATTGAATAAATTAATTAATATTTTGGGTGAACGAGCAAGTCATGTTTGAATTTAACAAATAAAGTTGTATTTGTTTGTTGACCTTTTTAAATGATGTTGAATAATTAATTTAATTATTCAAGTTTAGAAAGGGGAAAGGGATTTAATTAAATTATTAAGTAATAATAATTTAATTGATTTAGGAGGATAGGGTATATTAGTGGCATAATTAAATAACTTGTGTTAATTTAATTAATCAAGAGGAACAAAAAGGTAGATTAATGATGTATAGTGAATTAATTAAATAATTAAAGATTATTCAATTAATAGAGGAAAATAGGGTTTTTGATGTAATGATGTGAAATGCAGTGATATTAATGATAAAGATACCGATAAAATGGAAAATTTCCATTTAGGATGTGTGATATGTGTTAGGTCATTTTTACATGTCTACATAATTACATTGAATGTGTCCTCAATGTTGAAGCAAAATTTCATAGCTTTTTTTTTGAATTGCTTCTTGACGCAATAGTATTATCCACCAAAAAGACATACATTTGTTAAAAAAAATTAAGAAACATAAAATTGATCCTACTTTTGATTCAATAACGGTTAAAATTAAACATAGATATTGGAAAATGCAAAAATTGTAATTTTTTAGTAATTTTGACAAATGGGAAGCGTGGAAATGTAGAGATAGGTAGGTAAATACCATGGAAGGTATATTTTCATTTCCCAAGTCATCTGATCATTCTAGAGTGCTCTTTCCAGGGTAGTCTCTAAGGAGCCCTAAAAGCCAAAACTTGTCAAACTATGAAAAAGTCGTTCTAGGAGCTCATGGTGCATAGGAATAATTTTTATAGACCTAAAAGTGGATATAAATCCCTTCAAACCAACCTCTCATTTTTTCTCAACTCAACACCATTTGTGTGTTCTAGTGTCAAATGCATTCTTGCAAAATTTGTCAGTGGAAAGTAGTGTAAAAATGGAAAAATAGCATTTTTTTGTTTTGTGCATAATGGAGAAAAACCATATATACCAAAAAATTAAGGTGGCAAGGTAAAAACAGCTACAAAAGGAATCATTTTTCTACCCAAGTCCCCTTGTGATTCTGGAGTGCCCTAATCTGGGGTAGTTTCTAAAGAGCCTTAAGAGCAAAAAATGAAAAATTGTTAAATTTTCATTATTTTTAACAAATGGGAAGCATGGAAACATCAAGGTAAAAAGGTAAATACTAGGTAAGGTCTATTTTTGTTTCCCAATTCACTTGATCATTTTGGGGTGCTCTTTTTGAGGTAGTCTCTAAAAAGCCTTATGAGCAAAAAAATGCAAAAATTGTAAAAAATTTAGTATTTTTGACAAATGAGCAGTATGGACATGTCAAGTTAGGCTAGTAAATACTATGGAAGGTCTCTTTTTGTTTTCCAAGTCACCTGATTATTCTAGGATGCTCTTTCTAGGGTAAAGAGCCCTAAAAGCAAAAAATTGTCAAACTTTGACGAAGTCATTCTAGGATCTCATGGTGTGTAGAATGTTTTTTTTTTGGACCTATAGGTGGATATTGAATCCCTCCAAACCAACCTATCTTGGTTTTTGTCAACTCAACACTGTTTGTGTGTTCCAGTATCAAATGCATTCTTGCAAAAATTATTAGTGGAAAGTAGTGCAAAAATGGAAAGAAATAGTTTTTTGTTTTGTGCATCATGGAGTGAAACCAAGTATACCAAAACATAAATGTGGGTAGTTAAAAGCTATGGAAGGCCTCATTTGTTTGCTCAAGTTCCCTCATGATTATAGAGTGCACTAATTTGAGGTAGTCTTAAAAGTGTCATAAGAGCCAAAAATGCAAAATTGTTAAATTTTTAGTATTTTTGACAAATGGGCATCATGGAAATGTTGAGGTAGATAGGTGAATACTAGAGAAGGTCTCTTTTCATTTCCCAAGTCACCTGATTGTTTTGGGGTGCTCTTTCTCGAGTAGTCTCTAAAGAGCCTTAAGAGCAAAAAATACAAAAAATGTAAAAAATTGAGTATTTTTTAAAAATGGGCAATGTGGAAATGTTAAGGTAGGTAGGTAAATACTAGGGAAGGTCTATTTTCATTTTCCAAGTCACCCAATTATTCTAGGGTGCTCTTTCCAAAGTGGTCTCTAAAGAGCCTTAAAAGCAAAAAATGCAAAAAATTGTAATTTTTTTAGTATTTTTGACAAATGGGTATTGTGAAATTGTCAAGGTAGGTAGGTAAATACTACGGAAGGTCTATTTTCATTTCCTAGTTCATGCAATTATTTTAGGGTGCTCTTTTTGGGGTAGTCTCTAAAGAGCCCTAAAATCACAAAAATGTCAAACTTTGACAAAATTGATCTTGGAGATCGTAGCAGATAGGAATGCTTTATCTTGACCTATGGGTGGATATTGAATCCCTTCAAACTAACCTCTATCAATTTTGGTTAACTCACCACCCTTTGTGTGTTCCAGTGTCAAATGCATTCTTACAAAAATTATCACTAGGAAACAGTGCAACGATGGAAAGAAACACTTTTTTGTTTTGTGCATCATGGAGTGAAACCAAGTATACCAACACATCAAGGTAGGAAGTTAAACGCTATGAAAGGCCTCCTTTTTTCACTGAAGTCTCCCTGTGATTCCAAAGTGCACTAATCTAGGGTAGTCTTGAAAGTGTCATAAGAGAAAAAATAAAAAATGTTAAATTTTTAGTATTTTTGACAAATGGGAAAGATGGAAACATTAAGGTAGGTAAGTAAATACTAGGGAAGGTAACTTTTTTCTACCCAAGTCACTCGATCATTCTGGGGTTGTCTATAAAGAGCCCTAAGAGCAAAAAAAATAAAAAAATTATTATTTTTGACAAATGGGCAGTGTAGACATGTTGAGGTAGGCAAATAAATTCTAGGGAAAGTCTCTTTTCATTGCCTTGTATGGATTTTATTAGCTTATTCAAGAAAAATTTCAATGCAATAGTATTGTCCACCAAAAATACCTACATTTGTTAAGAATTGTTAAGACACATAAAATCCAACCTAGTTTTGAATCGCTACCATCATTACCTCATTGTGCTCATAACAAAACCGTGGATGTATTGATCTAAATCACTTAAAAATTGTAGATACCCTAAATTTTCCCGACTAGCAAACAACACTATTTAACCAACTTTCACCCTTCTTCCCTAAATGGTTAAATAATATATTATTATTTAACTATTATCAAATTTTATATTCATTTATTAATTAAGTGATTTAACATTATTTAATTAATTCATCCTCAATCATCATTTCTGACTTAATTTAACCTTATTCCTCTATTAATTAAATAATCTTGAATTATCTAATTAATTCACTATGTCATCATCTAATTTAACCTTATTCGTCCCGATTAATTAAATAAACAACAATTATTTAATTATGTCACAAACATACCTTATTCATCTAAATTAGTTAAATATTTATCGTTAATTATTTAATTAAGCTACCTTCCCTTCTTCAAATTTGAATAATTAAATCAATTATTCAATTTCTCCAAAATCACTCAACATGGTCAAATAAATAAATATATCTTTATTTGTTAAAATCAATAGAAACTTGCATGTTCATCTCCAATATTAATTAATTATCCTCACCCCTTTTTTATTGAGTAAATTATGACCATTGATTTCTCACTCTAATTGGTTCACTAACCCATCTATTTCTTAACTCAACCTAACTTTCTCAATCCCACTAAACACTCAATTTGAGTTTGTCAATCCCCCCAGTCATTCCAATCTAATCCCACTGATTATCCAATTAAAATCCTTAATTGGATCAATCAGAGGAGTTAACTGACCAATCCATTTCCTCTCAACAGTTTTCAATCGTTGATCATGATCTTTCACTATTGAATCTCGATCGTTCATCTAAAACCTGAAAATCTATAAAACAACCTTCTTTCTTCTCCAAAAAGATTGGAGAATCTAGAGAATTTATGTAAAGAGGTCATGCTAAATTGACTATCGAAATACACTTCGCCATGGGATGGTAACTATGTGTAGTGTTTTATGCTTCTAAAAATGCAAGAAATAAAATAGATTGTGCAAAACACAAAAATAAAGAAACACTCAAGATTGTACGATAGAGATCTAAAACTAGCATATGAAGCCTCTTGTTGTGTATATTTTCCCATTATGTACAATTTTGATTTGTGCTCACTCAAAAATTTGACAGTATAATGACGCTTGAATGAAAAATGGCTAAGTGTTGGGATAATAGACTGGGGGATTTTAGATGGAGTGCTAGGATTAAGGGAAAAAAGATCAAGGGTTGCGATGCCTTGAGATATCTCAACCCACAAGGTGATGACAAGTGTCATCATATGGGGAGAGGAGAGGATGAGGTGGGGGGTACTTGAAGGTACCCTTGGGAAGGATGTGACAAGAGGGAATATTAAATTCCCTTTTGATCCTCATAGGGAGAAGGAAATGGAATTTAATATTCCTTGGGGAAAGGGGTGAGGAATTAAAAACTCCTCAAAAAGTGTTGGATGAATAAAATGGAATTTAAAATTCCATTTGGGGGTGATTAAATAGAAATTAAAAAATCCTTAGGAGGATGAGAATCATTGATTGAAGGGTTGACCGAGGGGTATATTAGGATAATGTCATGCCCAAAAATTTATACCAATAATAATGCCAAGACATTTTCCTAATGGACAAAAATGCAACTAATAATTTTATTTTTTGAGAGCAATACGAAGGAGCACCCTAGATTTAGCAACCAGTGTAACGTCATTCTAAACTATATGCATTGGGTGACATTGTGCATGCCAAAACCACTTCTGACACGTCACCCAAAGGTGGGGAAATGGGGAAAATGTATAACTAGGTGTACAAGTTATATTACACATGCCCTTAAAATGATAATTGGCATCCTAGGAGGGTTTGAGTATCTAGTTAAGAATAACCATGATGGGACACCACATGTGAGTTGAATCCAAAAAGGTCCATTGAGAGTAAGCATAGTGATTGAACCATGAGGGTACTCTCATGGTTTTGAATGACACTTATTTAAATGAATCCCATTTTATTTAGTTAACTAAAAACTAAACCAACCTAACCTTTAACATAAGTATAACTTTAATGGCATTTTAAAAGATACAACACCTAGTCTATACCTTAGTGTTCACATTTCCCTTTTGATAAAACAAGGGGGTACTTCGATTTGTATATTATGAATTGAAACATCATCTTTAGGTGGAAATAACAAAATGTCAAGAAAAAGAACATGTGCACAACCTCTAGATTCCAACATTGATCTTAAGATCAAATTTAATTTTTATATACATAATTAAAGCATCTAGTTGACTAGCTTGACTAAAGAGAGAGTACTTGCATGACTCAATAACAAATTAGATATAAACAAATAAATTAATCATAAAAACCTTCATTTTACACAAGATACATATATACGTATATATATTTACAATTTTATTTACCATCATCAATATTTATTTATATTTCTTATGTACATAAATAACTCTTATTTATTTAATTATTTACTAATTTATTTTTTTAAATATACACTTATATTTAAATATATATAATTATCACTCTATATAATTCAGAACTATATTTACTCATATTTAATTTATTCATTAAAAAAAATGAAAATAATAAATAAATAAAAAGCAAGCTTCCCTTCTCCCTCTTTTGAAATTCTATTATAAAATACTTGTTCTTTTCTTTTATTTCTTTTCATTTTAATCTACTATATTCCCCCTTCCGAAAAGGAGTAGGAATCACTTTTTTTTTAAATGATTAAATGGACATAGAATTAAGTGCTTTATTCACAAGAAAGGCTTTTTATTTATAGGAGGATATTTTTTAGAGAGGAATTACCTGGAATCTTGTGGAGTCTTTTATGGAATTTCTTAAAGTCTTCCCCATAGTAATAGGCTATAGAATAGCTTTCTTATCATGTTTTAAATCTTATCCATAAAAAGTGAATTTAGCATCCGAATGGAACCACTGCAATTTAAGATTGGGAGCATAGAATCCTTTGCATTTGGTGGGGGATTGAAGGCTTACAGCCCATCACACTTTGCATACGACACATTGAGTCTAAGGAGATGTGGTGAGCAAGGGATAATTAATTGCGTAGTTTATTTCTGGTTTTTCATACATACATTTTTTACTCTTTTTATGGAGATTTTTATCAACCTTAAAAGATAGTATGCAAGATAAATAAATATTTTAATGACGTCTACGAGACTAAACAGTCTATGGGACCAAGACAAAACCAGGCCTAATCTGTCTTCATGCTCTTTTCCAAGTCGGATCTCATGCTATTAATTTTGGCTAGAAGGCTAGCCGTCTGATTAATCTTGTCTTCCTCAAATAGCTGGTGCATATTGTCAACTTTCAAACTATTTATGCACTAAGTATGGATATCCTCGTAAGCAGTGCATTCCATGATGAAATGTCATTTTGTTTCCACAACCCCCTTATTGCAGAAAATGCAAGTTCTTTCTTCCCAGTTTTCCTTGGGTATCTTCCACCTACCGGTCTCACACCTAAGGTGATGTGATCCCATCCTCAATTCTGCAACTAACAACCTTGCTTTTCCTTTAATAGCTGCACCTAAATAAGTTTTTTCACCATGATCCTTTGTCGGGTTAAACTCTTTGATGTAGTATGTTTTTTTCACCCAATTTGATTTGTCCACATGACAGTTCTAAATTTTTCAGTCACATAGCTTTTTATTTCACTATTAGTACTAGGACACTCTTGCAAAGCAATATATTTAATACATCCATCACGTATGAAGAATTTTATTATTATTATTATTTTTATACTTAACTAATGGACACAAAAGAATGTTTCATAGCTGTCCATATCTCTACTGTGGCTATTGCACTTGCTTCATAACCACTATAGGTGTCTTATGCCCTAAATCTGAAGGAAAAGAAGCCCTAGTTTTCCTTAGAGAAAGGATCTTGAAAATGTCCCTTAGTTTTCGTGAGAGGTTGGTTGTTCGCATGAAGATTTAAGTGAAGGGAACAACGTTAGCTGCAAGATTCTCCACTGAATTTTCCAGAAAATAAATTGAGGTTGAAGACAATATGAAGAGAGGCTTAAGGAAGGATGCACACGATAGTAACTAGGGCAGCAACGAAGGGTTTTCTGGGTGCTACAGACCATAGCTGAATAGAGGAATGCCACACAGGAGGCAACCACTAAGAGCTGCAGATTGACCAAGAATGCACCACTAAGATTTTTGATAAACTCTTTTTTTTTTGTAGTTCCATAAGTGTTCCCTCTATTTGGTCTAACTTCATTTGCTTGAACAGACAGCCCGAAGTATCAAGATTGGTGGGAAAACATACGTCTACGAATGAGTGCAGATTTCAGGAGGACTAGAGAAATCGCTTCCCATCTTTTATCTTTTGGGTAACAAATTTAAGCATTGTTATAATTTATTCTTTATTCATCTTCAAAATTATTACACATATATTTTCTTTGTCTTCACATTATTCACGGCAGAAGGAGAACATGGCAGCTGTTCTATTGAAATTACAAGATAATTAATTTACATATATTTTAGTTTATTTTTTTATATCTACCCCCTTTTAAATGTAATTATGTATTTACATGCTTATTCCTGCTTAATTAATCTATTATCTACCTGGCATAGGGTAGGAGTTATAAGGTCGAGGGAACAACAAATGTATGAATAAGTGCAGGTTCGAAGGAGTAATAGATAAAATTTTCTCCATTCTTGTATCCATGAGACAGCATAATGAAATGATTTTATTTTATTTTAATTTTATTTTTAGTACTAGTATGTGTGTGTGCAAGGAGTATTGAGAGTTGGGTTCATCAAGCTATGAAACTAAAGTTCTTTTAACCTGTTCATGCTTCAAATCTCTCCCTTGTTCTTTGTTTTCTTATCTTGCTAATATTCATAGTACAGGGAAAAGAAAGAAAACAAAGCATTTTCATTTTCAATACTGTAACAAGAAATTATTACTCACACACTTTTTATTTCACAATATTCAAACTAATTTAATATTTGAAATATAGTTGCAGGGATACAAATAAATACACCCATTCATTCTATTTTAATACTCAAGAATATGGTTGCAAGGATAAGAGGAAATGCAGCTAGGCACCTTGTGGTATTTTCTGACAAAACTTCTAATAACCCTTTTGGGTACACAATGCTAGTAAAGTTACAGGTCTATAAACAAATAGTTAAGATCAAGCAATTAAGAGCAATTGAGAGCAAGTTCATCTACATATTTAGATGTTTGAAACCACAGCCAAAGAGAGGGATCCACTCTTTTCTCCCAAACTTAATGGGTCATCAAGCCCTAAGGCTCTCACCATTCCGAGCCGAGATAACCCACAAGGATCATAGAGAAAATTTCACATACACAAGGGAATCACAATTCATAATTCTATACACATAGGGGATGAATTATATAAAGGGGAAACCAACACAAGACTAAGAGTCCACCCAACAAACTCACAACCCACAAAATCCATTCCAAGAAAATTATAATGCAACTAGCTTTATTAATTCTCACAAAATCCATGCAACCAAGCAAAATTGTGCTTACCTCCTAAGATTAAAATTTGACAGCCATGGGAGTGTGATTCACACTCTTCCTTAGTATCTTTCTTGTTTTTTTCTCTACCTGAGCATATCATCCAGGTGTCCACAATTCCTTCTCCGAAAACATAACAGTAGCCCCCCCAAGAATCCAATCCTTCTCCAATATATTGTCCTCCCTTTTCTTTCTCGAGCCCTAATCCTAAATCTATGGTTTTCCCTTGTTTTGAAAAAAAAAGTGACCTACCGTTTACTTCCATTTCCCCTAACTTGTCATAGGAAACAAGAACTCAAACTTTTAATTTACTTTTTTTGGTTCACCTTAGAAGAGATGATTGAACATGTAGCACAACAATATTGCCCCTACCACATGGATTGGGAAGACTATGGCCTTGTGGATTATCTCACTTTCCCTCATTAGCTTTTGTATTTATCTACGTACTCATTACATGTTAGTTTCCACAATGCAAATAATTGAAATAACATGTTCACGAGTACATTAAAAATTGTCAATAAATAAACTTGCATACCTCAAAGCATGTTTAGCTTGCCCCCTTCGAGGATCGTAGTTTGATCTTAGAAGTTAAGATACACAAGTCTCAAAACTCAATGTTAGAAGATTCATAAAAAATTCCAAAGGTATCATCAACATAAGTACATAGAAGCTAAAAAAATTATTTTTAAATTTATATATTTCTCCTAAATAACAGTTTAATAATTTCAAGCAGATTTTTCTCATAGGGATTTGTCAAGTGTTAAGACAAAAATTCAACCTTTTTATGGTGATTAATTCAATGATAACACAATTACCCATTCTAAAATATAAGACCAGCAAATGTTAGAATACTTTTCTTTCCAGAAAATCAAATTATAAATGTGCAATCATAAATGAGAACTCTCTCTAATATATGTGCATCAATTAATAACCTTGAAACCTTCAAACCAGAGTACCATGTCTATAATAAACCTGCAACCCTTCTAATGCCATTGTACATAAATTGTTGCAATCATAAACTATTAGATGATAAATTCCTTCACTACACCATTAAGAGGTACGTCTTTTACTATAATACATGAGTTAAATAATAGTGGGAATAATGATAGTTAACTTAATTGTCTTTGACCTACATACTCAAGGTATTGATTAGATTAATGACATGACTTATATTATAACCACATAACTCATGCAACACACAACACATCTTATTCTTTATTGAGTGCACAACACATGATTTATATCAAGGTATTGCTATCTAATTCCACTATTTTGATGGAGTCAACCAACAACAATAAAAGTCATTAAGAGCAATATACAATAGTTGATACTCATAAGGTTGGGGCCTTACAGATAATTAATAAAGGATTAGAGGAAGGTTAGGTGGCTAATGGGGATTAGGTTCCCACTTGCAAAAGTTGGAGGATGTGACACTTCTTAATCATGAATTGGAAATGTGCACATCCCTAATGATGAGATTAGCAAGTGGATTAGGATTAGGTGTAGATTATGGGGGATGGGACATGTGAAGAATTAAATAAATAGGTTATTTATTTAATTCTTTGAGGAAAAGGATAAAAGATAAAGTATTTAATTATTTAATTAAATACCTTAGGGATTTAGAGGAATTCAGGGATATTAATTAAATAATAGCAATATTATTTAACTAATGTGGATAAGGGGATATTTAGATGAAAAAAATGGGAAAATTTGATCAAACGTAAGTGGTCAAATTTAGATGTCTACATTTTGCCCCTCTTTGAGATGGTGTTACAAAGTAGAATCATTTCAAAGAATATTAAAACATAGCACTTAGAAGAAGATGGTTTGATTGTGAAAGATGCCCCAGTCATTCAAAGGAATGGCTAGGAGGAAATATGATGGGAGTGAAGATGAATATTATGGATTGAGGATGCCCCCTCGAGAGGACATGCATATTAAAGATAACATGGGTGTTCTCTCAAAATAGATGAGATGATGCTAGGGTAGATGGGGAATATGATGCAAAATCATGGATAGAATGTGGGATGGGAAGAGGAAGAGATAATGGAAGGAGAAGATGATAATAAAGCAAGCACAAATGAATTCAAGACTGGTAAAGATACAAGCCAAGAATGATTGATTATGGATGAAGTATTGTTGATGAGGGAATGATATATCTTAAAACAACACAAGGATTGGGAAGGATACACCTTGATGATGATGATAGGAGTGTTGTTGACAAGGGAATGATATATCCTAAAAAAACACAAGGATAGGGAAGGATACATCCTGATGATGATAAGAGTGTTGTTGATGAGGGAATGATATATCACAAAACAACATGAGGATAGGGAAGGATACATCCTGATGATGATTATTAGATTGGACTTGGATCAAGGCTTGCAACAAGGCTGGGGAAAATACCAAGGATGTGATTGGATGATTTTTGTTAGATTGAATGGATGAGGGTTGGATTGAAGAAAGGGGATTGACAAAACAAATGAAGATGATGGAGGAAAAGATGCTTAGAATAACAAATATACATTATTCTAAGAATATTGAAGAGATGATGAAATGATGAGGATGGATCAAAAGATTCTTCGAATAAAAAATCTATATTATCCTAATTAAGAAGATTGAAGAGATGATGTTATGATGAGGATGGAGGAAGTGGAGGGATGGAAATAGATAGGATAGATAGATGAGGGAGAGTGATGAAGGACGAATGAATTGGAAATATTTAGGGTGAATAGGTGGGGGATTTTGATAGATGAGAGGATGGGGGATTGAGAAATTTCATGTTATTTGTTATGTTTCCATGTAGTGAGCACTTAATTTGATATAGCATGAGATACTATGCATTAGGTTATGAGGAACCAAGGCAAATTTGTATCACATGCATAGGACTGACACAACAAACAAAAGGTTTAGCTAAAATCTCGCAAAGTCATAAAGGGCTTTGGTGGGGCCAATGTTAGAAAACCAAAAACACAAGAGGTTGACCTAACATAACACAAGACCACAAAGGATCTTGTTGGGTACTACATGGGACAACTACGAAAACATAATCACATAGAAAACCAAGAAATGCCCCTATTTCTACCAGTCAAAGCACACCATGATATGATTGATGGATTATGGCAACCTTGAGTAGGTATAGTATGAAGATCAAAAGATAAACAAAAATGCAAAAGCACCAAGAAATCACAATAAATCTTAAATATCCTTTACCATTAGGATGATAGGTGGATGGGATTGATGTGGTCTGATGTCAAAAATGATATATCCTTTAAAGAGCAAGGATGGATGGGGTAGTTTATAAGATCAACACGATATAGGATAATTGAGATGGATTGGAACCTCCAAGGGGTATCAAATTTTTTTATGGGAATCAGCTGGATATGAGCTCTTAGCGACTTGACAAACACAAAGACACACCCTAAGGACAAACCTAAGCATTAGGGGCTCATCAATGATGTCCTTTCCTTTGTGAAAGTGTAGAGGAAACATAGTTTGATAGACCCTGATAATGTATGGCAGATGATGCAATGAAGAACCTAATGATAAGTAAATACAATGATGGATCCTATATGATGACACTAGACTAACCTTGTTGATAGGATGATTGATATGCATAAGATGTGGATTATGTGAAACTCGGGGATGGGATAGTTATCCAAATCATCTATAGATTAATTGGGAGTACGATGGGATGGGCAAATGAGTGATGAAAAGTGAGGAAATTAGCAAGATGCATGGAATAGATAGGAATGATGATAGTGAGATAGATGATATTGGATTGAATGGGGGTAGCCTATAGATAGATACCAATGGAAAGGGATTATGAGATTAAATAAAGATAGAGATGAATGGATAGAGAAATAAAGATGGGGGGATGGAAGGGATGATATGATGGATGGATAGGAAGACAAGGATGGGGAGATGGAAGAGAGTTTTTGGATGGATGGATGGGAAGATAAGGATTTTAGAATATGGAAGGGATGTTTTGGATGGATGGATGGGAAGACAAGGATTTTTGAAGATGGAAGGTGTGTTTTGGATGGATGGATGGGAAGATAAGGATTTTGGAAGATGGAAGGGTTAATAGGATGGATGAATGATGTCTCTCAAGACTACATTACAAATACAACATATGCCCCACTCTAGATATGTCATGTGTGGTGAGACAAGTGGAATGCGAAATAGGAGAATGAGTAGATAAGTAAGGGAGATGGATGTGGATATGATGCATGGGTGGATAAGGGATGTGGATAGGAGACATGGATAAGGAAGAGAGTTGGGGAGGATAAGGAATATGATAGTGTGTGGATAGAGGAAATGTATGCCAATAGGTTTCTAAAACATGTATATATATTTTCCTTTGTCTATACCAAGATCACAAGGAGGATGGATGGATTGGGATAAATGGGATGTGATAGGTAGGATGGGCATGACAGGTGAGATGGAGGAGATGAAGGAAGGGGATGGTTAAATGGAAATTTCCCCAAAGTATGGAAAAAAAATGGATTGGGGATTTACACATGATGCCTGTTTACCATGTTTTCATCATGGTACCTATCCAAGGTGCTTGTTTTCCAAGCTTTCACCATTGGATGGATTTTTTCTCTTTACTTTTTTTTTGCTATTTTGTTTTTTATTTTATTTTTTATTTTTAATTATCTTTTTTTGGAAAGTGTGTGGATGCAGATGGATGATAATAAGGATATGGATAAATGGATTTGGAAGAAATGTGATAAGGAGATGGATGAAGAACTCAAGAATCAAGTTTCACAGGAGGTAATAAGAGCCCATGTTAGAAATGACTATCGGATGTTGGTACAACCTTATTAGGATGGATGGATTATACAAGGGAATGGATTAAATGGATTGGATTGGGGAGATATGTGGGATAATAGATGGTATGTTGGAAAGTGTATGGATGGAATGATGGAGTAGATTTGTGATGGGGGAATTTTTTTAGGACCAATATTGACACATATGGTGGGGGACGTGGAATGATAGGAGGATTATTGGATGGAGAATGTTGGGATGGTGGAGGAGTTAGGATACTGAATTTTTGGGACATAGGGACCAAAAATAGATTAGGAGATGGAGGATGAAAATTATTTAATATTAGATTAGCAACTTTGGATGTTGTTATGGATTTTTCATTTGAATTCAATGGATCATTTTTCTTTAGGATCCATATGGTTTTGATTTTTTCTTGAATAGGCTTGTATAGCCCTTGAGATTGATTGAGATTTTGGATTGGATTTTTCTTTTATTCAACATGTATCTTTAAGAGGATGTGGGGGGCTTTAGATTCATGTGGATGTTTGGATTTATTCATTTTTACTTGGCATCCAAAGTGCTTCCAATAGCAATGGTATGAGTATGAGATGGATGATGCAGAGAGACAATGAATGGAATGATAGAGGTAGCATTTTGGGGATGATGTGTGGATGGAGGAGGTATAGTTATGTTCCTTTATTGATCCTAATTAGGGATTATGAGAGGGGTTTTTATGATGGGTTATAAGGGTATGTGATTGATGGATGAGGGGATGAGTAGGATGATATGGAGGATTTGATTGTAGGATATAAGGTCCTAAAATGGAATTAGTATATGGGGGTTGTGTGATAGTGGATGGAGGGACATAAGGACCCAAAATTGATGTAGTAGATAGAGGATGGGTGATGGTGGATAGAGGCACATAAGGACCCAAAATGGATTTGGAGGATGAAGGAGGAATATAAATGGTTGTTTTGAGGTGATATAATGCAAGAGGAGGAATGGGGACAAATGGTTTAGTGGAGTGATGGAAAGATCATATTGTTCTTTTGGAAGAGGTTTTATTAAGATGTACAAGGGTTGTACCAACATTTGTAGATTGTGAGCCTTGAGATATATATCCAAGACCTTGTGCACATGGATTTTATTTTACATGGATGGGCTCCAAAATACGTTGCTCATGAAGGCCTAAATTTTTTCCTTGGTAGTTCATTATCTTGAGTATTCTATTTATGGTAGGATGTTGATTATTCTAGAAACATAATGAAAGTACACTATTAGGTGGAGAAGGATGGGTGGTTTATATGCTTTTTTCTTCTTTTGCAAGAGAACCACCATGGATGAATGTAAGAGTACCAAGGGAATATAGAAGGGGTATTGGGATGGTTTGGGTAGGTGGTGATAAACAATCATAAGATATAGATGATGAGATGGTAGGATCTTGGCTGGGAGGAGTGAGTGATAAGGGATCATGAGAGGGATTAGGTGATATGATAGGAACCTTATTTATAAGGGGATCATGCGATGGAGTGAAGGAGCTAGTATGACCTTGAGATGGAGTGGATGGGATGGCAGGATCATGATTTGGAAGAGGGGATGATAATGAATCATGAGGGGGATCATGAGATGGAGTGAATGGGGGACTATGATTTCAAGATGGAGTAGATGATATGGTAGGATCTTGATGTGGATGAGGGGATATGTTGGTACGCTTTAGATCAAGTTCTTGACATGTGTCAACTTGTGTGGGTGGCATGACAATAGAGGAGTGTTGGATGGAATCTTTAGATGGGGGAGACAGAAGGATGGAGGATTCATGAAGTTCATAGGAGTGGATTAGATTTGGGTGTCTTCAATGGGATGGGTGGCTCTAGGAGTAGAAGATGGGGATTTAAAGGATTTAGTGGGTTTGATGGTTTCAACAACATGGATGGTATTAGGAGTGGTAATTAGAGTGATATATAAAGGATGGAGAAGGGCCTCATCACTAATTAACATACATGATAGAGTGGGGTGGCATGGCTCTACAACTTCAAGATGTGGATTTGGGGATTTCTTCTATTTCATGAGTCCTTGAATGACATTTGGAATGAGGTACTTGTGTATTGTAGGCTTATATGGGGTAGTGGGAATAGATGAAGGATTATGAATGCGTGGAGGATTAGGATTATGGATTGGTGGATTAGGATTAGATGGGTGGATGGGATTGGATGGATGACTAAGTGTATGTGTAGGATTAGGATTGGTGAGGGGATCAAGATTAGATGGAGGATTAAGGTAGGATGGATTGGAGGGAGGATTAGGATATGATGGAGTGGAAGATGGAGTGATAGAGGAGGGCATAGAGGGTGGATTTTTTTCCATATGGATTGTAAGTGTTGTAATTGATGGAAACCTAAGTCATGCATCTGATCTACAATACAGTTTTGGTTTACACCGACAGAACAGGGTAAAGAACAAGGCATCTCGTTATAAGTATAAAATTTGATCTATACATCTCACCAGACTATTATTTTGGGTTGTGGATCCCTGAGGAAGGTTTTTTGATGTTTTTTTTTTCTTATTCATGAAGTATACTGATACACATTCACTGGTATGAGATCTAGGAGATCTGGTGCACTAATTTTTTGATTATTTGTGCTAGAAGGCCGACCTGGCGAATATAGTAATTGTGGATGTATAAGGAGTAATTAATCAAATTTTTTTGTGCTCTATTATGTTTGTTTAGGTCCTCTCTTTGTCTTAACCAACTTTGGAGGATGCGCATAAAGAATTAGTGGTGCATCTAGCCAAAAATTGAGAAGAACTTAATGTTTTATGAAGCCGACATAAGAATGATAAAATCCTTGATAGCGGATATATATATGAGATCAGTTTTATCATTTTGTGTGTGTCATATGTGGAGAAGTGTGTGAAGATAGCGAATACATAAAACGTGAATATGATGCAAAATTTAGTAGAGTAATAGTGTGAATTTGTCTATGTGTGATGTGAAGAGCAGAAAAGAGCAGAGTAGAGCATAGCAAAGTGAAGAGTCAGAATCTAGATCCAAAATAAAATCTATGAGCTTCATTGAAACTATAACTTGGCATGAATAGATGCTACTATCTTAGTTCATCCTTTAGATGGTTTTAATCTAAAATTTTGTAAGGTAGTGAGATTTCTCTTTTGAGCAGTGAGCTCTAGGCAGTGTGCCTGAATGCAAGTGCATTCCTTTTGTAAAACTTTATTTGAGTACTCAAATCATGGATTACCCTCCACCGTGGTTTTTCCCCTAATAGGGTTTCCACGCAAAAATCTCTGTGTTATGGTGTTATGAATTTTTCCTTTTAATGTAATGATAGAATGGTTGAGTTTCAGACTAACAAAGTTAAGACTTGTTGAACACTGATTCACCTCCCCCTCTCAGTGTTCCATTGAGTCCAATAATTGGTATCAGAGCACAGTTCCTCTGAAGAATTTTAGCAGCTTGAGGTGGATCTTGGAATGTGATGGACTTTGGTAGTCTTTAGCAGCAACTTTTGATGGCACTTGATGACCTTGATCAGTCTAAAGAATAAGTACAGGAATTGAAAGAAAATATTAGGGATGCTAAGAAATTCATTCAGTCATTGAAGGATCATATTGTTAAATCTAGGGAGAAAAGGAAGGATCTCTGTGATCAAATTAAGCAACATGAGAGTGAAAACATGGATGATGCTCACTTGAATCGGACCTTGAAGGAAATAACTGCAGAAAGTGAAAATATTTCCAGAGAAAATGCTACACTAAAGCATGAGATGAAATCTATGGTGATGAAGCTAACTAAAGAGATTGAAGAAAGGAAGAAGAATGAAGAGAATCTAGCTCAGTCCTTAAAGGAGAAATCTGATGAAGACAAAAGAATAAATGAAGAATTCACTCAGCTAGAAAGTGAATTGCAAAAATCCAGAAACAATGAAGAACAACTTGGTAAGAAGATTATTATCCTCAAAAATAAACTTACTATTGCAAATGAGTACAAAGAAAATTTTAAGATCAATTCAGTGAAGCTTGATGAATTGACTCAAGGACAAAAGAGCAGAAATGATAATAGAGGTCTTGGATATGAAAAAGGAGAAAGTTCTAGACCTAGATAGAAGAATTTTAGACAAGAAAACCTAATGAACAAAGTTGGAAGGTATCCAGTAAGACAACCTAATGCTCAAAAATTTAATGGATTATGTTTTGCTTACAATAAATTTGGCCATATGGCTACTTAGTGTAGAAGTAATATGAAATAAGAGATTCATCATTTTTTGGTCAATGTTTCAAATGCAAAAAGTTTGGTCATAAATCAAATAAATGCAGAAATATGTCAAACTACTTTGTCAATAGAAAGAATTTTTAATGTTACACATGTGGAAGATTTCGACACATTTCTAATCAATGCAGATCAAGAATAAATCAATGGAATGATTGGTTTGGACAAGGAAGCACTGTGTGCTACAATTGCAATAAATATGGTCACATTGCAAGATTCTACAAAAACAAAAATGTGGATAGAATAGGTCTAATATATAGAGGCAAAAATATATAGGGAAATGACAAAGGAAAAGGAAAAGTGACTACATATGAGATAAGAGATGAGATGAAGAAGACATGGGTAAGAAAGAATGATTCTGATGCTGGAAATGGTTCTGCACCGGAACCTGCTTTCGGTAATTCTTTCGATAATTGATTTCAAGCCACTAGTCTAGGGGAGTTTATCAAGAAAATATTTCCTCCCCTATTTGTGGATGGTACCAAAATGCGAAAAATAGTCAAGAAGGAATATTTATGATGTGCAAAGATTTTGGAGAAATTTCACAAGAAAATTTAGAGAATTCATAGGTCCACAAGAGAATTTTTCTCTCACTGTTTGAGAAAATAGAGCACCTAGAAAACTTAGGGAAAATACATCTATTGCATGTGTGCAAACTATAAAAGTCAAGTTGGAATCATCATTTGTCACTTTGCATTGAAGAAAAGAAGAAGGAGAGCACTCGCTAGAAGAATTTTGAAGGAGAGAAATTGATTTGCTGTCAAAACTTGAAATCTATCAAGTATTTCAATTGTCTTCAAAATTTTCATATAATTTGGTGTGTGGTTGTTAAACCTAAGTACAAAAAGAAAATGAAACAAATCAAGAGGAAAATAATTTTGGATGAATACAACATTGGAAAGATTAGGTCCATGAGGAATTTTCTATTACCCAACGAATTGAAGCAATTGAGTGCACCCAAACACGAAAATTTGGATATTTGGAATGAGTTTCCGTACTTTGAGGATGTGGAGTTTGTCAAATTCATCTTGAGTAGATTACATGATGATACTTTAACTTTGGACAAACCCTACATCATTTCAAAGGAGGTAATTGAGAATGTGACTGGATTATGCAAAGTCGGAGATATACCAAGGAAGAAATCCATCCGGAACAAGGAATTTGAAACCCTAACCGAAATAATCAGAGGGCATTGATAATTGTGACAATCAAGAATCATGTTACAAAATACATTGTGCATGGAATTTCATATAAAGTCTTTTTCATAAATCGAGAAGGAGCGACCTCGGCTGGCGCAGTCTATATTTCTCACAAGATGATAATCGAAGGTCAAGAATTTGACCTATGTGGGTTGATAAAGGATCAACTAATGGAAAATGTGCAAATAAAAAAAGAAACAGGCTACCCTTTCAGGTTCAGTACTTTGATCATATGCTTAGTAATGTATTTCTTGATTTTTTTTGCCAAAAATCGATAATGTGGTGTGGAATGCAAATGAACTGGTTTGTAGACAAATATACTCATATTCTAGGAGCTTGGCTGATTGGGATATAGAATTTGAAAATTTCTTTAAGAATGTCCTTGGAAAGTGTGGTTTAGCCAATATCTCCCCTTCGGAAAGAACAATGGAAGTTGGTTCCTCTTTCGGAGGCATGGATAAAAAGAAGAAAAGAGAAAAAGAAATTGTTGAATACAGCCCTCCAAAATGCAAAGTTCCCAGAATTGAGGGAAAAGGTAAAGAAAAGGATATTGTGGATATTCCAAACAAAGAATCTGATGAAGAAACTGAGGACCCACAAAAAAATGAATCGGAACCAGAAAAATCCAGTGAGGAAGAAGATGACCTGACAAAATAAAAACTACAACAGCTTATTCAAGAAGAAGGTGGAATGTAGAAGATCACTAAGTTATGGTTTGTTAGACCATCATATGATCAAGATATGATTATGAGTGTACTAAATGCTCATGTTGAGCACTGCGAGATCAAATTGGAAAGTTTGCAGAACATTCTACCTAAGGAAATGATTGAATGTAGTAAGGAAACAATGAACCCTGAGGATAAAGAAAAAGAAGAAGGTGAAGTTATCTCTCACTTAAAGGAGAAATTCAGGCTATCTCTCACCAAATTGAAGAAGAAAATGAATGAGTTGAGACAATGCATCAATGCAGCCAATACCATCTACAACTATTGCATTTGTTGGCCCCATGCTGTTAGTAATTACAAAGAGAAATTGGAAAAGATTGAAACAAAGTTGAATGGTATTGGAAAAAGCTTTGACGTGTTTCAGGATCAGGATGGCACCATCAAGAAAATAATTTGGGAGCTAAAGTTTGAACACACCATAATTCAATTCACCAAGAATACACTTGTTGATACTTTTTGGAAGGTGAAGGATCTAATCGAATGCAGATTGGAGGAGATGGTGGAGATATTAAGGAAAGGTGAGAAACTGGAAGAAGCAATTACAATTTTGAAATCTTTAACTAAAATTGTCAACAAAGCATCCAAAAACAATAGTTTGATCATTATCATTAGGATATCAATAGATGCTTGGAAGAAATTCCTACCAGAAATGAAGAAAAATCATAAGATAATTTTCTAAAGTAGCAGTCAATTGTTTTCAAACTTTTGAAGTTTTGGTCAAGGGGGAGAATTGTCAATATATATAATCTAACATTTTGAAGATTTTGAACACATGTTTTGTATTTTTGGCATATGGTTTCTATGCTTTGTCATTGATTTCAAAGGGGGAGAGAATGCAATGAAAAATGCCTTATAAATCTTAAGGGGAGAAAGTACAATAAAAGTTTGGTAGTATACTTATAATGATTCTGACACTTAGTCATTTTTCACTAAGTGTTGCCATCAATGCCAAAGGGGGAGATTTTTGGATATGGCTTTTAGTGTTGTCATTTATGGCAACCTAAGTCATGCATTTGATCTACATTACAATTTTGTTTTACACCAGCAGAACAGGGCACCCCGTTATAAGTATAAAAGTTGATCTGAGCATCTCACTGAACTATTATTTTGGGTTGTGGATCTCTGAGGAAGGTTTGTTGATTTTTTTTATGCTTATTCATGAAGTGTAGTGATACACATTCACTAGTATGCGATCTAGGAGATCTGATGCACTAATCTGTTGATTATTTGTGCTAGAAGGCCGACCTGGGGAATATAGTAATCTTAGATGTATAAGGAGTAATTAATCAAAAAAAATCATGCTATATTATGTTTATTTAGGTCCCCTCTTTGTCTTAACCAGCTTTGGAGGATGAACATAAAGAATTAGTGGTGGATCTAGCTGACATTTGAGAAGAACTTAATGTTTTATGAAGCCAATATAAGAATGATCAAATCCTTGATAGCGAATATATATATGAGATCGGTTTTATCATTTTATGTGTGTCATATGTGGAGAAGTGTGTGAAGATAATGAAGATATGGAACGTGAACATCGTTCAAAATTCAATGGAGTAATAGTGCAAATTTGTCTATGTGTGATGCAAAGAGCAGAAAAGAGCAGAGCAGAGTAGAGCAAGGTGCAGAGTCAGAAAGAAGATCCAAAATCAAATCTATGAGCTTCACCAGAATTGTAACCTGGCATGAATAGATGCTACTATCTTAGTTCATCCTTTAGATGGTTTTAATATGAACTTTTGTAAGGCAGCAATCCTTCTCTTTTGAGTAGCGAGCTCTAGGAAGTGTACCTGACTACAAGTGCATTCCTTTTGTAAAACTTTATTTGAGTACTCAAATCGTGGATTAACCTCCACTGTGGATTTTCCCCTAACAAATTTTCCACACAAAAATATTTGTGTTATGGTGTTATGAATCTTTCCTTTGAATTCTTTCATTTTTCCTTTTAATGTAATGATAGAATGGTTGAGTTTCAGATTAATAAAGTTAAGATTTGTTGAACACGGATTCACCCCCCCCTCTTAGTGTTCCCTTGAGTCCAACAAGATTAAGGTAAGAGGAAGTGGATTATGGATTAAGGTAGGAGGATGTGGATGGTGGATTAAGATAGGAGGATGTGGATGGTGGGTCGAGATATGACATGGATAGGGGATTGAAATAATTGTGATCATGGATAGGAGTAGGAGTATGGATTGTGATATGGGTTGGAGGATAATTTGTGATGGTGAATTTGGACTAGGGGTAGAGGTGATAGTATTGTTGTGTGAAGATGAAGGTTGAGATATGGATAGAGGAGAATATGGAGCTATGGATATGGAATGAGAGGGATATGTGGGGGATAGATAAGAGAGATATGTGGATGAAGGATAGGATGGATATATCGATCATGAAGATAATGGATATCCCTTGTCAAAGGTAGCACAAGGATTGCTAGTGGATGTGGATGAAGGTGTGATGAGATAGCTTGGATGAGGGATTGGATTTTGGATGATTCTTGGGGAAATTTCATTAGTAATGGCAGCATCAAGGGGATTTATATCATGATCATCTTGATCAAAAATATTTTCAATGTCATCTTCAAGGTAGTTGGGATCTCTCTTAACTACTATTTTTGGTTGTGTGGGAGGAGGATTATTATTCATGATGTTGGATTGGATGGATATGGATTGAAAAGATAGGAATAGATGATTAGAAGAAAAGAAAAGATGATGAAAAGATAAATAGAGTGTATTAGAAGAATTTGGAAGAGGGGATCTTAAGATTTGTTTTGATATCAGAATATCTTGGATGTGGATGGACTAAATCTCAAATTAGGATGTAGATTAAGCTCTAATCAAGATTTGATTGAAGATCATATTAGGATTGGATTGAAGGTTAGATTAGGATTTGATTTAAGCTCAGATTAAGATGATTGGAAGATATAATGGGATAGACTCATAAGCTTAAGGATGCAGCTAAAATGATGTGGATGAAGGATAGTATCCTCTCAACTATGGTCATGATCCTATATCAAAGTTCAATTGGATGGATTTTCTACTTGAGATAGGATAAGTTCTCAAGAAAGAGAAGATATTGATACAAACTATACCTTTGGCTTGAGGTGAAATATTTTGGACAAGGGATTACTAACTTGGGATAGTCTAAGTGCCTAAGAAAGCATTATGATGGATGACTAATTTAGGATTTAAGATCTCGATTAAGTATTTGAGGTTGGATTTTGGATTGTGGATGATTGGGATGTTGATAGGATGGGTTTAGTAGACTCCTTACTCAAAGGAGATGATGTTTGGATAGATTGATGATGGTTGATGAGGTGAAAGTGATCGTTTGGAGATGGATATGAAGAGGGAAAATGACTAGATTAAAATTTTGGACTCAAGAAGATACAGGCTAATTGTGATAGGATGGATTGACTCTCTAGATTTTGGATGGGAAGCAAGTTCTCCCAAGAATAGAGCACAATCACCTTTGTAGGTAGTGAAAATTCCTAATTACAAAAATTCCTATCAAAGTAATGGATTCACCTATGAGGGGATGACCTGAATAGTGCACTAATGCAGACAATAGGATCACCCAAGAAAAGTGTGGATTCACCTATGTAGGATGACTAGGTGTATGAACAAGGAAAGTGGTCTCACCCAAAAACAAAGTGGATCCAACTAAGAGGATGACCAAGGTGTATGGTTGGATAGTGTATGTGCCTATGAATAGAGCACAAACACTAATTAGGTATGATGACTGTATGGACAAGGAAGATAGAATGTCCCAAGATAGAGTAGAATTGCCTATCAGGGGATGACTCGACCAAGATAATGATGCAATCACATATCATTAGAGTAAAATCACCTCTATATGGGGTAGATACACCTATCAAGGAAGAAAAATAGATGAATGAGCTAGACTGGGAAATGGAAAAGCCCTTAGGAGAGTAGATTCACCCCTATAGGGAGTGAATATGCCTTTGAAGGGTAGGGAGACTCAATAGAAAAGGACATATAGAAAAATAAAATAGTTAGGCACAGACTAGAATGGACAAAAGACAATCATTGGTATGCATAAGAAGACATGCCAAGCAACACAAACCTATAATTATTCAAGAGGGTTTACAAACTTGATGTAGGCCCACCACCCCAAGGGGTTAATACTCCATGATACTTGGGTAGAGAACCCTTTCTTGTGAAGGTGGATAGGTGGAGATCCAGTGACACAGGGTCATCAACAGATGCTATGGGCACACCTTCTCTCTCTCTCCTTGATAACTTTCATAGTTCACCCAAGGATTTCTATCTTAGCCTAAGGGAATAAATGGTGAATAGCTTTGAGGTATGATCCACATCTCCTACACTACACCAAGCTGCAGCTAAACATGGGTTTTAAAATAGGCTAAAACAAGGCAATCTAGGGAGTCCTCAATACACTAGCAGTGTGTGTGAGGCATGTTCGTGAACACCAGGCCATCACAAGTTTGGGTCAAGAAATTTAGCGAAGGTATTGAAAGATCAGACCAACCTTGAGTTCCTAACTAGGAATCAACCTAGTATAAATAGTTCTCTAGACACAACGTGACTAGATTGGAGTACAACTTTAGTTCTCCCCCCTTTATATACCATGTTTGTTCACATGGTTGAGGTCATCCCTTGGGTGATGAAATCCTAAGAAGGCCTCCTAAAGGGTAGGAAATTCTAGACATTTTTGATCCCCAGGCTTGCGCATAGTGCAAGGGGAGAGCATATGTGCAGGCTAGCACTCCTATGTAGACTCACAGATGGACTTGAATTGATTCAAGGTTTTTGATCCCTAGGTTCGCACATAGCATAAGGGGAGAGAATATGCCAATGAATCAATCCCTAAAAACTCAAATAGATTAATTGACCCCTTAAGAAAACTGTGTGCTTAGTTTAGTATGAAAAATATACTCACTTATCTTTGACTGATAATCCTATAAAAGATAAGTTAGTAGCTTAATACTCTAGTCTTTGAAAAATGATAGCAAGCTTCTATAGACCATGTAGATTTCCCCTTTTAGATCATGGATTCACCCCTATAGATCATGGATTCGCCCCTTTAGGTCGCTAGTAGATTCACCTCTGAAGGTTGCGTGTTTGCCCTAGAAGGTAGGCAAATTCTCTTGTGTAGCAAAATCACCTATGTAGTAAAAATTGAACTTATGTAGTTAAATCGCCTATCCACATAATCATCAATATACAAAATCGCCCACCCATAGAATCGCCTATCCATAGAATCACCTCTATGGAGCCAAAATTTTTGTCACTCTAGATACCAAAGTACAATCACCCGTATGGAACTATAGGTTTGCTCGTGTAGCAGAATCACCTATTTAGCAAAATTGCCAATGTAGCAAAATCGTTTATGTAGAAGAATCACCTATGTAGCATAATCACCTATGTAGTAGAATCACCTATGTAGTAGAATCACCTGTGTAGGTAGCAAAATCACCTATGTAGTAGAATCATCTATGTAGCATAATCACCTATGTAGGATGGAGACAATGAGCCAAAAACACTTTCACCTCTGATGATTTAAAGGTGGAGGGTCAGTGGTGCATCCACCCATATAAGTTATGGGATTTCCCGTTAAGGTCACAGATCTGCCTATCAAGCAGATTCACCTCTAAAGCATGAAAAGGTTTGAACCTAAAAAAAATAAAACAATAGAAAATAGATCAAGGGACCTGTGACATGGGTCCCATCAGGCGTTCTAGAAATGTGTGCAATTTTTTTGTGGTTCTAAAAATGCAAAAAATAAACTAGATCATGCAAAATGCAAAAATAAAGAAACACTCAAGATTGGGAAATCGAGAGCTGAAACCAATATATGAAGCCTCCTGTTTTGTATATTTTCCCATGATGTGTGATTTGGATGTGTTCTCACTCAAAAATACGGCAACATAACAATGCTCGATTGAAAAATGGCTAAGTATTGGGATATATAGATTGAGGGATTTTAGATGGAGGGCTAAGATTGAGAGCTAAAGATCAAGGGTTGAGATGTCTCAAGACATCTCAACCCACAAGGTGATGACAAGTGTCATCACATGGGGAGAGGATAGGATGATGTGGAAGGTACTTGAAAGTACCCTTGGGAAGGATGTGACAAGAGGAAATATTAAATTCCCTTTTAATCATCATGGGGAGAAGGAAAATAAATTTAATATTCCTTTGGGAAAGGGGTGAGGAATTAAAAATTCCTCAAAAAGTGTTGGATGAATAAAATGGAATTTAAAATTCCATTTGGGGATGTGGGTAGATTAAAAAGGAATTAAAAATTCCTTGGGAGGATGAGAAGCATTGATTAAAGGGTCAACCAAGGGGTATATTAGGATAATTAATGAAGGATTATAAAAAGGTTAGGTGGCTAATGGGGATTAGGTGCCCACTTGCAAAAGTTGGAGGATGTGACACCTCCTAATCATGGATTAGGAATGTGCACATCTCTAATGATGGGATTAGCAAGTGGATTAGGTAGGTATAAATTATGGGGATGGGACATGTGAGGAATTAAATAAATAGATTATTTATTTAATTCTTTGAGGAAAATGATAAAGTATAAAGTATTTAATTATTTAATTAAATAACTTAGGGATTTAGAGGAATTTAGGGATATTAATTAAATAATAGCAATATTATTTAATTAATGTGGATAAGAGGATATTTAGATGAAAAAGGGGGAAATTTGACCAAATGTAAGTGGTCGAATTTAGTTGTCTATAGTAACATTGTAATGCTTGAATTCATTTTATGTTCTCTTTATGATAGCATTGTTCATCGAATTCTTAGTTTTATAATTTCATTTCATGAGTATGGTTGGGATTTGATCTTGCTTTGATCTCTTTCATTTCATTTGATTTCTATTTCTTTATGCTTATTTTCCCCCTTACATAAATTGGCACACTCGGTTAATCTTTTGAGTTTTTTTAAAGAATTTTGCAGGTTACAACAAAGAATTCAATTAAAACCCATCATTTATTTTAATCATAAAAAATGGGCGTGCAGAATTTGTAAAACTATTTATGGGTTTTATAGATCTCACTCTTAAATTTATATAGCTTTTTACAATTTTTAATTTCATGAAAAATTAAAAAAGTTATCACAATTTTAGTCTGTTGTGTTTTTTAAATTTTTGTTGTTAATCTTTGAAAATTCATGTGTTTCATTCATCTCTAATAAATTCTACATGTTGAATTTCAAAAAAAGATTTTTGGGTTTTGCAGATCTCCATTTTATCTTTTTGAAACATTTGACGATTTGAAATTTGATGTAGAATTGAGAAAGTTGTTGCTAATTCAATATGTTTCTATAATCAGTGAAGAAAGGTAAAAAAAAAAATCAATCTTTTTTTTCTTTTTTTTCTTTTTTTCATTTATTTCTTTTTTCAGTAGAATATGGTTTTCTCTTGTTACTAAGATCTTCATTTTTAGTTTGTGGAAAATAGAGGATTAACTTTCATAGTTTATTTTTTGTAGTTAAAATTGATTTCACATTTGATTTTGGTGTACCTAAAAATAATCTACAAGTCTCACACTTTATTTTGGTTCATTTAAAATTGAACAATCAACTTTCACACTTCATTTTGGTGTACTTAAAATTGATTTCCATTTCATTTTGGTGTACCTAAAAAGAACCTAAAAATCTCACACTTTATTTTGGTGCATTTAAAATTGAACAATCAACTTTCACACTTCATTTTGGTGTACTTAAAATTCATATCATATTTCATTTTGGTGTACCTAAAAAGAACCTACAAATCTCACACTTTGTTTTGGTGTATTTAAAATCGAACAATCAACTTTTACATTTCTTTTTGGTGTACTTAAAATTGATTTGACATTTCATTTTTGTGTAAATAAAAATAACCTACAAATCTCACATTTCATTTTGGTGCAATAAAAATAAACAAGAAAAATTAAATGTTTTCATTTTGGTGGTATTAGAACGGACCCATTTTCATTGGTGCTATCTAAAACTAACTCATTTTCTATTGGTGCAATAAAAAAGAACACAAATTGAGATGTTTACTTTGGTGTATTAAAACTTGGTTACAGATCTTTCATGTTTCAATTTGGTGCATAAAATTAAACAAAACATCTTTTTTTATTGAAATAGAATTTCTTGCTTGAAGTCTCAAACATTTTGAATTTGGTGCATCTAAAAAATGAATTATTATCTGTACACACTTCACTTTTGGGCTTAAAAAAAAATTGCTATAAATTGTCTACCATGTTCACCATGTTTGGAAAACTAAGTGTGTATCCTCTCCCCTTGCATCTTTGGACAGTCTTAGGTGAAGAAAAACATTTTGAGGTTCACATTTTATTTTTACATCATCACCTTTAGATCGGTCCTACCTTAAGATACATCTCACACTGGAGAACTCAAGGAAACCCAAAGAGGTATTTCCCTTAGATTGCAATATAAATTAACTTCAGTGAAAACCTAGTTCTAACTGGTGATTACTTGGTTGACAGTGCCACGCAAACCCCATAGGACAACTACAACATTAACGAATTTTTATTTTTTTGAAAACAACAATTACATATTACAACATTAAACATTTATACAACGAAGATATAACATAAAGCATTAACACAATCCTATCGGGTACATGGTGCATTACTTAAATGAACCCAACCAAAAAATGATAAATGATACTAACTAAAGCCGAAGAAGGAAATGAAAATAAAACATAATATAAGTAAGAGATTCATTCAATAGGAATAAGGTATATAATCATAAACATAAATCACATGGTAATATTTCCATCTTCAGAGTTTAACATTACAAACGTGGAATATATTTCCACAAATACAACACAATATAAAACCAGAGTTACATTACAAGGCCACTTCCCTTATAACATTGGGAAGGGTACAACATAATACAAAAGTAAAATAATTTGAGAGAAATCTTCAAATGAACAATCTTCTTCATGCAAGCTTAGAGATCATTGCAACTGCGTCCACACCATGATCACCAACTGGAGACCCAATGGGTGCATTTCACGTTTCCACCTGACCTTGTGAACCAGAAGGAACACCCCCCATGCAAGGAGTTGATAAGAAAGAACCCTCGACCACAAAATGAAACATAAAGGACTCACATCACAAGACTCAAGCCCATAGAACAACATTAACATCAACAATAATTAAAACAACTCTAGAGGGAACAAGAACAAGGGAAAACAAAGGGGCGCAATGGGAGAGTGTCATTGCATGGCCTTACATGGATTAACTAGGCTACCTAACATTAGGAACCAACTCCAATTTTGTGGATTAACTAGGCTACCTAACACTAGGAACCACCTCCATCTATGGTTAACCAAGAAGCCTATCTCAAGGCACCGCCCCATAGGGTGACTCATGCGGAGCCACTTACCTTTCATAGAGACAAGGTAGTGACCTTACCAACCAGGTCTTACCACCCGTCCTTAGCCTTTGAGAGCACTAACGTCAGGGGTGAGGTGTATATTTTTATCTTATTATGTGATAACTATCCCAACCCACTAGGTAAATTAATTAGTTTTTCACTAAATTAGGGAAACTCTTTCAAGGGTGACCACTTGTACACTGGTCCCAAGAAGATCCACTCTCCCATATGGTTTCCCTAAAATCAAAACCAAGAAATGGGTACCATAATGTACAACCAAAAAGGATCTTAACTCACAACAAGGTACCACCCACAATTACCCACATGGTATCAACATAAACCAAAAAAATGCAACCATAGAAATACATTCACACTTCCCTAACCTTTGGAGATAATGCTAATTCCACATAAGAACAAACTAAAGTGTCACATTCAACTAAATAACACCATATCATCAATTATAAGGAATTTAAATAATAAATCACACAAGTCTCATATCCAATACACATTTTCATCTATTAAAAAAAATCAAAATAAAGAATTCACTAATATTTCCATTTAACCCAAGACAATAATCAATATATTAAATATCATCCTACTTTTAAATAATCCATTTATTAAATATCTAAGTTTACAACTTGCTAAAAATCTAATTAAAGAACAACAATGACAATTCCATCATTATTTAAACATAACAAAAATAAAATTTTAAAAATTAAAGAGATTAACTTAATTTATTAAAACCAATTATAAATCACTTATTAATTTCAATTCTTTAACTATATATTTATTTTCTGGTTTAAAATAAATCTTTTCCCCACATAGATTATTCTAAAAATTTGATTTTTCTAAGATAGTGGAAATCTAATCTTTTAAAATTTAGTTTAAAGTAAAAAGCAGATTTAATACATTAATATGCTAAGTTCAGAATCTGATTACAATACTTAATTTTTCAACACCTATTCTGATATTTAAAAATACAGTTAGATTGAAATCAGAATCTACAGTAAATTTTAAAATATAATTTTTTCTCTGTTTCTAAATATAGATTAATTAAAAAGAAATTTTCAATCAGAAATGAACAAATAGCATTTTCCTCATCATATTTAATTTTTTTCCAAAATAAAACTTATTTCCACCTTTCAATTATTTATTCTCATTACATGTATATATACTATATGCATACATTTATAAATATTTCATTTACCAAAATTTCAATATTAAATTTGCCACAAATAAAACATAACATATATATATTATATCTTATATATAAACTCAAATTAACAAGTTCGAAAACCACAAATTTTAATAGTCGGTGAAGTCAAACATAAAATGCAAGTCTTATTTCATAAGACAGTGCAGATATGAGTTGGGGGAGGGGCGGCTGTAAGAACAATTGTACCCCTCTTTTCCCATGGCTACACACACATAAGGAGTGGGGAGGGTGGTGGAGGCTCTGCCTCCACATCACCGTCCCCATATGGGGGCGGCGGTGGGAGGCAACGCCTCCCCCAACCATCCCCATAAACATATAAAAATAAAAAGGCCCAAACAAATGAAAACAAACCTACCCATCAAAAATTTAAACATTCCCCCATTTCGCCGTACGACATTCGAATAAAATGACAGGGGTTTATAAAAAAATTCAAGAGTAATATATATATATTATCCATCAATTTTCCCATGAAAATAATTACAGCAACAAATGAGAAGGTGTAAAAATATCTAGAATGAATGGATTGGGGAAAAATACAGGGAAATAAAGGATTCTCAGATGGAAAGAGAATTACAGAGGTTTATAGCTGAGAAGATAAAATGGATAGAGGAAACAAAATTTTGATTATTTACAACAAGAATCAAGAATAGAATACAAAGAGGAAGGAGGAATCTATAGGCATGAAGATCTAGTTACAGAGAATATGATTTCCCATACATTCACATAAAGCATATTTTCTCTTTCAAACAAAAATTATTTTCTCTTTTTAAAACTAAAATTTACAAAGATAAATTTATGGAATTGAAATTACCCGGAGTCCTTTCCTAGAAATGATTTGAGGATGAAATGCCTTCTTGTGTGATTCCAACCAACTGCAAATTTTTGCAATTCAGAGATTCAAAACCCCAACAACAATAGATACAAGAACAAATCCTAGTGCAACCAAAATCTAATCTCCTCTATAAATTTTGATGAAAAACAACACAAAGGATTTAATCCTCAGAAAATTTTCACCATTTTTTGTTGCAGACCATAAATTTCATTTTTCTTTTTCCTCTCTCCTCCTTTTTCGAAAAAAGCAATATTTGGAAGTATACCTTTTCACAAAATCCAAGTTAGAAATTTCCATTAATTTACTCACCGCGTTCCCATGCAGTTGCCACTTAACACAAAATTCCTTCCATTTTCCATGTTTAAAAGAAACATCTTCCATTATTAAATTACACCGATTATGCCTTTTTTTTAATATTTAGTTTCATTTTAATAAAATTGACTTTTGAAGAAAATAAACAATTAAATAATAATAAATTTAAACAACATTTCAACTTAATCATAATTAAATTTAAAATTATATTATAGGATTACCATTTGCTAATAAAATCAAATATGATAATATTTTCCATATCTTTATTTTAAATAGTACATAACGATTTATCTAACTATTTATTGATTTAAATTGAAGGTTAGCTCACATTTTACAATAATAATAAAAGTGCTAATGTACACAAGAATTTTCCAAGAGTATTGATATTATTAAAAACATTGAAAATTTAATTAATTAATATTTTGCACCATAGAATAGCATTTAAATTAAAATCATAAAACACTAGACAAAGCCATAAACACAACTTATAAAACTCATGAAAGAAAATGACTTAATTTAAAACCATACCCACATGAACAAAGTATGGATAAGACATGAACAACTACTAGACCACCCACTGACATAGACAAGGGTACTTTCTTACCAACTCCCTAACCACATCAAACCATTGGGTATGTAGGGTGCGCTCAAACCCGATAATGCGGGTGGAGTCGACACCCGGTACCTGCATTCCTACATAACACTGAATGTCAAACAACATATACATATCCATATAAATCACACATTGTGAAAGAGAGTTGCGATGAGGAAGGGTGCTCATGGATGAGCGATGCCACACCATCTCTTTCAGCCGAATCAAATACAGTAATCAAAATCTAAATATCACATCATCATAACATGATTATCCCCCACATAAGTTCAACTATCATAAGAAAATAAACATAACTGTCTACCATGCCCAACACATGGTGGAAAAGATGTCTAATAGAGTATCCAGTAAGCATCAAACATAATCTAAAACCACACAAAATCAGAACACACACAAAGTAGTATCAAAAGTATCAGAAACATGAGAGGCACTACATCCCCCCCCCTAAAACTAGGCTTACTCTTGGAAGCTAGAAAAAAAATAAGGAAAATATTCTCGGATGCGGGATGCATCCTCCTCCCATGTCACTGAAGACTCATCAAAATCAAATGAAATTTCATCCAACACTATCTAGAATGGTGAAACAAACAACTATAAGGTCTCAAAGTGAAAAACATAATATAAACAATAGTAAGCAATGTCATAAACATCCGAGCCATTTGAACTGTCAACCAAAAAATCATGGCGTAACAACCACCAACAAGGTATCACACACATAACTTATCATAGCAAGAGTCATAGAAAAGAAAACAATACAAAAGGCACTTCTTCAATCTCCTACACCACAGGATTTCCATGAGCTCCCGAGTCAGCTACCTGACCACTACCAGTAATCTCCAAACCTGTGCCCTGATGCTCTGCCTGACGGTGATCAATCACTATACTCGCCTTATGGAACTTTCCTCTATCATTCTTCGTTGGCTCCGTGGTCACTGGCCTCTGACTAGATTTAGGTGTGTTCCTCTGAGGACATCGTCTCGCTATGGGGCCCTTCTGGCCACAAGAAAAAAATCCTATGCCTCTACCCATTGCAACCAATTTACTTTGCGTTTCCTGGCCAGGACAATGGAGTTGGACTCACAACCAACTCCGGATCCTTCTAGACGTAAGATGACCACCCCAGACCCTAAAGAGTGTCGGAGATGCCCTACCAAAATGAACACCAACCATCCAATTCTCACACTCCAAACTAGCACTCGAACTATTTATGAGCGAAGAACGTGCCCTCAAAAGGCCCATCATAAGTCTCGCTAAAGCTGAAAAATTTATCCTCCTAGGGAACCTTTCTCTTTTCCTCAACACCTATCATCCACCCTCCTATCTAGGGCCTAGCTAGGTAAGAATATCCTCAAGCAAGGAATGTAACTGAGGACCCAGGTGCTCCTCATGATCATTCTCATGGGGACTCAGAAAAGAAGTGTTCTAAAGATTATCTCCACGACCACCTCCCAAACCTCTACCATGACCTCTATCCTGCCCACGACCCCTAGGCATCCTACACACACCACCCAAGAAAATATTCACAAACAATTAGGCGAGGGTGGAAAAAATGAAAATATAGATCAAACTCAAATGTCAAGCACTATACTTATGATTTTAAACACATTCTTTACATACACAAAATTAACATTACTCAAAAACACGCATGGCAACCCAAGATTCCATGATGTGTTTCCCGAAAGAAAGGATATCGGTGCATTGCGCACTACATTGAGGGTCTTATCCCTTCCACCAGTTTTCCGCACCATTGAACCACACGCCACCTATAGACCCGCTTAAGGTTGTTAAACGCTAATGGTCAACAAAGGATAACATAAATACATGAGTACGCGCACTGGGTTGACATAATGGGCTCATTATATCTAGAGTGCCTAGTGTATGAACCCAATTCTTTGATACCAAATTGTAACGCCCCGCCACACAAACCCCATAGGACAACTACAACATTAACAAATTTTATTTATTTTGAAAACAACAATTACAAATTACAACATTAAACATTTATACAATGAAGATATAACATAAATCATTAACCTAATCCTATTGGGTATATGTGGTGTTACTTAAACAAACCCAACCACAAAACGATAAACGATACTAACTAAAGCGGAAGAAGGAAACAAGAATAAAACATAATATAAGTTAGGCATTCATTCAACAGGAATAAGGTATATAATCATAAACATAAATCACATAGTAATATATCCATCTTTAGAGTTCAAAATTACAAACGTGGAATACATTTCCATAGATGCAACACTATAAAAACTAGAGTTACATTACAAGGCCACTTCCCTTATAACATTGGGAAGGGTACAAAATAATACAAAAGTACAATAATGTGAGAGAATTCTTCAAATGAACAATCATCTTCATGCATGCTCAAAAATCACTGCAACTACGTCCGCGCCACAATCACCAACTGGGGACCCAATGGGTGCATTGCACATTTCCACCTGACCTTGTGAACCCAAATGAACACCTCCAGTGCAAGGAGTCGATAAGAAAGAACCCTCAGCCACAAACTCAAACATAATGGACTCACATCACAAGACTCAAGCCCACATAACAACATTAAAATCAACAATAATTAAAACAACTCTAGAGGGAACAAGAACAAGGGAAAACAAAGGGGCACAATGGGAAAGTGTCATTGCATGGTCTTTTATGGATTAACTAGGCTACCTAACATTAGGAACCAACTCCAATTATGTGGATTAACCAGGCTACCTAACACCAAGAACCGCCTCCATCTATGGTTAACTAGGTAGCCTATCTCAAGGAACCGCCTCATAGGGTGACTCATGTGGAGCCACTTACCTTTCATGGAGACAAGGTAGTGACCTTACCAACCAGGTCTTCCCACATGTCCTTAGCCTTTGAGAGCACTAACGACATGGGTGAGGTGTATATTTTTATCTTATTATGTGATAACTATCCCAACCCACTAGGTAAATTAAGTAGGTTTTCACTAAATTAGGGAAACTCTTTCAAGGGTGACCACTTGTACACTAGCCCCAAGAAGAGCCACTCTCCCCTATGGTTCCCCTAAAATCAAAACCAAGAAATAGGTACCACAATGTACAACCAAAAAGGATCTTAACTCACAACAAGGTACCACCCACAATTACCCACATGGTATCAACATAAACCAAAAAGATGCAACCATAGAAATACATTCACACTTCCCTAACTTGTGGAGATAATGATAATTCCACATAAGAATAAACTAAAGTGTCACATTCAACTAAATAACACCACATCATTAACTATAAGGAATTTACATAATAAATCACACAAGTCTCATATCCAATACAAATTTTCATCTATTAAAAAAAATCAAAATAAAGAATTCACTAATATTTCCATTTAACCCAAGACAATAATCGATTTATTAAATATCATCCTACTTTTAAATAATCCATTTATTAAAAATCTAAGTTTACAACTTGCTAAAAATCTAATTAAAGAACAACAATGACAATTCCATCATTATTTAAACATAACAAAAATAAAATTTTAAAAATTAAAGAGATTAACTTAATTTATTAAAACCAATTATAGATCACTTATTAATTTCAATTCTTTAACTATATATTTATTTTTTGGTTTAAAATAAATCTTTTCTCCACAAAAATTATTCTAAAAATCTGATTTTTCTAAGATAGTGGAAATCTAATCTTTTAAAATTCGGTTTAAAGTAAAAAGGAGATTTAATACATTAATTTGCTAAGTTCAGAATCTGATTACAATACTTAATATTTCAACAACTATTTTGATATTTCAAAATACAGTTAGACTGAAATCAAAATCTACAATATATTTTAAACTACAATTTTTTCTCTATTTCTAAATAAAGATTAATTAAAAAGACATTTTCAATCAGATATTAACAAATAGCATTTTCCTCATCATATTTAAGTTTTTTTGAGAATAAAACTTATTTCTACCTTTGAATTATTTATTCTCATTACATGTATATATACTATATGCATGCATATATATATATATGTATATATATATTTAAATATATATATAAATATATAAATATATATATATACATATATACATATATGTTTATATACTAGAATAAGTAAATATTAATTCTTCTAATGTTGTTGCAATTAAAGCATAGTAATATACTGAATATTGCACATAATATATGCACATACATATATATTTTTATATATATACATATATGTATATATATACATATATATATATATATATATATTTCATTCACCAAAATTTCAATATTAAATCTGCCATAAATAAAACATAACATATATATATTATATTTTATATATAAAGTCGAATTAACAAAATTGAAGACCATAGATTTTAACAGTTGATGAAGTCAAACATAAAACGCAAGTCTTATTTCATAAGACAAGGCGCATATGAGTAGGGAGAGGGGCGGCTGTAAGCACAAATGTACCCCTGTTTCTCCACGACTGCACACACATAAGGAGTGGGGAGCGCAGTGGAGGCTCTGCCTCCACATCGTCGTCCCCATATGGGGGCGGCGATGGGAGGCAGCAACTCTTGCAACCACCCACATAAACATATAAAAAGAAAAAGGCCCAAACAAATGAAAATGACCCTACCCATCGAAAATTTAAACATTCCCCCATTTTGTCATATGGCATCCAAATAAAATGACAAGGGTTTATAAAAAAATTTAGTAGTAATATATATATTATATATATATTATCCATCAATTTTCCCATGAATATAATTACAGCAACAAAAGAGAAGGTGAAATTTTTTCCAGAATGAACGAATTGGGGAAAAATACAGGGAAATAGAGGATTCTCAGACGAAAAAAGAATTATAGAGGTTTATAGCTAAGAAGATAAAATGGATAGAGGAAAATAAATTTTGATTATTTACAACAAGAATCGAGAATAAAATACAAAGAGGAAGGAGGAATCTACAGGTAGGAAGATCTAGTTACAGAGAATAGGATTTCCCATACATTCAAGAAAGCATATTTTCTCTTTCAAACAAAAATTATTTTCTCTTTTTTAAACTAAAATTTATAGAGATAAATTTGTGGAATTGAAATTACCTGGAGTCCTTCGCTAGGAAAAATTCGAGGATGAAATGCCTCATTGCACGATTCGAACTAGCTGCAACCTTCCAAAATTTAGAGATTCAAAACCCTAGCAACAATAGATACGAAAAACAAATCCCAGTGCAACCAAAATCTAATCTCCTCTATAAATTTTGAGGAAAAACAACACAGAGGATTTAATCCTCAGAAAAATTTCACCATTTTTTGTTGCAGACCAGAAATTTCATTTTTCTTTTTCCTCTCTCCTCCTTTTTCGAGAAAGCAATATTTAGAGATATACCTTTTCACAAAAGCCAAGTCAAAAAATTCCATTAATTTCCTGACCGCTTTCCCATGCAATTGCCACTTAACACAACATTCCTTCAGTTTTCCATTTTTGGAAGAAGCATCTTCCATAATTAAATTACACCAATTATGCCTTTTTTTTAATATTTAGTTTCATTTTAATAAAATTGACTTTTGAAGAAAATAAAAAATTAAATAATAATAAATTTAAACAACATTTCAACTTAATCATAATTAAATTTAAAAATATATTATTAGATTACCATTTGCTAATAAAATCAAATATGATAATAATTTCCATATCTTTATTTTAAATAGTACATAACAATTTATCTAACTATTTATTGATTTAAATTGAAGGTTAGCTCATATTTTACAATAATAATAAAAGTGCTAATGTACACAAGAATTTTCCAAGAGTATTGATATTATTAACAACATTGAACATTTAATTAATTAATATTTTGCACTATAGAATAGCATTTAAATTAAAATCACAAAGCACTAGACAAAGCCATAAATGCAACTTATAAAACTCATGAAAGAAAATGACTTAAATTAAAACCATACCCATACGAACAAAGTACGGATAAGACATGAACAACTACTAGACCAACCACTTACATAGAAGGGGGTACTTTCTTACCAACTCCCTAACCACATCAAACCATTGGGTATGTAGGGTGCACTCAGACCCGACAATGCGGGTGGAGTCAGCACCAGGTACCTAGATTTCTACATTACACCAAACGTTGAACAACATATACATATGCATATAACTCATAATCAAACACATTGTGAAAGAGAGTTGCGATGAGGTAGGGCACTCATGGATGAGTGATGTCACCTCGTCTTCTTCCCCCGAATCAAATAGAGTAATCAAAATCTAAATATCACATCATCAATATAACTCACACAGTAACATCATCATAACATGAGTATCCCCCACATAAGTCCAACTATCATAAGCAAATAAACATAATTTTCTATGACATGAAACACATGGAAAAAAAAATGTCTAACAGAGTATCTTGTGAGCATCAAACATAATCAAAAACCACACAAAATTAGAACACACACAAAGCAGTATCAAAAGTATCAAAAACATAAGAGGCACTACATCCTCCCCCTAGAACTAGGCTTACTCCTGGAAGCCAGAAAACAAATAAGGAAAATATTCTTGGATGTGGGATGCATCCTCCCATTTCGCTGAAGACTCATCAAAATCAAATTAAATGTCATCCAACACTATCCAGAATGGTGAAACAAACAACTATAAGGTCTCAAAGTGAAAAACATAATGTAAACAACAGTAAGAAGTGTCATAAACATTTGAGTCATCTGAACTGTCAACCAAACAAGCATGGTGTAACAACCACCAACAAGGTCTCACACACATAACTTATCATAGCAAGAGTCAAAGCAAATAAAACAACATGAAAGGGACTTCTTCAATCTCTTGCACCACAGGATTTCCATGAGCTCTTGAGTCAGCTGCCTAACCACTACTAGTAATCTCCAAACCTGTGCCTTGATGCTCTTCTTGGCGGTGATCAACCACTGTACTCACCCTATGGAACCTTCCTGCATCATTCCCTGCTAGCTCTGTGGTCAGTGGCATCTGACTAGATTCAGGTGTGTTCCTTTGAGGAAATCGCCTAGCTATGTGGCCCTGTTGGCCACAAGAAAAACAACCTGTTCCTCTACCCATTGCAACTAGTGTGCTCCATGCTACCTAACCAGGACAATGGAGCTAGGCTCACAACCAACTTCAAATCCTTCTAGACATAAGATGATCACCTCGGACCCTACAGCATGCTGGAAATGCCCTACCAAAATGAACACCAACCATCCAATTCTCACACTCCAAAATACTACTCGAACTATTGATGAGCGAAGAACATACCCTCAAAAGGCCCATCATAAGTCTCGCTAAAGCTGAAACATTTCTCCTCCCAGGGAACCTTTCTCTTTTCCTCAACACCTGTCATCCACCCTCCTGTCTAGGGCCTAGCTAGGTAAGAATCTACTCAAGCAAGGAATGTAAATGAGGACCCAAGTTCTCCTCATGATCATTCTCGTGGGGACTTAGAAAAGAAGTGTTTTGACAATTAATTCCATGACCACCTCCTAGGCCTCTACCATGACCTCCACTTGGCAACACGGTTGAGTGCAAGGGATGCACACCATACCGTGAAGATAATTTACTCACCATATGAACTACCTTGAGTTGAGATATAAATCGCTAACTTAGCATAAGCTACTTATATCTTTCTGGGGAAAGGGTGATTTGGGTTATCCTTCCATTCTATGAGGCCCTTATCTATCCACTCTCGAAAGACTTAAGTGTATACATTCCTTTGGGTGTCCCTGCCCTTGAGTTGAAGGAGCTTCCAAGTTGTGGGCTTGAAAGTGTTTCCATTAGCAATCTACCTTAGGGATAATATGATGGGGTCATTGTAATCCTCATCATTTAATTTATCAATCTAAGGCGGTGTCCATGGCTGTATGCAAGAGAGAAAGTAGAAAACTTCCTTGATAGTCTATTCTACTTGCAAAAATAAATCTTATTTGCATGAAAGGAAAGTTGCATGAAAATGAACTAATATAAGGAACACTTGCAAGAATTGAAAAGGATAAACTACTTCACACTTGATGGAAATGAAAAGTTTTTTTGAATTTAAATTTACTCTAGAAAGTTGGAAATACATTGTTGAAAAATGAAACTAAAACTATCCTATTTCCTCGGGCTAAAAGAATCCTTTCTAATCCCCTCCCTTTCTCAAAATGATTACATTGTACTTATAGAATTAATATTCTATATCTATCCAACCAATCCACTAAGAATGTGGATCCAAGATCCAATTTTTGAGGGGTCATTTACAAAACTCTTAAAAAATTGAAGTTGTTGTCCTCCATCATGCCACTTTTATCTCGGTCATTTTCTATCACGTACTGCTCTTTCCCTGATTTGAATCATGCCAAATTCTCAAAAGGGTTTTTATCCTTAAATCTACTTTCCAGATCATTTTGAATTTTTGAATTTCATTGAGAAATGAGGGAGATATTGTTGTTTTACTGAGAGTACATTTTTGAAAAAATTTGGGTGCCTAATTAAAAGGAAGTCTTCAGTTCTCCACGTGAATGAAGGGATTTTTCTTCAATTTTCTTGACCAAATATATTCCACTATCATTAATGACAATAATTTGAGTTATTGAAAGATAATGTGGTAGAAGAGATCACATGAGGTGTCATGGGCCACCAATGAAGAGATCGCATGAGCTGTCATAAGCCACCAATGAAGAGATCTCATGAGTTTTCATGAACTAATGCTTTAGCCACCAATTTAGGAGTGATTGATACTCATTAACTTTGCAAAAATATTGGAATGTTCTGGTAGTCTTCTCTATCATATCATTATTTCTTCAAGAGCTTTCAGGAGTTCAAAGCCTTTGGGAGCCTTTAAGAGTTAACTGCTTCAAGTGTCTAGAGCTCTATGTTGCAAGTTTCCATGAAACTTCTTCTTACCATGAGTTATTTAATAACTCATTTATCTCCATTATATTATTTTAAACACTCCATGGAGACATATTAGAGGCAATTTGGATCACATTTAATTACTAAAAATAAACCAAACATTTACTTTATATTCTACTTTAAACAAGTTAAAGAACTTTCAATCACTACTCAAATCCACTTTAACACTAATGCATTAGGAAGGAATATATGATTTCCTTTGATAAAATATGAGACAATTTATGGTCTCATCATAATATTTCTTGAAAATTTGTTGATTTTGTTAAAAGTTTGAAATTGGGTTGATTTTGGACTCTTATCATTGAAATATATGGTCAGTTTATACACTTTGTTTGATGTTCCTTATCACTTGATATATCTTAGACACAATTTTCAAATAATCTGATCAAACAAGTATCTCAAACTTGTGAACTTATCCAAAAAATTGCTATCAAGAAACTAGAAACTTTTAAAACAAAGCTACTATTGAAATTCATGCCACTTTTGTTCCACAATATTGCCACTGTCATCCTAAGTTTTTGCTGCTATTACTAATTTTTTTTCTTTTATCCTCTCTATTTTCCCAATCACAATTTTAAACAAAGACCGTTTTTGCTAAAATTGTCGTAGTCATTCTGAAAAAGCAACCGCTATTGTCCAAAAAATTGTTGCTACTATCCTGAACAAAAACCACTATTGTCCTGTACTTTGGTGTATATCAAAATTGGTCCAAAACTGGCTAATCCATCATCCTTTCAAAGATAAACATTCAGACCTTCAACAAACCATATCAATAGCTTTCCATATCCATCAACAAATCAAAACATCAACCTAGTTTTAAGACTCAAATCAAATACAACAACTTGGATTATCCTCTTATTATAATTTTCTAGGATATTAACATCAACCTTTGCTTGCAACCTCAAGGCTAGTTTAAGTATAATATCAACATATCCTCAAAAATAAAGCAAAATATCAATCCAAAGTCTTGTACACCTTGTGTCCTAATATTAGTGTCATATCAAAACATCCACCAAAATCACTCATATTGTAGGCTCTTGAGCATCAGAAATATAATCCATAGGAAACCATCAACAATTTTTGAGCAAAATATTTTCACACATCATAGTCATATGTCATTTTAGTAAAAAAATATCAAAAAAAATAAAAGACCATCCCATTTCATAATTAGTGATCACAAAATTCACCAAGGTCTTGAGCTATTTTATGACAACCACAAGATCTCAACAAAAGAAAAATAATGGAAGCCAACAAGATTAGTTCTAGTGCACCCAAGAAAAACACCACTATTGGGGAACCTCAATCACGGGGTTATAATCCAAATGAGCTTTCAACTCCTCAAACAGAACCCATGTTTAAAGCTACACAAAATCAACCACCTAGTGAGGATGAAATACTTCATGAACATCAAAAAATGATTTATAGGCAAGACCAACCTCCTATCATAGAATAATATGATAGTGATGAGGAACATACCAACAAAAAACTCTTAAAGTACTCCCAAGATCCTAAGATGCAAAAACTCATGGACAAAATGCTTGGGAAGAACACAAACTCGTATTTCATTACATTAGCACAAAGTGGTGCCAAACTACCCATAGAATTTTGTCAAATATTTAGGATACTAAGAGGGGGGATGAATCAATATCTTCTAAATTCTATTGAAAAAACATTTTTCATTTAATTACTACATAACATAGACAAGAGAAAGAACAGAACATGAAATTCCACAACACAAGAACACCAAATTTTTACATGGAAAACCCAATGAGGGAAAAAACCACAGTGACGATTAGCTCACAATATATAGTTATATCAATACTAGTTACAAAAGGAGGCTCACTTTCAAAAGATCTCACTGCTCGGATACAAAAGCTCACTACTTACAAGGACTTACTGTCCAAACAAGGAGGCTCACTACCTACAAATATTATATAAACATAAATGGCTAATCACCAAAATTGAACTGATGAAGATACACCATGAGTGCAGATTAAATTCCGTTGATGCACAAAGTATTCATTCATATGACAGTAGACTAATCTTCAATCTTTAATTCGCACACTTCGCTTGTCTACACATACATGTTCATACACCTTTCTTTCTTCTTCTTTTTCGCACACTACTACTTCTTCATTTTTTTCATCTTCAAACCATTGTGCATATATACCTGATATATCCACCTACATCAATTAGGCCGGCTTCCAAAATTAATTCAACCAAATCAATCAATATTATATGTTGGATAGGACCAAAGCTAAGTCGCACATATAACCGCAATATAATTAACTAATTATTAGGTCAACCATGATTAACCTAATAAAAAAATGTAATCGTAAAAGTCGATGCCAACACATCATCTAATCATATGAATATCTAGGAAGACATGTATACATGATTTTATTAATCATAAGCCTTTTCCCAAAACCTTAAACCATAATGATTACCGGAGAGAATATGTAGACCAAAACACCAGAAATACTGGATCAAATACTGGATGAGATAAGTTTGTTTTGTAAACTGGTTCAAGGTACCAGACCAATATGGTGACATACTAACATGGTGACATCAATGAAAACTTAAGATTAATATTCCAACAACTTTAATATGAAAATTATTAAGAATCCTAAGCGTATTCCATTAGGAGATTAAACAGTGGTTAGACAAATACCAAAACCAGTGGTGGATCCTAAGATACCACCCTTGTTCTCACAAAACAAAGATCAATAAAAACCACAACCTATGGATAAACCATTGTTTATGCAACCATCGCAAATTGAGCAAGCAATAGTAGCTCAACAATATCAAGAAAATTCAACTCAAAACCTACCACCTTACAACACTATGCAAAACATGGGAAGCCTCCCAATAGGACCACAACAACATATAGTGGATCAACAAGGTAACATCCCATCACAAGGGAAATACATGCCACAACAAACATCATATTATGACTCTTCAAATAATTCCCAAGATCAATAAGGGAAAAACAATCCACAACAACAAGGTGTACCCCAAACACACTACCAAGGTACCCCTCAAAATCCACAACAACAAAGTGTACCACAAATGAACTACCAAGCTACTCCTTAAGCTCCACAACCACAAGGTGTACCCCAAATTCACTACCAAGGTATTCCTCAAGTTCCACAACAAGAAGGTGTACCCCAAATTAACTACCAAGGTACTCCTCAAATATCACAACAAAGTCCACAACAACAAGGTATACCCCAAATGCACTACCAAGGTACCCCTCAAAATCCACAATTTTCTTTTTTTACCACAAATGAGCTACCAAGGTACTCCTCAAGTTCCACAACCACAAGGTGTGCCCCAAACACACTACCAAGGTACTCCTCAAGTTCCACAAAAAAAAAGGTGTAACCCAAATGAACTACCAAGGTACTCGTCAAATCTCACAACAAAATCAGCAATGTCAAGGTATACCAAAAATGCATCATCAAGGTATTCCTCAACAACAAAACCAAGGTGTACCCAAAAAAAACTACCAAGGTACTCCTCAAATCTCACAAAAAAATAAAAAACATCAAGGTATACATCAAATTCAATACCATGGCATCCCTCAAAATCAATATCAAAGAGTTCCACACAATTAATACCAAGGATTTCCACACAATCAATACCAAGGAGTACCTCAAAATCAATATCAAGGTGTACCACAAAATCAAAATACCTACAACACACAATAAGGAACCAATCTTTCTTACACAAAACATGGTCATCAAGGCCCCATACCTACACAACATCCCATTTATGACCAAAAAAATGTCATAACACAACAAGGCTATAATGCACAAAATCCTCAATCAAGAACACCAACTAATGACATAAGCTTGCAACTAAAAACCCTCAACCAAAGAATATTGGACATCATAATTGGAAAGTCAAAGAAGAGCTATGCTCTACAAGATATTTTTCCATATCCCTTTGAACAAAACTTATCTATGATACCTTTCTCCAAAAGCTTTGAAATACCAAAATTTCACAAATACAGGGGAAGAGGGGATCCAATACAACACGTGTGTGAATTCTCAATAGCTTGCATGGATCTATATCACAACGATACCTATCTAATAATAATTTTCCCATGAAGTCTCGGTGGGGCTACCATTGAGTGGTTCTCTCGCCTACCGCCTGGTATCAAAAAATTCGATGAGTTGTCAAACTAATTTGTCAATCATTTTTGATACAACATAAAGCAAGATATAATGATCCCTAATCTCTACAAAATTAAACAAATTCAAGGGGAATCATTTTCTTTGTATCTACAAAGATAGAGACACAAAGCCAACAAATATAAATGGACCATTCTTGAGAAACAGCTCGTAGACATCTTTATCTCTAACATACACATGGACATTAACTACCAATTGAGAGTTTTTTTCCCTAGTAACTTTGAAGAAACTATTGAAAAAGGTTTTCTCACCAAAAGAGCTCTCATAACAAGGAGAGTTATTGAACTCTTCAACCCAAAAAACCAAGCTTCTACTTCAAATGATAAACTATAGATATGGGAAAATAACAAAAATGTAACCAATGATGTAGTGGTCTATGCCAAGTTTATACAAAACATACAACCTTCCAATGGCCCAAAAAATAACGTTCAAACAACACAACAAAGCTATACTCCAAACAATACACCAACAAACCCACTCAATTATCCTTAGAACAACCAATAGCCAAATCAAGGACAAGATGATCAAAGGAGTCACAAAGGCAATATGACCAACCTAGAAGAAAATTCACCCCATTGGGAGAAGCCCTTGAGGTAATTATGCTTAAGCTAGTCCAAAAAAACCTTATCAAAGTTAATGATAGAACAAGCTATGAGGATCCAAACTTCAAACCCCCTTGATATAATGAGAACGAAAAATATGAATTTCACAAGATTAGGGGCCATACAACCAACACTTGCATGAGACTCAAAAACATCATGCAAGACTTAATAGAAAAAGGAGAGGTCGACATAGAACATCATCCTGTAAATAAAAACTTAAAAATCTACAAGGATCCAATCCTCGACCATTCTAGGAGAAACAACAAGGGTAAAGGGAAAGATTACTGTAAAGCCAACTTCACCTATGACAAACTCATAGGAAACATCTCTCATGATGATCATACCATTAATGTTGTAACCATACTAGGAAAATATCCTAAGTGTAATGTAACTACATGAAGATGGAGAGTTAGAATCCAAGGAGCCCCACCCCAAGAAAAATCCACAAGTAGGCCATCAAATGGATACATCATTATGGAAAATTAAAGAAAATTCTTGCCTTAATCTCCATCCTTGATATTTTAAAGTTGTCGCCAACACATAAAGAAATCTTGGAGAAACCTCTTGTCAAAACATCAGTCCCTAATGACCTTAGTTCTGATCAGTTTCAAGCCATGGTTGGTAATATCACCTCCACCCATCACTTAATTTTTTTCTGAGAAAGGCCTCCCACAAAAATATTTCCACAATCAAGCTCTCTATCTAGAATTTTTTGTCCATAAACACAATGTCAAGAGAGTACTAATAGACAATGATGTAGGCTTAAACATTTGTACCCTAAAATTAGTAAAACAACTAGGATATTTTGATGGCGTAAAAGATAAAAAAAAAAGTATCACCATAAGGGCTTATGATGATACGGAGAGAAAATAAAAAGGAATAATCAAACTTCTCATTCAACTATGACCAGTGATAGCAGAGACAACATGTCAAGTACTAGATCTTGAGCTACCATACAACCTTCTCTTGGGATGACCATGGATCCATGCCTTACAAGTTATCCCTTCCACATTCCATTAGTGCTTAAAATTTTCTTATAATAATAAGTATGGTACCATATATGTCGATCACGAACCTTTTCATTACTACACAAAATTGGAAGAAAAGTATAGAAAGATTTTGCAAATACCCAACAATGATATATCTTTCCACTCTTTTTCATATGTTGACCCATCCTCACTACCTTCATCCTCCACTGCACCTTCATCAACTAAGCCACTAAAATCCAATCTCAAGATCCAAGTGCTTGATAAGGGTTGCAGAGAATACCACTTCAACCAATCCTTTTGCATTGGAATGCTTCCCCCAACACCAAATACTTATGGATGATTAAGAGAGATCAAGCATGTTCAAGTTATTACAATGGAAGTCAAACCCACCATTTTCACCAAGTGGGGAGACATGCAAAAAGAAGAAGTGTTTGAAGAAGACATATCGTCATGGATTTACAAAGAAGAAGGATGAGAGAAACAATAAAGGATGTCAGATATCAAAAAACATGGGGTTCAATGGAAAAGGTGGCCTTGGTCCACATGAACATGGTATAAGAGTACCAGCTATTATAGAAAGGTGCCAAAAGAATCTTGGATTGGGTTATGTTTCATTAGATGTGATTACCCCAAGCATCAAAATCACCTCTTATGAGGAGGGAGATTCTTCTATCAATATTGAGACATCAGATGATTATGACCGTATAGACAACTACTCGTATATCCAAAACATATTTGGAAACCTTAACATAAATACCATCACTAATAAACCTACATCTAAAGAATACCACACTGAAATAGATTCCACTGAATACAAATGGGATTCTTGTGCCTCTAGTGATTATAACCTATATTGTTGGCATATTGTTGTCATTGATGTCAAAAAGGGAAATCATGCAAGGGATATTGTTGGCATGATGAAAGAGGATGGTTGTGAGAGTGGTGATCTGGTTTTGGAAGAAGTGGTGCAAGTTGCAAAGTTGCTGAAAGGTTGCAATATTGTCATATAGTTGCAAGAGATTCTTCTAGGTGTTTGAAGGATTATCTATGTATAGATTCAATGTGGGGTTTTTGAGTACATTCCAAAGATATAATTTGTAGGCTTAGATGGTGTGTTGGATGCTCACAAATGGTTTATGTCTACTCTAGGGAAAAATTAGGGTTTACTAGTTAAACCCTAGGATATAAATCATGGTGTTCAAGCAGATTTTCTATTTCATCGTTCACTTGTTACTAGAGGTTTTAGGTAGCTTAAGTTATTACTTAATCCTATGGTGTTGATGGGGAACATGCCCCTCCACCTAGCTAATATCGACCTGACAAATATTCAACTACTATAATATTTCCTAAGTCATAAATGAAATATATGTTTGTGTTTTCACATCAAGGAGAAGACGTCATTTCGAGAGGAGTCACTTTAGATTCCCTTTGACATAGCGATGTTGCTTGATTAATAGTGGAGATCTAAAAGTAGAGATCTAACAGCCTCCCCACTAGCCTGTTGAGTTTTTGGTGGGTCCCAGATAAGTCTTGAGGGATAGCGGGCAATGACGGTGATTGAATGTTGAAGATTGATAGTGCTCATAGTATGCATGGTGGGACCTATAGAGGTGGCAAACGAAATTAGTGGAAGATAATGTCATGTTGATAGATGTTAGAATGAGGTTGCATCACATTAAGCCTTCACATCACTCTAATGGAAGTCAAAGGGTTTTTTTTTAGCGATGTGCGATGGAGTTTAATCAATGACTACGATCAAGAAGATTCGATGGTTGATGCTAGCCAATGGAACTTGTGGTGGGACCCCATCCATGCCTCATGGGGGAGTGGGGAATAGTGTAGATCAAATAGGGTTTTGATTGGATGGTGCCCGCAGTGTATCTGGTGGGACCCGATAAAGGATAAATGTAAGAAGGAAGTGGATGGTGATGTCAACATAGCTAGGTTTCATAATATGATTGCATTGCATGTGTTCTTCACATCACGATTATAAATTCAAAGGGATTTAAGCATTGCATGATGAGCAATGAATTATCGGTGTTGGTGGAGTATGACGTCAAGATGGATAGGTGGCAGTAGCCTGCCAACCTACTGAGATTTAGTGGGCCCATTCTTAGAGCTAGCGATATAGTGGGGGATGGTGTAGATTAAATGGTGATTGATCCAATAGTAATCATTGTGTATTTATATCATGAAAATGACTTATGATGTCATATGAGTTATAGCGATACGTAATGAATGGAGATCAATGATGCAAACTTGAAGGGTGAATGATGACATGTGAGGACAAGTGGCAGCGTGTGATTGATTGATGTGTCTAGTCACATAGTTGTTGTTTGTTGCACGGTATAACAAGGATGAAATGTGGCTAGTGGGGACCACCCATGCAATAGAGCTAGAATGAAGTAGATCAAAGAGACCACCATATCAGAGAGAGTTGATTTAATTTCCCTTCATAATGACAATGGAAGATTAACAAAGACCTTGCTGGGACCTGATAGGAAGGTGATGATGATGGAAGGTGACGTGTAGATACATGGCAAAGGATGATTGAATAAGGTGTTGACATGTGGCAATAATCTGTAACCCCATGATAGTCTGTGAGGGGTTCTACGATATAGTGGTAACCCATGAACATCACGATGGTTATTTGGATAGACTGTGGTGGATCGGTATCCCATGGTATAGCAAGGAATGGTGAAGACTAAGCAGTGACCATGAGCTTGCAGTGGTTTTGAAGGACTCCTACAATATAGCGATAATAGTGGAGATAGAGTAGTGTGTGATCAAAGAAAAAGGAGGATGATGATGTGGTGATAGATGGCATCCTCTCGTTGCTCATTGAGGGTTCGACCAAGTCCTAAGGTATAGTGAGTTTGTGTTAAATGGATATTTACGATGGAGATTTAAAGTGATGAAATCTAATGACTGTGGTTTAAAGTTGTGATAACGAATGAGGTTCGAAGGATCATGGCACGAAGAAGTAGATCGATGACCTAGATTCAAAGGTGGAGATAATCCATAGTCAATTCCATGTAAATGAGGGTTTCGAATGGTAGATGATATACTGATTGAGTTTAATTGGTCTACCTACGCTAGTGACTAGATTGATTGGATATTTGATATGCAGGGTGGCGACAGATTGCAAAGGAGGTCAAGATCAAAATTAGATTGATTGGATAGAAGAATACATTTAATACATATCTTATTCTAAGGTTTGACAGAGAGTTAATTTGGAAAAATTATTAGTAATAGAATTAAATTTCATGAGGCTAGATGTAAGGTGTGATGAAGAAAATATTTGGTAAACCCTAATAGTGTTTCTATATGAGCTAGACAATGGTGCAAGGCTCGATGCATTGATAGCTTACTAGTGAAGTTATCAAATGTGTTAAACCCTAATAGAGGATTCAAGATAATTTGATTAGGTGTGAGAATCTCAAGGCAGTAATTATAGGTTGGTGAAGAAAGAAGAAAATCAGATTTTATCAAAGTGTATTATTTGTAAGAGGTGTGTGTGTGGTTGCAAGAGTTGAAGTGTTGATTCTGAAAGTGTAGAGGGAAAGAGAATAGCACTGTGTGATAACTTGTTGAGTATGTAGTTGAGATAATAAGGAAGAGAGAGATAAATAGAGAAAATAAAATATACACATTTTGTATGAGTAGAACCCAAACAAAAAGATCTTATTTGGGTTAATGTTCAAAAAGTAGAATAGTGGTTATTCTAAGTGTAGAAGAGAGTAAAGTGCAGAGGAGAGTGCAGTGAAGAAAGAGAAGAGAGGTGCATAGAAGAAAGAGAAGAGAAGAGAAGAGAAGAGAAAAGAGAGATGTGTAGAGGTATGTGTCGTTGATATTACAACATCAATAGTAGAAAGTAAGTTTTAGTGTGTGCTACAAAAGTTATGTATTGAATGTAATGATGCATTATCAGGTTATGCACAACTAAATTTATGAATGTATGAGATTTTAATGTTGTAGAGGTTGTTGCCTCATTTGTATTGAGTTGGTGCTCAGAGTAGGGGATTGGTATCTCCTTGGATTTGGTGCTCCTAAATCAGGGAGTTGGTGCTTCCTTGGGTTGGTACCCTAAAATTGTAACAAAAGATATATTTGTGAGGCTAGACTAGGATAGTAGTTCCTAGTATCATTTCTCACTATGGTTTTTCCCATCTTGGTTTTCCATGTATATCATGTGTTATGTGATGTGTTATGTGCTTGTTTATATTTTTGTATCACATGTTTAACATTTGTACATTAAGGGTTAAAGAAAGTAGTCTACACAAAAGATTTTAAGGGCTAAGTTTTAATATCTACTGATTCACCCCCCTCTTAGAAGATTGTTGTGTTCCAACAAGGATACCCTATGGAGCCTTAATAAAACTGATATCCCTACCCTAGATACAACCTCCATAATATTTGTTGATACCAATGATAAAATACCCTTGTTTTACCCATAGTTAATAGACTAGGACTAAAAACATCATACACCTACTTTGGACTCATTCCAAAATGATGAAGCTATTGCAGAGTTTATGGGACTTCAAACTAATATACCATGAGGAGATCATAAAGTTGGTTTTGTAATGGAGCTTGATCAAGTAGCATATTTTGGATGGGATATCATGTCCTCCAGTAGTCAAAATAAATTGTAAATTTTAAAAATAAAAAAGAGGTACCCTAAAGAAAACCATAATGTGGCTTTATCGGATCAAGAAAAGAGAAAAAAAAAAGGATGTATCTAAGGATGAAAACCTCTCAAAGTGCTTGAAGATGGAGGATTCAATCTTCCCATTACAAAATATCAAGAAAAATCAGCACTCTTGGTTGAAGGTTCCAAACCTATCAATGCAGGCACAACAAAGACACCAAAAATAACATATCATGTAGCTTCCCTTGATCCTGAGGAAAAGGTAAACTTCTTGAAACTCATTAATGAATACAAAATCAACTTTGCATGGAAATATGCAGACATGTTAGGGTCAGATCCAACTTTGGTAGTACATCACCTAACAGTGTTCCCTGGAGCTAAACCTATCAAACAAAATCTACGTAAGATGCACCCATAAATAGCACTCTTGGTCAAAGTAGAGCTTCAAAAACTTCTAGATGTGGGATTCATCAGACCCATTGACTATCTTGAGTGGGTATATAATCCTGTACCATTGTTGAAACCCACTAGGGGCATACATGTATACACAAACTTTAGGGATTTTAGTAAGGAATTATCTAAGGATGACTTCCCCCTACCCAGCATTGACATGATTGTGGACCTAACTGTTGGGCATGAAATTATTTCACCGATGGACAATTTCTCTGGATACAATCAAATAAAGATACCCCCAATATCAACATAAAAAAAAATTCACATGTGCATGGGTAACCTTTTGTTGGAACATCATGCCATTTAGTTTGAAGAATGCAAGGGCAACCAACCAATGAGAAATGACTACCATTTTCCATGATATGTTACACATCACCATGGAGGACTATATGGATGACATATTAGAAAAAACAATCAAATTAATAAATAATCTAGCTAACCTAGACAAGGCATTTGATAGACTACAAGAATACAACCTGTGTCTCAATCAAAATAAGTGTCTATTGGGCATGACATATAGAAAACTGTTGGGTTACATTGTATCAAGAAGGGGCATTGAGGTGGATCCCATGAAGGTTAAAGCTATTCTAGAAATTCCTCCTCTAAAAATATTGAAATGGCTACAAAGTCTACAAGGTAAGATTTAGTCCATCAGAAGGTTCATTGCAAAATTATTAGACAAGTGCCATCCATTCACCTATTTTTTGGATAAGTACATAACATTCAAGTGGGATGGAAGGTGTGATCAGGATTTCAAATAGATCAAGGATTATTTTATCACTCCCCCAGTGTTGATGCCTCCAATTCAGGATAAGGCAATGATCTTGTATGTGTCTACAACAACAAAAGCTTTAGGAGCTCTATTAGTGAAATTGGATGACCAAAACAAGGAAAGAGTAGTATACTATATCAGTCAAACCCTGGTCGGATATGAATTAAACTATACACCCATATAAAGAGAATGTCTAACTATTGTCTTCACAATACAAAAGCTTAAGCACTACATAAAGTAAAGCTAATATCAAAAATTGATCCCTTAAGTATCTATTGGCAAAGGTGATTCTAATAGGGAGGATCGCTAATTGGGTAACGATACTTAGTGAATTTTATATAGAATACATTGATAGAAAATACATAAAGGAATAAGTAATAGCAGATCAATTAGCATATGCACCAATAGAAGATCATCAGCCTCTAGTATCAAAATTTCCAGATGAAAGCATACTTCTAACCAATCAGTCAAGCCGTTGGATTGTACTTCAATAGATCCCACACTCAACACGACTCAAGGGCTAGTATACTATTTCTCACACCTCAAGGAGATAGTATACCCAAAGCTTACAAGATCACCTTTCCATGTACTAACAACATTTATGAATATGAAGCACTCATCACTAGACTAAAAATGGCTATAGAATGGAAGATAAAGGAACTATAGGTCTATGGTGATTCCCAGCTAGTCATAAGGTAGGTAAATGATGAGTACCAAACAAAGGATGAAAATAATATTCCATACAAAAGAATAATGGACATATTCAAGTAGTACTTTGTGTTCATCACCTTTGAATAGGTTCCCAGAATCAATAATAGAGCAACTAATGTTATGGCAACAATAGTCTCACTCCTTGACATACCCCAAAAAATTCCTAAGTATGAATTCCTCATGGAGCAACTGCTTATACCAACATTTGATATCCAAAAATCAGAACTTGTATGTGATGTTTTAGGTCCTAACTCACCATGGTACCAAGACACATTTTCCTATATCCAACATGGGATCATACCCTCTAACTTAACAACAAATCAAAAGAAAAAAAAATTCTATAGAACTTCCCGATTCACCATGTTAGGAGATACCCTATACCATAGAAGTATAGATGGTACATTACTCCAATTCCTCAATGCAGATGAAGTGCAAACTACCTTACAACAAGTGCACAAAGGTGTTTGTGGGTCTCACTCTAGTGGACCTAATTTAGTAAATAAGTTTCTAAGAACAAGGTATTATTGTCCCTCAATGGAACAAGAGTCCATTCATTACTCAAGGAAGTGTTGCCAATGTCAATAGAACAATGATCTTGTTCATACAACAACACAGGAGCTACGACCTATAAATACACCATGGCCTTTCTCATAGTGGGTACTTTACTTGATAGGAAAGATATCTCCCTCTTCATACAATGGGAACAAATTCATTATAACTGCAACATAATACTTTACAAAGTAGACAAATCCATTCCATTAACTTACATCATAGGGAAACAAATATCCAAGTTTATCTTAAATTATTTAATTTATCGATATGGAATCTCTCAAACCATCATAATGGATAATGGAACTCCATTCAAGGACCAATATTTTTGTGAACTTTGTTGAAATTTCTCTTTCTGGCATGGATTATCAACCCCATACTATCCCCAAGGAAATGGTCAAGTTGAAGCATCCAATAAAACCATTTTGAAAATACTGAAAAATTCTATTAATGGCGTCGATCATGATTGGAACTTGCAGCTATATCCTTCCTTACGGTCTCACCGAACCAACATTCACACACCATGGATGTAGCACCTTTTTCCTTGGTCTATGAATTTGAAGCAATCTTACCTAACAAAGTTGAGATCCCATCACTATCAGTATCCCTAAAAGGCATGGTTAGCAATGGGGAATATCGGGTGTCTAAACTTAATGAGCTAGAACTTCTAGATGAAAGATGTTTGAGCACGTGAAACCATATCCAATTTTATCAAAATCAGTTCAAGAAAAAATACAACAAGAAGATAAAGAATAGAAACTTTCAAATTGTTGACTTGGTGTTGAAAGAAAATCAAAAGATCTAGCTAAATCAAGATGGGAAGGGTAAGTTTGAACCAAACTGGTTAGGTCCTCTTACCATAACAACAAGCTATGGATCTAGAAGATATCATTTGGGTACTCTTGAAGAAGAACCTTTAGCTGAACCTCTAAATAGAAACCATTTCCAAAAAAATTACACTTGAGCGCATTAGAATATCTCAAGAAAAAAAGTAAAAGAAAGCAAAAAAATGAATAAATCAATAAAAACAATAAAGAGAAATAAATACATCCATTAAGTGAAAACCACCATGTGTCTCTTCTTGGACCGATACCATAGTGAATACCTACTAAACAAGTGCTACGTTTAAATAATCCTTGCAATCTCTATCTATCAGCACTATATGTTGCATCCACAAAATCTATCCCATAACAAAACATGTTTCCAACCATGGCTCGATAATTGATCAAGTTTTGAACGTTGTTGCACCATCTTTACCCATCTACCCTAATAAATGTTATCTTATCCCAAATTGGTGGAAACCTCCTAAAACAGGTAGCATATTAGATCCTTGTTCACCCCATCACTATCAAAAACTATCAAAATCAAAACATCCAAAAAACAAACAAAATCTAAAACAAAATTAAAAAAACATCTAAAAATACCAAACACATTGTAGGTTGTATTGGATCAAAGCCACATTGAGTGAAAATAAGTGAACTAAAAGCCTTTGTGTGTATAACGTAGGCAAGACCATCATTGTTGAGCCCCCGAGGCCCTAGGTTAGTCCCCTAAAACACAAAAATATTCAAATATCTTATCAAAATCCAAAAAAAATTGTAAAAATTAAAAAAAACTCCAAAAAAAGTGTTACAAATACAATTGAACTATGATGTATCTACGTTCATCACGTAGGAAAGGCTAATATTTAATTAGCCCTCGAGGCACTAGGTCAATCCCTTTAGGTCCCCCTAGTTGTCTCTGAATCTCTCAAAAACAACAAAAACAACATCAAATAAATTTGGAAAATCTCAAAAGTCCTATCTCTATTGTCACCAACCCACAATAAAATTTCAATGGATAATAAACAATAATCACATTCAACCTTTGAAAAAACAATAAACAAAGAAAGAAAACTTAGAAATTCAAAACATCCTAGAACAAAAACGAAACGACTGGACCATCACTAGACTAAAACAATTCCTAAGTGTTAAATGTACTTGGCTATCCATAATTCATCATCAACATCCTAACGTATGTCTTAATGGATAGAACATTCCTACAATAGACATCACTAATGGATAGCATCTTGAAACATCAAATAGTTATGGCAAGTGATACTACAACATTGTTTATCGTTTTATGATCTTATCTTCTTGATTTATCTTAATCTCATATTCCCAAGATCTCTCAAGGATGTATATAAGGATTTAGAGAGGAAGGACTGGGGGCATTGATCATTGATTTCTACTTGTTTTATTTGTTAGATATTTTTTTGATACTACCACGATGAATAATTGCTTTGGTTTGTGTGTGGAAGTCATTTTTGGATAATTTGTGTAGTAGTTGCATGTTAGGTATTCCATACCTCTCTATATAACTAGTCCAAAATATTTTGGAACTTCTCACCCATGCACTATAACAAGGTTTTTGTATGTCTGGTATGAGAAAGAATACTCCTTGTTTGTAGATTCAAATTCCATGCAATAGATATAAAGCTACCTTGGCCATTAATTACCTAGGTGCATCATGTCTATCTACTATATCAAAAAGGATTGCTAAAACATTACTTATTCCTCCAATGAAAGAAAAAAGGTAGCAATAATGGTGATCTAGAATGCATATCATCAAATTTCTTCTATCTTCTAAATCTTACTAAAAAAATTCTTCTATTCAACATTTCTTTTATCAGTCCTTCCACTTAAAATGCATCACATCAGCTTGTTTAAAAATTTGGCTCATTATCCAAAATTTTCACCAAATATCTCGAGGGGGCACCATGCTATCCCACCATCACCAGGGCATGCCAGGGCAACTCCTAAGCAATTTTTTAAAAAATTTCTTTGATACAACACTCAAAATCACATTGTATCAAAGAGGGGTAAAATATAGATACCCTAAATTATCATGACTAGCGAACAACACTATTCAACTTACTTTCACCCTTCTTCCCTAAATGATTAAATAATATATTATTATTTGATTATTATCAAATTTTATATTCATCTATTAATTAAGTGATTTAACATTATTTAATTAATTCATCCTCAATCATCATTTTTGATTAATTAAATAAATCTCATTTATTTAATAAAAGTCCTAATTTAACCTTATTCCTTTTATTAATTAAATAATCTTGAATTATTTAATTGATTCACTATGTCATCATCTAATTTAACCTTATTCCTCTTGATTAATTAAATAAACATAAATTATTTAATAATGTCACTAACATAACCTATTCATCTAAATTAATTAAATAGTTATAATTAATTATTTAATTAAGCTACTTTCCCTTCTTCAAATTTGAATAATTAAATCAATTATTTAATTTCTCAAAAATCACTCAACATGGTCAAATAAATAAATACATCTTTATTTGTTAAAGTCAAAAGCAACTTGCACATTCATCTCCAATATTAATTAATTATTCAATTAATTAATTATCCTCACCCCTTTTTGATTGAGTAAATCATGACCACTGATTTCTCACTCTAATTGGTTAACTAACCTGTTGATGGTGAAAATGACACAAACAACATTAAACATAATATTTCTACTATATTTCTATTGAAAAAGAAAGACAACATATAGTAGCCTAACTCCGAAGGTCCTGGTAGTTGGTTTTCAACTATCTGGTGTCACTCAATTGGTCCATGCAACTATAATATTCAAGGGGCCTTTACTGGTAATAAGGAATGCAAGCAATGACTTATTCATCGAACTGTTCTTAATAAAGAAAGGGGGTTTTTAAACAAAATAAAAACATAGATCAGGGCGTACATTAGTAAACATGAATAAAACTTATCTAATATCCAAACATATATCTTCCATAAAAAATGTTCTTCCAACAGATCAAGAAAACCATAGCATGATACAATTTACAGAATAGTCCATACTATTGCATGCATCTAAGGTGCTTAATTTAACATCACAATCACACATCATAAAAAAACTTCAAAGATTCAAAAGAACAAACTTCTCATTCGTCGCCAAGATCATAGATCAACGAACTTCAATAAATTTGATTCACAGATAATATAATGAAATAATCCTTAAATCCGACTTCTTCTAATGATATTCATCACATAAGAAACACTCATGCGTCAACACAATCACTGGCATATAGATAGATTATATTCATCAACCTTATCAAGTAAAATTCAATTCTAGCACCATATTGCATAAAAAGAAAACCTGTAATCTTATTCAACTGTAACTAGATCATAACAAAGTATCTATGTAAAGCTATGAAATTCTATCTCCTACTATTAGGTGGTCAATTCTATTCTCTTATTAGCCAACCCTTACAATATGATACTCCATGGGTATTTATAGATGTACAAAAATCTGAAATCCTTTCTATCTTAAGTCAATCCACCCTTTTAGGAATTAAAGTCTTCTTGGAAACTCAGATCAATTTGATCTCTAGTTCCCATCATGATCATTTAGATAAAATGGAGAAAAGAAGATAGAAGAGAAAAGAAAGCCATGCACCTCCAAGACTGCTAGTGCTGCATGCAGAGAAGAGAAGAAAGCTATGCAAACATGATATTTTATCAATTATGCATGCAAATTTTGCTCTGTAATATACTCGTCATAACTGGACAAGACTTGTTGAAGCATGTCCAATTTTGGCCCATCAACCCAAATTTCTTCAAACTTGATCCTTTCTATCTCCATAGAAACAAACCCTCTCATATATTTTAGCTTTGTTAACTCCCTTTTAGCTTCCCTTATCTCTTCTTTAATATCCATTAACCGATCTACCAGTAGATCCTCTCCATCATCTCCTTTTTGCATGACCTCTTTAAACCTTTCATCTCATTTCTCCTTTATTTGGCTCAAAGGTAGGCCTTCCTTTACTGGTATACTAACATTTACTATGACAGCAATAATTGCTTCCAACTCCTCAAACTATTCATTCAGATCCTTGACAGAATCTTGAACTTCATTTTTATGCTTGTATAAAAAGTCCAACCTAAACCAGAGTATGCGAGAAGTCTTTTCCAAGAAATCTTTGTTATCTTCTTCAAGTATTGATTGTTCTAGAAGAGTGGACTTCAAAAATTTATTAACCTCGTTCAGCTTTTGGCTATATCCTTTGTACTCCTCCTATTCTCCCAATACTTTGACATACCGATTCATTTCTTCTATTAATTCCTTTGTAATCTTCTAAACCTCAAAAATATTGACCAACACCTCACTTATTTCTTGATTTAGTTTATTAGTCCATCTATCTAACATCTCTACCTTACCCCTTAATTGTACCAAATCATCCACTTCTTTCTTACTAAGGAAAATTGGTGTCTCAATGGTGGAAACTTGTTGTGATCTCAGAGCAAAAACACTCTTCAAGAAAGTATGCAACTGATCCAATTGAGCCTTAAGCTCATCCTTTCTCTACTTATGTTTCATCATTATTGATTTAGTGGATGATGCTACCACATCTATCGATTTCATCTGTTGATCTCTTGTGGGTCTTCCTAAGTTAACAATGCCCAACTGATAATCACTTAGCTGCATATCACTAACATCCTTATCCACCATCGATATTGCACATTTAGCCACAATTTCTCCTTCATCTGTGAGTCTAATGGAATGTAGGATCTTCGCCTTCTTCTTGGTCCTCTCTTTCTCAATCTCCTTCATCATATCATTCCAATTGAGAGGTTGTGAAGGTGTCACTATTCTCTTTTGAAGATCCAATTTCAACCAAGTGGGAGCACTTGGAGTAGCAATCATTATAGTTGAAGAAGAAGAAGCAGTAGTAGAGGACTATGGCAGATTTACTTTAGGATGAGAATCAACCCCTTGTACCTTTTTTTGTTCTTGCTCCACATTTTTCTGTGCAAGCTTTTCAGCTTCCTCCTTGTCCTTCTATTCCTGTATCCTCTTGTCTTCTTCTTCCTTTTTCAACTTTTCTTCTTCTAATCTTTTATTCTCAAGTTCTTGATTTCTCTCTTCCTCCAATGCCTTAAGTCTATCTGCATCTTCCTTTTCCTTCTGCAATTGCTTGGTCAACTCCTCGACATATTTCTCTTTTTGCACATGTTAGGCTTTCTCTTTTTTTTTATAGGCCTTTTCAGCAAGCTTCAATTTGGCCACAAGAGCTTCTCTTTCCCTTCATTGCTTTGACTTTTCTTCCTCTAGATCATGAATTTTTTGTATTAATTCCAACTTATCATTCTCTTCTTTGATCTTGAACTCCTGCTCCTTTTTCCTTTGTTGTTTCTCTATTTCATCAGACCTTAGCTTAGCTTCCATTTGTTGCTGCTGAAGTAAGGCATCAACTTGTGCCTTAGAATCAATTGCCTTATGCTTCTCTATTGCCTCTACATGTTCTTGAGCATCGACAACCCTCTTTGCCTCCTCAAATAGTGCCCACTGATCCTCCTCTGTCAACACCTGTTCAGTTTCCTCCTCTAGAGGCATCTTTTCTTGTGTATTTCTCCCTAAAAAAGTCTCATCAGAATCCATTCCAATATCATGAATCTCCACCTCCACTTCTTTTCCCTTCATGGATTCAGCAATATCATGAAGAGTCCCCTTAGGCATCTCTTCACCTTGTTGTTTTTTAAGTGGAACTTGAGTAGATGACTCACCTACAACCGGTGTTGAAACCACATGTCTTGTTTGGGCATCCTCTTCTTGTACTCCAGGAAAATCTTGAGGAGAGGCTTCAAGCTCAATCTCCTCAATATCAGAAGAGAAGAACTCCAAAGGCTCCTTGGGAGGAAACTTTATCTTGATTATTTTATATCCTTTCCCCTTCTTAGGAGCTGGTCCGTGAGGAGTTTTGGTTCTTAGAACAGCCCATTGAATGCTCCTATCCAAGACTGCTTACCCTATCTACTTGATGTCTATGGTTTCCTCACTATCCCAATCTATTGGGTCCAAAATTTTAGTCTAAGTGTTCAAAGCTTCATATGATGGATCCAACAGAACTCCATCATCTACCAATGTGTTAGGGATGTCATCTTTGATTCCAAATTCTACCATGAGTGCCACAGGAAACCTCTCATAATTCCTTTTCCTGAGGTCATACTCATCCTGCAGATCACTCTAGAAGTCCTCTAATAGGTTGAAATGCTTGTCAAAGACTGAAGCCAACAAAGCATTCATTTTCTTCTTGGGATCAAAGTGCTTCTAAGAAGTGTACAAACCTAGTTTCAAATGTATCAATTCAATAGAAACTACCTTAGCTCCCACAAGATGGGGGCAACTGTATTCACCCAATTGCATGGGAAACTTATGGCAACCTATTTTGTACTTTAACCCAAATCAGGCATTAACCCCTAGAGCTTGATAAACAAATTTCATCAGCACCATCCTATTGCTGCAACACCTTGGCAATAAGTGGGGATGACCCTCAAATCCAGCCAACCTGAAGTATGTGAATTTGGGGTATTGAATGTACCAACATCCCCATTCTATAATAAAAGCCATGGCTTCTTGACTCAACCTATATCCGAAATCTCCATTAAGTTGGTTAATGATTACATATAGGAATGCATCATTAACCCTTCTAAATTGTGTTTCACACACCTGTAGGGATAGTTGGTCATAGTGATTCCATACTTTCTTCTGCCCATCAACTTCTCCCAATACTCGCACTCTGTTCAAACCTAGAAAGATACCTACTCTTGTTGCAACATAAAAAACATAAGAGGTCATGAAAAATCTTTCGATTTCCCTAATTCTGATTAATTGATCATGAATGGCATCTGAAACAATCATCGGCCAATCAAACTGTTGGGTGCCATTAAAGATTGTCTAGATGAAGGGAAACATACACTCATTGAAATGAAATACATCCCTCTTCCCAAAGGCTCTAGACAACATCATTATTAGGTTTGATACTTCCCTGTAAAATTATGTTCTCTTTAGTTGGCCATGGAGCTTGTTCAGAGTCTTCTTCTTTGTTCTCAACCACTTCTTGTTCAAGTGAGCCTTGTTGGCCTCCTTGTGCTTGCTATATATCTCTAAAGCACCTACCTCATTTAACTGTACCAGGTTCTTTGGATCAGGGACACTAAACATGTGTTGAAACATTTGGGAAGTTAGATCAATGATTACATTGTCCTGTGAATCCATGCATTGCCTAGTGGCTGGATTGTAAGCTCCTGCTACTATCAGAATCAACTCTGGGCATTGGATGGACAGAGGAAACAAGGTGATGTGAGCTAGGCCAGACTCAACTGTTCTTAAAGTTCTCCCTGTCACATCTTCAGTGAATGTTTCAGCATATAACTCCTCAAAATTGTATAGGCCTAGATTGGTGTCAGTTATATCAGACCAATTTGATTCTACCTTGCTTGCAATAGCAACATGACTCTGATGGTTATACCTCAAGGTATAGGGTAACTACTCAGGCTTAATATTCTTTGGCTTAGTTGCTGCCTTTGAAGTTTCTGTAGACATATTCCTTTGGGAAGCTTTTCCTAATACTCCTGAAGTTCTTTAGCTTCCTACAACAAAACCTCAAATTAGATCCTTGCATAAATATCACAAAATATGCCTTAAATCTTACCTTTCATTTATATGTATATCGGAAGCAGAACCAGGCAGAAAACATTCTAAATAGTCTCTTTTTAAACACATTGTCGGGATTGGAGTCAAAAAAAGCATTGAGATTGCAATAATAACAAGTGGGACCGAAGTCGGAACTGGAATGGTAACCAAAACTAGAATTGGAATGGGAACTGATTTGGTTTCATGAAGATTTTCTAATTTTAGAATCAATTTCGGATCCGCTTCCACCTAGGTTATCATTATTTTGAAAGCCTACTTCTAACTATAAGCAGAGTCAGAGATGGGATGGAAAATGGAATTGACACTAATTATAAAACATGTTCAAAGTCTAAAATTTTTGATCCCACTTCCGCCTATAATGACCATGACGTCATAAGTGATTTTAATAGTTCGATAAATAACTTCATGATTTACGTACTAGGATATACCAAAACAAATGGGGGCTTAAAAATAATTTAGTAATACCACCCCATAAGACCAAGAGGTGACTATACTATTTAGGGCATTATATTTAAATCAGAAATGCATCAAAACCCTAAACTAAAAACCCTCGATTTCAAACACCTAGGGCATGAATTTAACCCTATTGAAACTAAACAACTCTATTCGCAACAGGATTCCTAAGAAAAAATGACAATTTACCAAACCCTACTCACTATAAAACAACAATTAACCTATGCATTTAAAAACTAGGGCATCACGATACATTCACGATTAAAACGTGAAAATGATCGTGTTAAAAACAAACAAACAGACAAGAAACAAAACCATAAAGCAACACGAAAACAAGAAAAATAAACAAACAGAGAGAAAAAAAAGATGCGAACTCACAAAGAAACACGAATTCGCCCAAAGCCAAACAATCCAAAATGAAATAGAAAGGGAAAACACAAAAATACAAATGAAATACAAGAATAGAAAACCCTACATTGAATGCAAATAAATAGTTCAATTCCCTGAAGCAATCCACGTGCTACTATCTCTCTTTCAATCGATTCACTCACACAAAATCTTCACTGCAACTTTGGTTCACTCTTCAATCTCTTAACAATAATGATAATAACTACATGTTAATCCCTAATTAAGGTAAAAACTAGCAGTTACACGTGTGCATGGCACCTGTAATTAATGCCACAAATGTGGTAGAGTGGAGTCAAAACTGCAGAGGGAACTGGCACATCACTGCTGTGTGACTTCAGTAAAGTCAACAACCCAAAATGGTTGGAGCGAAATCAGAATGAGAGGATTTAGAAACTTCTTTAAATTTTTAACTTGGTTCCCATTCTGGTTCTAGTTCCACCAAAAAAGAATAAGGAAAAACATCACATCAAAATAAAACAAAAATCCCAAAAAAAGAAAACTTAACAAAAAAAACCTAGTTTAAAACGAAAGACCCAAAAGTGGAGGTGGAGGCGGAACAATATTTGATTTTGAAACCTCTAATAAATTCGGACTTAACTTCCACTCCAACTCTGGCTCTGATAAAGGCAAAACAAAAAAGGAAAAAGAAGACCATCGGGATGGGGATTGAAACGAGTTTTAAAGAAGTTTTAAAACCCGATTTGGTTTTGATTCTGATTTCGACAAAAGAAACCAAAGAAAAACAAAGTGTTGGAAAAGCAAGACTCCAAACTTTGTTTGAAAATCAACCAAAGACAAAAAAATAAAGGGGGAGCCATTCTGACCAAGGAAAAAGATGGGGTGGTTTTGCAAGGCATAACAAATGGCGACTCGACTGGGAAAATGGTTTACCCATTTTCAAGACACCCAAGAAAATTTTAGTCACCCAAAAACTACTTGGCTTATGAAACACATCAACTTGAATAAGATAAGATATATATAGGATAAGTTTGAGTTAGAATCTCAGATGTATGTGCTCATGAGTTATTTCTGAATCCGAGTGTGTGCATATATTATGCATCATTCTTTATAGATACTTTCTCTGCTCCTGAACAACGAAACCTAAGATTCAAGCTACATGAGTTGAGTCTTTTAACTATCGTGCAATAAAATCCTGGGAATTGCTTCGCTGCCAAACAGGCATCCATAGCCCCAACGGAGATACCTCTAGTTCTCTCAAAGCATTTCTCTACTGCTAGCCAGGCATCCATAGCCTCGATAGAGATACTTGATTACCCATTTGATATTGAGCTTGCCTTTTCTTTCCTTTTTTTTTATTCACTTTTTACTTCACTTGTGGAAATCCTTTATGCACCTTCCTCAATACTCAAATACAATGAATCTGAAATATGGTTTGAGAACTACAATGGATTTCATGATAGTCTTGGAATCAAATTTTTCACTTGAATCAAAGGTAGAGCCATTCTAAAACAGATAGGAATTTAATCATGAAAATGTTTTATCTAACTTGGTGAAAGATTTTTTATCATAATTCATGAGATATTCACAATGTATCTTCTATCCTTAAATAACTTTTCAAACCAACATTAGAATGATCATAAGACATAAGTTTCAAAACGAAATCCTTTCCAAGGATGATGATGAAAATACCTAAACCAATTTCTCTCCCATTACCAATAGCATGCTTTGAATAACAACCCCAAATTTTGAGATAGACCAAAATGAAAATCCCCAACAAAACAAGACACAAAAAAAAAAAAAGTAAGAACAAAAGAAACAAGAAAAACCAACAAAAACAAAGAAAAACCTAACTACAAAACAAAGACTTAATTACATATGATACAGTATAATACATTCTTTTTTAAAACATCACACATTTTATGCACCAAAATAGTGCTTGAGAAATTGACCATTAACTGGCAATGGAACAGATTCTCCTGTTAAGGTACTCAAACGAAAAGCATTCTCGCCTAGTATCTCAGCCACTTGATAAGGACCTAACCAAAGTCTATCAAACTTCTAGTGATCTCATTTCTTTTCTCTGGCCTTATCCCATAGCAATACAAGATCTGATATCCTAAAATATTTTATCTTGGCTCTTTTGTCAAACCAATGTTTGACAATAGCCTGATGCTTAGAGAATTTCTGCAAAGCAAAATCTCTTTGCTCTTCCATGTTAAGCAAATTAAGTAATCTAACTTCGATCCTATCATCCTTGGAGTAAAATTCTTGCATAAACTTAAGAATAGGTATTTTTAAATGGATTGGGAAGACTAGGTCTTGACCATAGACTAACTTAAAAGGTGAATTTCCTAGAGCTGCTTTCATTCTGGTTCAATCTGCCCATAGGGAAAATCTCAGTTGGGTGTGCCAGTCCCTAGGATTGTTTTCTAACAATTTTCTTATTACTTCCAAAAAGTTTTTATTTGTGGACTCAGCCACTCCATTTCCCTAAGGGTAATAATTGGAAGAATACTTCAAAACAATTTTATGTTCATATGCCCAGTGTGATCCCACAATAGTGGTTTACAATTTTTGGCCAAACTAGACACTGAAATTATTATTTTTAACTAAATCTTCACATTAAGGCACCTATATCGGCTAAACCATGAGGAATTTGAAGATGATGCAAACAAGAGTCTCATCACATTTTGTCTGTAGATTCTAAAAATATTTTTTCAATTTTTTTGGAATAATATTGCACTTCTTTTTCCATCTCCCACGACAACTGGTTTTTTTCATAAAACAACATTTTAAAAAAGTGACACTCACCATATACAACATAAATTTTTTTGTGTGAAGGATAAAATTATAATTTTTTCAAATGTAGATTTGTAACTACAATATCTAGCACTTTCATTTGGTCTCATAGTTTTTAGTTGAATATTTTTTCCTTAATAGAGTTTCAAAGTCAAACCAATTGCAATTTAGACATAGGCAGACTGTGTACAACATAACTTTTTTTGTATGTATTGAAATTCAATTTTTATTTTTTTAATGGATCAAGGACATAAATACCCAACACAAACATATTTTTTTAAAAGATTATTTTGATAATCTTCTATTTTTCCACATGTGCAAAACAAAGAGCTTGATTTTCAGTGAAAAACCTATGTTTAATAAAACTAAAAAAACATATACATAATAAAACCAAAACATATTAAAATTATATTCATGGGATAGCTCATTTTGAGGAATACCATAATAATTTGAAATAAATTTTAAATGAATTCATTTGATCCCCCAAAAGGTAAATCAAAAGTGATTTTTTACCAGCATTTTGATAGGTGTAAAGGAGACTCATTTATAGGTATGGTTTAAAACTAGCGAGGTTCTATCCAAGGGGTTTTGATCTAAGGTGGTTTGATCAAACCATCTTCAATTGGAATCCTTAAAATGGAAATTTTAGAGGCTTAAATCATTATATTTTCTAAAAATATGTGATTTCAGGAAAAATGAGTTCCTCTCAGAAATTATAAACCAGCTTTGTGGGATCACCCCCCATGAAATGAATTTAGCAGAAGAAAAAGTAGGGCCATTATCACATACCAAAGAAAATGGAACTCCAAACCTGGTTGTGATGTTCTTAGTCAGAAATTTGATGACCACCTCTATGGTACTATTTTTGCAGGGCTGAGCCTCAGTCCGGCGTATACAGTAGTCAATTGCAGTCAAGATGAATTTATGACCTGTAGAAGAATTAGGATTAATAACACCCACAAAATCTAGGGCCCATTGAGAAAATGAACTTACCTCATACACTGGTTGTAAAGACATTGCATGATTTCTTTCCCTGGGTGCAAAAGTTTGACATATATGAGAAGTTCTCACATGTTGATGTGCATCCTAAAATACATAAGTCCAATAATAGCCTGATCTAAGAATCTGATGAGCCAAAGCATCAAAAGATCCATGCCCTATTCCATGCCTTCCATGAAACTCAAAAATGGCCTACTTGGCCTCTTGCTGATCCAAATAGCGTAGGTAAATCCCTTGAAAAATATTTCTATAGATGGATCCCCCTTTAAGCATGTAATGAGCACTCTTCATCCTCAATTCTCTCCTTTGAGTAGCATTCATTCCTTCTAGACATATGTTATTGAGGAGGAAGAAAATCAAGTCTGTATACTAGGGATCCTTAGTAAATGATTGAACAGTGTACTATTGACAGGTGATGTTTTTGTCCACTTCTTCCATCGCTTTTGACAAACCTTTCCCTCAAACGAGTTTCATCGGGTGAATCTCTAATTCAAATTCTTTTATAATTTCCATCCACTTTCCTCTTCGCTCTCCCAACTCACTCTGCATCAAAAGAGACTTCACAGCTGGATCTGGAACTATGGCCATTACTTGACTTCGAAGTATGTAATGTCTAAACTTCTTTACCACTCATACCAATGTGAAGGCTTGTTTCTCCAGTGGTGGGAATCTCACTTCTGCATTCTTAAATGAAGAGCTCATAAAGGAAATAGGTCTTTCCTCTCCCTCTCCTCTTCGTTGTGTTAACACAACTACACATGAATGGTCAGATGCAAAAGAATAGATATAAAAAGGTTTTAGATAATCTGGGCTTGTCAAAACAGGTGCCTCAGATATAGACTGTTTAATCTGCAAGAAAGAAGACTTAGCCTCATTACTCCATGCAATTTTTGCATCTTTCTTCATCATTTCATTAAGAGGTTTGACGATCTCTACAAACCCTATTATAAATTTTCTAAAAAAATTAATCCTCCCAAAGAAGGATCTCATTTCTTTCTTGTTGCTTGGCCTTGTCAACTTCAAGATAGCCTCCACTCAATCAGAATCTATAGATATCCCTTCCTCTGATATAATGTGACCTAATATTTTCCCTTCAGATACTCCAAACACACACTTCTTTGGATTGAGAGAGACGCCATAGCTTATACATTTCTTTAGAACCTTTTCCAAATCAGCAGCATGGTCTTCTCTATTCTTGGAGAAGATGGTTAAATCATCTACATAAATAATTATACACTTCCCTATAAAATATTTGAAAGCTACATCCATTGCTTGCTGAAAATTAGCTCCAGCATTGATAAGACCGAATGGAATTCTCTGATAGGTGAATGTGCCCCATTTAGTGGTGAAAGTTGTCTTCATTCTATCCTCATGACACAAGGACCTGATTGCACCTAGAATAACCATCCAAAAATGACATCATCTAAGACCTATTAACCTTCTGTAATACTTCATCAAGAGAAGGTAATGGATAATTATCCTTCTTAGAGGCTTTGTTTAGATTCCTAAAATCCAAACATAATCTGATTTCACCATTCTTTTTGCGTACAAGAACTAAATTTTCCACCCAAGTAGAATGTCTAACCAGAAAGATTATTCTTGTAGCTAGGAGATTTTGCACCTCTTTCTAGATCAGGGGCTCAATTAAAGCATTGATCGGGCATTGTTTCTGATGAAAAGGCTTGGCTTTTTGGCTTGAGAGGTATGGTATGTGTGATCACCGAAGTGCCAAATGTTTTCAGGTCATCATAAATCCAAGAAATGGCTTCAATGTTCTACTCCAAAACCTTGACTATCTTGTCCTTAATTTTTTGAGGACAAGCCTTTTCTATAAGAACATTCCTTTCAAGGCCTGAGTGAGTCAAATTAAAAAATTCATACTTCCCTCCATCACTCTCTGTAGGCACCCTTTGACGAGCTCATGGGTCGGAGTCAAATATTCTCTCCAAAGCTACCATCCCTTTTGGTATATTATTTCTCTATAAATCTAATATCTCTTCTAGACTATTATTCTCCAAATCCCAATCTTCCTGATCTCTTTCAGATTCATCTATTAGCTATCCTTCAAAAACATCAGAACTTGCCAAAAAGGCCAATATATGCTAATCATCATCAAATACCTAAAAGTGTCGGACATTATTAGGAATAGCTGGGACTTAAATTAACTCAACTAAAAATCTCTTTAGATTAGAGTCTTGCATGGGTTCCAATGTACTAGTAGCAACAACAAGAGCATCTGCAATTTGATTAGCTTCCCTAGGGATTAGAGTAATCCCAAAAGCATTGAAGTCTTGAATTAAGTTCCAAACTCTATTTATGTATGCAACCAATCTTTTTTTATGACATGTATACTGGCTACATACCTATTTTACAATCACTTTAGAATCCTCCATAACTATGAGAGAAATGACCTTCTTTTTGTGAGCAAACATAAGTCCACGAGCAAGTGCTTCATATTCAGCCACGTTGTTTGTGCAACCAAACTGCAATCTATAAGAAGAAAAATAAGTCTTTCCTTTTGGATTGGTTATTTCAATCCCTGCTCCACTTCTTGCTTTAGATTTAGAACCATCAAATTTAAGAGTCCACAATTGATCTTTGGTTGGGATCTCTTTCATTTTAGGGATAACAGGAGATGACTTACCTAGGATATGTGGTGGCTCAAACTTTTTTTGGTCATCAAAAGTTGACTTGGGGCAAGGCTCACTTGAAAGTTTTTCTATGTTTTCAGCTTGCTCAACAATTACTTCCTAAATGAGTTCTTGGGTTAAATTGAAATCCAATTCATCTTTCATTAATCCCTTGGGCATTGGCAGAGCATCTAGGGTAGGTGTATTGAAAAGGAACTAAGATACCTCTATTTCTTCTTGAATTTTAGAGCATAAAACCTGAGTCTGCTCTATTGGTGAGGAAACTTCCTCCTAAGAAAGGCTAGTCCTAGTGAGAATGGTAGTATCCTTAACTTTGAAAGAAAACTCATTGATGGGGATTTGGGGTTCTTCTTGATATATTTTTTGAGGCTGGCCTATATGACTTAGAATATCTAGGCATGATTGACATGTTAACTCTGAATGATTATAATAATGAATCCTACACCAATTAGGAAGCAACAAACTACTCAAATCAGTTTCTCCTCCTAATACCAACCTATCTTGTTGCAATTTTCTTATTAAAACCTGTTGGTTGATGCAGATCATTGGGTCACTATGTTCTAAGGGCAATGTATCCTCAGGACTGATTGCAGAGAAAGTAAGGACTTCCTCTTGTTTGTAAACTCCTATCTTAGTCTCAAAATATGCTACTTCATTTGAAGCATCATATTCTGTAATCATATGCTTGAGTCTTGGTTCACTCTCAATCCTTATCTATGTGGGTACCCCCTTCCATGGTAACCACATGTGAGACAAATCCAAGGACAAATATCCCCCAATAATTTTCATTAGCTCCCGACTTAGGAGCATACCATTTTTTTCTGGGATGTCAGCCACTTGGAATCTATATAAGTTTGGATCCTTGGATCTAATCCAACCTATACATGCATGTTCTTTAATTCACCTACAACATTGACCTTTGTTTTGTCTAACTAGATCACTTTATTATTGGTCAGGATAGGACTTAATCCTAGCTTCTTACATATTGAAAATGGCATAACATTACCCAATGCTCCAGAGTCCAATAAATAGTTGTGCAAATTCTTTCCGAAAATCCTTAAACTTAAAAGAAAAGGTTGGGTACTGGTCTTACCTTTATAGATGGCTGCATTTGTCTCCTTTGTTGGAGTCACTTTACCTTTTCCCTTTAAATGATTTTCCTCTTCCAGGGCTTTCAATACCACCTCACGTTGAGCTGGGAACCACTTCATGATGTCAAAGAATGACAATGATGTCTTATGTCTCTGTAGTTCTACAATAAAATAAAATTCTGAATCATTCCTAACTTGATACTTAGGAAAAAGAGGTAGATTGCCTCTATTCTGAAGGTCAGAAGGTCCCTTTGGTGGAGGTGGATTATTATCTGCATTTTGATTCAGTGGGACCATGTTGTTTGGGGGTGCAGATGTAGTAAATGGGCCCTTATTCTAATTTCTCAGAAAATGACCCCCTTTGGATTGAAAGGCTTGAGCATCATACACATCTTCCTCTGGCTCATTATCTCCTTGCATGGGAAATTGGTATTTCTCTTCAATAGTCTCATAAGTCATAGCAATACTGACTGGCCCATTATCCTAATTGGAATTTCCTACTAGAGGATGGGAATCATCTTGTGCAATATTTACAATTTTATCCATTTCTGGGCAATTGACCTTAGATTGTGTTGCAGTATCGTGTAGCTTGCACTAATTAGTCATAAAATTAAGATCAACCACATTTGCAGTATGTGATCTCTCCTCACCTGATTGGTAATTATGGGAAACTCCCCCATTGTTAGGTCTAGTATTCCATTGCCTATGATTGTTCTTGGACCTCTAATTATATCCTTTGTTTTGATTTTGGTAATTTTGGTTAGAGGAATTCTGATTCTAGAAATTCCCGTTGGTGTTCTGATTCACATTCTGATCGGAATAATTCCCCTGGTTGTTGTAACCTCCCTAGTTTTGATAATTCTTGTTTTGGTGGTGGGGAGGGTTTTTCCTAAGCTGTGCCATGTCATTAGACATTTGAGATAGAGTCTTCTTGAGAGTCTCTAACTCACTAGTCAGTTGAACAATTTGTTCATTTTGCATATTCTGCACTATGGCTAGGGAATGAACATGAGTTGATCCTCCTACTTTTTGTTGTTGATTTTTAGGTTGTTGGGAGGAATCCTGCATGCCATTCCCAAAAAGGGCACAGTAGGTGGGGCTTGCAACTTAGACATAGGTCCATATTGGGAATAAGACATCCCTGGGATAGTGTTTTACAATGGTGGGTTAGGCACCTGATAATTCATGGGAGGAAGAGTTGCTCCTAAACCTCCTGATTGTAGACTTATCTACTGTTGCAATTTGATGGCCAGATGATAAACTTTAGATAGAGAGTTAATCTCATCAGCCTGATAAGTTCTCTGCAAGAATAGGCCAATCAAGGGATCAAAAGATCTTAAATATGCTTGAATGGCCATATTTTCAGCCACTAAGTAAGGATCTTTTAGCCTATGATACATCCTCTGGAATCTAGTGTTAAATAAAGGTAGTGGCTCATGATGTTCCTTTCTTATGGTGGAAAACTAGTGATACAATATGGTAGGGTCTACATAGACCTTGAATTGATTAATAAAAGCATTTTCTAAATCTATCCAACCCAAAATAGATCCTCGAGGCAGATTTAAATACTAGTTATATGCCATGTCCCCTAAATAATAAGGAAACAATCTACATACAATTTCTTGATGAGAAACTTAAGCACGGGTACAAGCATCTTTGAATGCTTGTATATGCTCCTTGGCACTTCTTGATTTGCCATGCCTGTACTTGGGACAAAATTTTTTTGGGTTCTTCGGTAGATCACGAATTCCCCCTGGAATAGTCCCTAACGGAGAGGGATTATTCACAAAGTAAGCCATGGGTAGGATTGGCTGGGTAGGTGGTGGTGATATAGGCCAAATTGGTGGCCACACAGGCCTAACCAGTAGTGGTGATGTAGGTTGGATTGGTGGTGGTGTACGTGGATTTGGTTGAAATGTAGGTGGAGTAAGTAGTGGTGGAAATGTAGGTATCAATACCCTACGAGCATGGGGTCTAGGTCTAATCGGGGTTTGGATTTCTTCTAATGCTTCAGGATCACTAGAAGATTTGAGAATCCTCCCATATTTCTCTAGTGAGAATGACACAATGCGAGCCAGCTTGTTCCTTCAGGCCCTCCTTCTAGCACCAGATCTCTGTTGATGGTGAAAATGACACAAACATTAAACATAATATTTCTACTCTATTTCTCCTGAAAAAGAAAGACAACATATAGAAGCCTAACTCCCAAGGTTCTTATAGTTGGTTCTCAACTATCTAGTGTCACTCAATTGGTCCATGCAACTAGAATATTCAAGGGGCCTTTGTTGGTAATAAGGAATGCACACAATGACTTACTCATCAAACTGTTCTTAATAAAGAAAGGGGGTTTTTAAACAAAATAAAAACATAGATCAGGGCATACATCAGTAAACATGAATAAAACTTATCTAATATCCAGACATATATCTTCAACAACAAATGTTCTTCCAATAGATCAAGAAAACCATAGCATGGTATAATTTATAGAATAGTCCATACTATTGCATGCATCTAAGGTGCTTAATTTAACATCACAATCACGCATCATAGAAAAACTTCAAAGATTCAAAAGAACAAACTTCTCATTCATTGCCAAGATCATAGATCAACATACTTCAATAAATTTGATTCACAGATAATCTAATGAAATAATCCTTAAATTCGGCTTCTTCTAATGATTTTCATCGCATAAGAAACACTCATGCTTCAGCACAATCACTAGCATACAGATAGATTATATTCGTCAACCTTATCAAGTAAAATTCAATTCTAGCACCATATTGCGTAAAAAGAAAACCTATAATTTTATTCAACTGTAACTAAATCATAACAAAGTATCTCTGTAAAGCTATGAAATTATATCTCCTACTATCAGGTGGCCAATTCTATTCTCTTATTAGCCGACCCTTACAATATGATACCCCATGGGCATTTATAGATGTACAAAAATCCAAAATCCTTTCTATCTTAAGTCAATCCACCCTTTTAGGAATTAAAGTCTTCTTGGAAACTCAGATCAATTTGATCTCTAGTTCCCATCATGATCATTTAGTTAAACTGGAGAAAAGAAGATAGAAGAGAAAAGAAAGCCACATGCCTCCAAGACTACTGGTTATGCATGCGAAGAAGAGAAGAAAGCCCTGCAGACATGAGATTTTATCAATTATGCATGTGAAGTTTGCTCTATAATATACTCGTCATAACTGGAGAAGAATTGTTGAAGCATATCCAATTCCAGCCCATCAACCCAGTTGTCTTCAAACTTGATCCTTTCTAACTATGTAGCAGTAAACCCTCTCATATCTTTGAGCTTTGTTAACTCCCTTTTAGCTGCCCTTATCTCTTCTTTAATATCCATTAACCAATCTACCTGTAGATCCTCTCCATAATCTCCCTTTTGCATGACCTCTTTAAACATTTCATCCCATTTCTCCTTTATTTGGCTCAAAGGTAGGCCTTCCTTTACTGGTATATTAACATTTACTATGACAGCAATAAATACTTCCAACTCCTCAAACTGTTCATTCAGATCCTTGACAGAATCTTGAACTTCATTTTTATGCTTGTATAAAAAGTTCGACCTAAACCAGAGTATGCGAGAAGTCTTTTCCAAGAAATCTTTGTTATCTTCTTCAATTATTAATTATTCTACAAGAGTGGACTTCAGCAATTTATTAACCTTGTTCAGCTTCTAGCTATATCATTTGTACTCCTCCTCCTATTCTCTCAATAATTTGACATACTAATTCATTTCTTCTATAATTCCTCTGTCATCTTGTGAACCTCAAAACTATTGACCAACACCTCACTTATTTCTTGATTTAGTTTATCAGTCCATCTATCTAACATCTCTACCTTACCCCTTACTTGTACAAAATCATCAACTTATTTCTTACGAAGAAAAATTGTTGTCTCAATGGTGGCAACATGTTGTGATCTCGAAGTAGAAACACTCTTCAAGAAAGTATGCAACTGATCCAATTGAGCCTTAAGCTCATCCTTTCTCTGCTTATCTTTCATCATTCTTGATTTATTGGATGATGCTACCACATTTATCAATTTCATCTGTTGATCTCTTGTGGGTCTTCCTAAGTTAATAGTACCCAACTGATAATCAGTTAGTTGCATGCCACTCACATCCTTATCCACCATCGGTATTGCACATTTAGCCACAATTTCTCCTTCGTCTGTGAGTCTAGTGGAATGTAGGAATTTGGCCTTCTTCTTGGGCCTTTCTTTCTCAATCTCCTTCATCATTTTGTTCCAACTGAGAGGCTATGAAGTTGTCACTGTTCTCTTTTGAAGATCCAATTTCAACCAAGTGGGAGCACTTGGAGTAGTGGTCATTATAGTTGAAGAAGAAGAAGCAGTAGTAGAGGAATATGGCATATTTACTTTAGGCTGAGAATCAACCCCTTGTACCTTTTGTTGTTCTTGCTCCATATTTGTCTATGCAAGATTTTCAGCTTCCTCCCTATCCTTCTGTTCCTGTATCCTCTTGTCTTCTTCTTCGTTTTCTAACTTTTCTTCTTGTAATCTTTTCTTCTCAAGTTCCCGATTTCTCTCTTCCTCGAATGCCTTAAGTCTATTTGCATCTTCCTTTACCTTTTGTAGTTTCTTGGTCAACTCCTCAACATATTTCTCTTTTTGCACATGTTCTTCTTCCTCTTTCTTTTTATAGGCCTCTTCAGCAAGCTTGAATTTGGCCATAAGAGCTTCTCTTTCCCTTCGTTTCTTTGCCTTTTCTTCCTCTAGATCATGAATTTTCTATATTAGTTCACACTTATCATTCTCTTATTTGATCTTGAGCTTCTGCTCCTTTTGCCTTTGTTGTTTCTCTATTTCATCAGCCCTTAGCCTAGCTTCCATTTGTTGCTTCTAAAGTAAGGCATCAGCTTGTGCCTTAGCATCAATTGCCTTCTGCTTCTCTATTGCCTCTGCATGTGCTTGAGCATCGACAACCGTCTTTTCCTCCTTAAATAGTTCCCATTGATCCTCCTTTGTCAACACTTGTTCAATATCCTCCTCTAGAGGCATCTTTTCTTGTGTATCTTTCTCTAAAAAAGTCTCATCATAATCCATTCCAATATCATGAATCTCCACCTCCACTTCTTTTCCCTTCATGGATTTAGCAATATCATGAACAGTCCCCTTAGGCATCTCTTCACCTTGTTGTTTTGTAAGTGGGACTTGAGTAGATGACTCACCTAAAACCGATGTTGAAACCACGGGTCCTATTTGGGCATCCTCTTCTTGTACTCCAGGTAAATCTTGAGAAGAGGCTTCAAGCTCAATTTCCTCAATATCAGCCGAGAAGAACTCCAAAGGCTCCTTGGGAGGAAACTTTCTCTTGATTCTTTTAAATCCTTTCCCCTTCTTAGGAGCTAGTCCCTAAGGAGTTTTGGTTCTTAAAAAATCCCATTGAATGCTCCTATCCAAGATTGCTCACGCTATCTGCTTTATGTCTATGGTTTCCTCACTATCCCAATCTACTAGGTCCAAAATTTTAGTCCCAATGTTCAAAGCTTCATATGATGGATCCAACACAACTCCATCATCTACCAATGTGTTAGGTATGTCATCTTTGATTCCAAATTCTACCATGAGTGCCATAGGAAATGTCTCATAATTCCTTTTCCTGAGGTCATACTCATCCTGCAAATCACTCCAGAAGTCCTTTTACAGGTTGAAATGCTTGTCAAAGACTGAAGCCAATGAAGAATTCATTTTCTTTTTGGGATCAAAGTGCTTTCGAGCAGTGTACAAACCTAGCTTCAAATGTGTCAATTCACTGCAAACTACCTTAGCTCCCACAAGATGCGCGCAACTGTATTCACCCAATTGCATGGGAAACTTATGGCAACCTGTTTTGTGCTTTCACCCAATTCAGGAATTAACCCCCAGAGCTTGATAAACAAATTTCATCAGCACCACCCTATTGTTGCAACACCTTGGCAATAAGTGGGGATGACCCTCAAATCTAGCCAACCTGAAGTATGTGAACTTGGGGTATTGAATGTACCAACATCCCCATTGTATAATAAAATTCATGGCTTCTTGACTCAACCTGTATCCGACATCTCCATTAAGTTGGTTAATGATTACATATAGGAATGCATCATTAACCCTTCTAAATTGTGTTTCAGACACCTGTAGGGATAGCTGGTCATAGTGATTCCATACTTTCTTTTGCCCATCAACTTCTCCCAATACTCCCACTATGTTCAAACCTAGAAAGATACCTACTCTTGTTGTTGCATAAACAACATAAGAGGTCATGAAAAACCTTTTGGTTTCCCTAATTCTGGTTAACTGATCATGAATGGCATCTGAAACAATCATCGGCCAATCAAACTATTGGGTGCCATTAAAGATTATCTAGATGAAGGGAAAAATCCACTCTTTGAAATGAAATGCATTTCTCTTCCCAAAGGCTCTAGACAACATCATTATCAGGTCTGATACTTCCTTGTAAAATTTTGTTCTCTTTGGTTGATCATGGAGCTTGTTTAGAGACTTCTTCTCTATTCTCAACCACTTCTTGTTAAAGTGATCCTTGTTGGCCTCCTTATGCTTGCTATATATATCTAAAGCACCTGCCTCATTTAACTATACCAAGTTATTTGGATCGGGGACACTAAACATGTGTTGAAACATTTGGGGAGTTAGATCAATGATTAGATTTTCTTGTGAATCCATACATTGCATATTGGTTGGATTGTAAGCTCCTACTACTGTCAAAATCAACTCCGAGAATTGGAAGGATAGAGGAAAAAAGGTGATGTGACCTAGGTCAGACTCAACTATTCTTAAAGTTCTCTGTGTCACATCTTTTAACTCCTCAAAATTGTATTGGTCTAGATTGGTGTCAATTATATTAGACCAATCTGATTCTACCTTGTTTGCAATAGCAATAGGACTTTGATGGTTATACCTCAAGGTTTAGAGTAACTGCTCAAGCATAATCTTCTTAGGCTTAGTTTCTACCTTTGAAGTTTCTATAGGCCTATTCCTTTGGGAAGCTTCTCTTGATACTACTGACATTATTTAGCTTCTTGCAACAAAACATCAAATTAGATCCTTGAATAAATATCACAAAATATGCCTTAAAATCTTACCTTTCATATATATATATATATATATATATATATATATATATATATCAGAGTGGAACCAGGCAGAAAACATTCTAAATAGTCTCTTTTTAAACACACTGCCAAGATCGGAGTCAAAACAAGCATTGAGATTGCAGTAATAACAAACGGGACCAGAGTCGGAGCTGGAATGGTAACCGAAATTGGAACCAGAATGGGAACTGATTTTGTTTCATGAAGATTTTCTAATTTTAGAATCAATTCTGGATCTGCTTCCACCTAGGTTATCGTTATTTTGAAAGCCTGCTTCTAACTATAAGTGGAGCCAGAGACGGGATGGAAAATGGAATTAACACTAATTATAAAACATGTTCAAAGTTTAAATCAATTTCGATCCCACTTCCGCCTATAATGACCATGATGTCATAAGTGATTTTAACAGTTCAATAAATAACTTCATGATTTAAGGACTAGGCTATACCAAAACAAAAGGGGGCTTTAAAAAACCTAATAAGACCACCCCATAAGACCGAGAGGTGACTGTACTATATAGGGCATTATATTTAAATCAGAAATGCATCAAAACTCTAAACTCAAAACCCTCAATTTCAAACACCCAGGGCATGAATTTAACCCTATTCAAACTAAACAACTCGATGCACAATAGGATTCATAAGTAAAAACGACAATTTACCAAACCCTACTCACTGTAAAACAGCAATTAACCTATGCATTTAAAAACTAGGGCATCACGATACAGTCATGATTAAAATGTGAAAATGACCATGTTAAAAACAAACAAATAGACAAGAAACAAAACCATAAAAGCAACACAAAAACAAGAAAAACAAACAAACAAACAAAGAAAAACAAAAGATGCGAACTCACAGAGAAACACGAATTCGCCCAAATCCAAACAATCCAAAATGAAATAGAAAGGGAAAACACAAAAATACAAGTGAAAGACAAGAATAGAAAACCCTACCTCGAATGGAAATAAATAATTTGATTCCCTAAAGAAATCAACGTGAAAATGTCTCTCTTTCAATCAATTCACTCGCACAAAAGCTCCACTGCAACTCTGGTTCACTGTTCAATCTCTTAACAATAATGATAATAACTACGTGTTAATCCCTAATTAAGGTAAAAACTAGCAGTTACACATGTGCATGGCATGTACAATTGATGCCAAAAATGTGGTAGAGCGGAGTTGGAACTACAAAGGGAACTGGCACATCATTGTTGTGCGACTTCAGTAAAGTCAACAACCCAAAACAGCGAGAGCGGAATCGGAATGAGAAATGATTTAGAAACTTTTTTAAATTTCCAACTTGGTTCCCATTTCAGTTTCGATTCTGCCAACAAAGAATAAGGAAAAACATCACATCAAAATAAAACGAAAATCCCCAAAAAAGAAAACTTAACAAAAAAAACCTAGTTTAAAATGAAAGACCCAAAAGCGGAGGCGGAGGTAGAACAGTATTTAATTTTGAAACCTCTAATAAATTCGGACTTAACTTCCACTCTGGCTTCGGCTCTGATAAAGACAAAACAGAAAAGGAAAAAGAAGACCATCGGGATGGGGATCGAAACGAGTTTGAAAGAAGTTTTAAAACCCCATTTGGTTCCGGTTCCGATTCCGACATAAGAAACCAAAGAAAAATAAAGTTTTGGAAAAGAAAGACTCCAAACTTTGTTTGAAAAACAACCAAGGACAAAAACATAAAGGGGGACCCATTCTAACCAAGGCAAAAGATGGGGTGGTTATGCAAGGCATAACATAGCCCATCTATTTCCTAACTCAACCTGACTTTCTCAATCCCACTAAACACTAAATCTAATTTCTTCAATCCCCCCAATAATTCAGTATCGAATCTAGATCATTCATCTAAAACCTAAAAATATATATAACAATCTTCTTTCTTCTAAAAAATGATCGAAGAATCTAGAGAATTTGTGTAAAGAGGTCATGTTGAATTGACTATCGAGTTTTTGAGAGAAAATGCATACATCTTTGATCACCATTAACATGCCTTTTGAAACATTTTGCAATAACAATGGAGGCTTTGTATTAATCCAAGCCATCCAACATCAATACAAATTACACTTCACCATGGGATGGTTATATTGTAATGTTTGAATTTTTTTTATGTTCTCTTTTATGATAGCATTGTTCATCGAATTCTTAGTTTTATAATTTCATTTCATGAGTATGGTTTAGAGTTGATCTTTCTTTGATCTCTTTCATTTGATTTCATTGTTGTTTCCTTATGCTTATTTTCCTCCTAACAAAAATATACCTTTTTTCTCCAACAAAAATACACATATAAACAAGTGAATTGTTAAGAAAATCAATCTTCAAGGCCTATTTGAAACTCAACAATGGTGGATTTATCGTCATTGTAACCTGGTCATGCTCCAAACTTGAGTGTAGTAGGCCTACATATAAATATAGACAAAAATTTTAGCATAAGCAACATGAACTAGACAGTTTGAACTATAAATTGTCTCAAATAAAATATACCTTGAAAATATATTGATTTACATGAACCACCATGGATGTTTTGATCTGAATTGCTTGAAAATATGCATGTGTTCTCCAAAAAACCTACATTTGTGCATAACAATTAATTTTTATGCAAATTTTTAATTTACCTTAATCCAACTAATAGAAATAACATGAATCTAAATAAGATGAACAATATCATACCTATCTGATACAAAAAAAGATCCACTACTCAAGTGTGCTTGAAGAATCATCTCTTACCTTCAGAGTATCCAATATTGCTTCATGATCAGTGCAACTAACTGTCCATAGTTCCTTTTTTCTTGGTTTGACATGATGTCTCAATAACTTAACATTTGTTTCTATAACAAGGTGCAAATACATGAGAATGGTTTTGTGTTACTCGTAGTCTTCAAATACAAGTATGCCATTATTTATAATCATATATGTTCACAACCAAGTTTTGACAACAACTGAACCTATAGGATACATGAGCCCATTATCATCTGCCATTGGTTATGTTAGCTCCTTTCCATATACACATTGTGCCAACAAATTATCTAGTCCCTCTTCATTCCCCTATGATGCAATAACTACATAGACATGTGGTCATAGTCAAGTGAACTTTCCATTTCATCTTCTAAAAAGGATTGTGTTATAGATAAAGGAAAAATTAGATATTGTGAAATCCACATATATAACCACTCACTTGACTCGCATTGATCCCAATCATACTAAATACAATTTTGAAGAAAAAAATCCAACTCTCGTGTCCATATGGTCCGTGCACTTGCATATGAGCTTCAAAATGAATGCATCTTTGAAGATTATCTAATTTTTTGACATTCCAATTTATCTCCCATTGTGCCCTCATCAACCAACCAAAAGAACTTGCACACTTCAAAATCAAGTGTCCCTCCTCATGAAAATGCATGATACACAAATCAACAATAAAATGTGCATCACTAAATGTTCCAACACCTCTAATCTTTATTTGTTCCTTAACCAAATCTCTCTTCACACATGCACCTACTTCATCATGCTCACCTTTTCCATGCCCAACTTCAAAAAAAACTCCAAATATGAGTTACACCCCTCTGTACATGCATATTTCTTAACCAATAAAACATATTATCATTCTTTAATTTCCTTGTGTAGTTATCTAAGCAAATGAGATGTCAACCCATTGCAATATCTTTTTCCTGCAAGAAGTCAATTTTTTTTTTAAACAATGTTTCACAAACTTTGACAAATGAGATCTATCATCACTCATGTAAAAATGGTACTCCCTAATTATCTTTGTGTCCTCTTCTATACTATCAAGGGCATATCTATATGTGATGTGGAAAAAAATAGAAAATTGAATAGAAAAGTAATATTGATATTGTACCTCATTTTTTGGTTGCAATGTGTAATTTTCAGCAAAATAAACTATGGATATAATAGTTCCAATTGAGAAAGAGTCCTTACACATCCTAAATTTTTGATCCAACCATTAGGACCTGTGGCTATTCTTTTCATACTTATAGAAAATATTTTTCTTAAAATAAAAAATAAAATCAGCAATACTTACCTCTCTTGTAACAAACTCACATCTAGAACCTTCACCTGCACTCTTCAAACTATATTTCACTATCTCAAATCTCTTTTTCTCAACGATTTTGTTAAAAAAATCATGTTGAATACCCTCATGCTAACATGTTACAAAGTTTGAAAAAACACCACATTTTAAACACTTCTCATTTAAACAAACATTTCTATAAAAAAGAAAACATCGCCTCTAACACAAAAATAAATCTAACAAGTCCCTGGATGACTTCAAAAGTTGCATTGCACCACACTCCTGCAAAATTTCATTAGTATGCATAATAGAATAAATATAGCATAATACTTCATGATACATTGAAAACTCTATATTGTATTTACAACATGTATTGAAAATATTAAGAGGTGCACAATAAAATGGCTTATAGGATTCAAAATCCCTTTGTGATATTTTCAAAGTTGGATGTGTTTCAAAAAATTGTTTGTACAATATTGTTTGGCTACATTCCAAGAAATTTTTAGGATTTGGTGTGTGGTCTCAATTGCCAATTCTTAACTTTAAAACATTATTTGCATTAGGTGATACTCTAGATTGAGAGTGCCAAAATTGTTGAATTTCATTCTTTATGTTATCTGTTAGCTTCTTATCAGCATATGGAAGCCTCCCACTAAAATCCCATGTATCATTTTGAAGAGGACTATCGAGTCTTCCTATTCTTGAGAGTTCTCTAGACAATTTCTTATGATTTAGATTTAAATCAACACAATGTTTCCTCATTAAATGAGCCTTTCTCAAATCATGGCTTACTAATGAGGTTGTGATTAATCTACAAGCAACTCTCTTATCTTTTTCCTTACTATTCTTTCCAATATAATTTAGAGCATTAAAAATATTTTTAACAATAATATTATTTTTTTCCAACTTTTTGGTCACACAAATCTTCAATTTCTTTAATAATGGTCTCATTTTGTTAAAATTTAGAATTTGTACAAAAATTTGACATTGTTCAGTTAATGTCTTATTGTAAAAGTATTGATTAAACATTTGGGTAGCCTGCAACCAAATCATTCGCGGTGACCTTTTCCATCAAGTTTATCTATTATGTTCTCATCTATTTCAAGTAACCATTTTGGGGTTCTTGAATGTATTGGATTTAAAATTTGAATTTCTTCCTCACAAAGGTCTTGTGTTCTCATGTAATTTGGTGATACATAAGGTTCAAATATTTAATTTTCAATGTTATCAATGTTTTTAATGTTGTCAATGTTATCAATGTTTTCATTTTCAATGTTTTCAATGTTATCAATGTTTTCAATATCAATTTCAACATTTTAAATATCAACTTCAACATTTTCATTTTCAATTTCAATATGAAAATTTTCAAATTATATTTCATCTTCACTTGAAATAACATTTATGGGTGGAGAAGAAGCCTCACCTTGAATATTTGACATACCTTTCCTTCTCTTCGTATGACTTTCTCTATCTTTTCTCTATATGCTTCAATTTTCTTTGTTGTGAGTTTCCTATTACCTTTTCCCTTATGATGAGTGATGCTTCCCATTAAACAAACAAAAAGAGAGCACAAAAATGATTGTTAAGTTGAAAATTGTGTAAAATAATATACCAAAAGCTTTTTTTGTCTATATCGAATAGAATTCATAGGATTTTATATGACAGAGAGAATGTGGGGACCTTTGGAATGCTCAAAATGGTCCCCTTTTTGTTTTAATGTAATCCCCAAAATAGATATTCATTTAGACCGAATAGTTCTAAATAGATAACTGTTATGAATTACATGCATAGGGTATGGGAGGTTGGTATTTATGAGGAAGGAAATGGATATTTGTCTCTTTTATTTAAAAAAAAGAAGAGAGAACACATAAAACCAATATTATGTATTATTAATATATAATAAATATATTATATATTATGATATATAGTATATATATTAAATATAATATATATATACTATATATATCATAATATATATTTTAAATTATATAATATATATTATATACTAGATATAGTATATAAATTATATAATATATGATATACTATATACCATATATATAGTATATATATAATATATATTATATTGATGCAGGAGCATCCAATGGTGTAAGGGAAATGCATCACCTAAAAATATTATATTTTCATTTTTTTGTAGCTTCCTTAGTTGTTTAGGGGACCATGGTGACTCATGCAATCTTTAGGATAGTTAGAAGTTTGAAACAACCAAAAATAGTCATCTGCTATTTTTAGTAAGTCATCCTATTTGATTCCTATGGACACGAAAATTGACCCCAAGGTGTGAAATTGGAAAATAAGATTTTTGATGAAAGAATCATCTCAAAATCTTGTACCATTGGGAAGATATTAAATTTTCATCTTGAGGAATTTCTCTACTGAAGTTTAAAATTGAAAATTGAGGCCCTTTAGAGCCCTAAAACAAGGTGCAAAACTCTAATCTTTTAGATTTGGTGAAATATGTTTGTAGATCTCTTCACAAGCTTTCCAATGATATACTACAACTGAAAATCTGACAGACAGATCAAAATTTATGGCTTTGCAAAGTTGTAGTACCAAAACTAATAAAATTTTGAAATATCTTCTTGAGGAAGTTACACTTTCCAGAAGATTCTAAGGTGGTTACACCTTCCAGAATATTCTAAGGCATTTACACTTCTTGGATAAAGAGGGAGAATAGGGATTACAAAAGGGACCTCTATTAGTGTAGATTGAGGTTTTTTGGCTTGTAGATTTCTGTAATGAGAAGGCCCATGTGGCTATAATATGTTATTTTCTAAGTATTATAATTGCACTTCATTAGGATACTAGAAAGCACATGTTTATTTTTGCATTTTCTATTTATCTCTCTTGTTTAGTTGTGTGTGTGTGGTTTTGTAAGGGGAGTACCCTCATCATATATGTGTTGTGTTATAATATGTATAGAGTGAGAGAGAGAGGGAGAGAAATATTTATCTAGGTATTATGGTATCTCTCTCTCCCTCTGTCCCTCTATCCCTTTCTCTCTATCCCTCTTTCCCTCCCTCTCTCTATCCCTCCATCCCTCACTCCCTCCCTCTCTCTCTCTTAGGTCTCTCTCTCTCTCTCTCTCTCTCTCTCTCTCTCTCTCTCTCTCTCTCTCTCTCTCTCTCTTAGGTCTCTCCATCTCTCTATCCCTCCCACCTCCTCTCCCTCTCACCCTACCTAGATAACTCTCTCTCTCCCTCCCTCTCTCCCTCTCTCGAGTCTCTCCCTCCATCTATCCCTCCCACCCCCCTCTCTCAAGTATCTCCCTTCCTCTATCCCTCCCACCTGCTCTCCTCCTCTCAGGTATCTCCCTCCCATCGTACCTAGATAACTCTCTCTCTCTCTCTCTCAGGTCTCTCCCTCCCACCCTACCTATATAACTCCCTCTCTCTCTCAAGATGATCCCTCCCCACCCTACCTAAATAAATCTTCTCTTAGGTCTCTCACTCCCACCTCTCTCTCTGTCTCTCCCTCACTCTCTCCCACCCCTTCTCTCTCTTAGGTCTCTCCCTCCCTCTATCCCTCCCACCCTACCTAGATAACTCTCTCTCACTCCCTCTCTCTCTTAGGTTTATCCCTCCCAACCCCTTCTTTCTCTCCCTCTCTCTCACTCTATATATTATAATGTAGTATATAATTTATAATATAATATAATATAATATATATTATATTATATTATATTATAATATATTTTATACTATATATAATATATAGTATATATCAGATAGTATATATTATTTAATATATATTATATATATTATGTATTATAATAATAATACAAAATATTTTAAATTCAGTGAAGGTAACAAATATCCATTTCAAATGGATATTCATTTTTCTGAAAAAATCAGTAGTCTTGAGATTTTCCTCGAGGTTTCCTTGGGATTTGGCTTGGGGGTGTCATACCTAGAAAGTCGACTACAAAAACGTGTTTAGAAAATATTCTTTATTTTTCCAAATTTCTCCCTTGTGGCTAACGACTTTTTTTTAATCCAACTTTGATCAAACGAAAAGGGTTTATTGAGAAATTTTGTCAGCTTTCCACCAATATAAGATATGCCTTATTTTAAATTTAATAGATAATCATTATCGATTTTCTACATGCATTAGGACTAATTTCCTGATTGATAGGCTGATTGAAAAACTTCTATAATTCTCAACCTATTTCACATTTTTTATATCCAAAAGATGTGGCACATTCTCTGCTTCCCATACTATATGGTAAAAAAATTGAATATCATGAATTTTTGACCAAGTTATGGTGGTCAAACAAACATGTTTTAATATTTTTAAAAATTTCTAATAAAAATTTCATAACTAATTATTTACTTGCAAAATGTTACAAAAAAAAATGGCATGTTTCGGCATGTGTTCTCTACATATATTGAAAGTTTCAAAAAAAAAAAAATCTTGCACTTAGGTTGGTTAGACATACACCTGTTTTTACTTTTTTCTCGAAAATATAGTTCTACTACATTGAAATTTCAAATTTTTACAAAATAGATTTACTTTTTTCCAAAGAAGGAATAGTATCTTAGAAACTACATTCAATTTACTACAAATTCTATTCTTACATATTTTTCATTGCCACTTAAGGGCCTAATTTGGACCCTCATGATCCTACACTAACCAAAGCATAATTCTTAACTTTACAATGGAGTAAGGATAAGCATTTTCAATGGAGGTAAATTATGTTAATTCATTGATATGATTTATGTTCTATTTGATTACTTTCATTTAAATAGTGCACACACTTCATTTATATTAGGTCTATTTTGATCATTGATTTGATTTCGATTTTTCTTAAATTCGTTGATCATTCAATATTGTGTGAGGGGGGAAACGTTAGATGCAAACAAGATAAAACATGCTTGAAACAAGAATTTAAGCTAAGATCAAACACATTAATCGAAGATCTAATCCTACACATACAAAATGAAACTAAGCTATTTGAACACACATTAAGAAATATATGATTATTGAATTGAATGTAAACAAAAATTATAGTGTTACCATCCTATATTGGAGTGTATTTTCTTGATGTTGGATTGTTCTTATCACCATGAAGCCTTCATAGTTTGTGTGAAAAATCTTGAAGAATGATGCCTTGGTTGGTTGATCGAAGAAATGGTGTTGAATCTCTAACAATGGTGGTTGTGAATGTCAGTAGTACTTTTTTATGCAAATGATGTTGATTCTCTAATCCTTTTTTGTGAGGAAAGATGTTTGTTATATAGAAAATGAGATTTGAAATGGACAATCAGGATCGTGTTGGAGAATATCCAAATCAACAATTGAAATTTGTTGAGAGGATTTAGACATGAGAATATTATGCAAAGTTGATTGCACAATTTGGGTGATTCTGAAATAGATTGGCTAGTTAGGTATTAGATTGATTAGTCAGGTTTTTAGATTGACCAGTCGGGATTTAGATGGCTTAGTTAGGAAATTGATTTCTTAGTTAGGAAATGGTTTGATTAGTTAACAACTTAGATTGCTCAGTTAGTAATTTAGATTGATTAGTTTAACAAATTAGATTGTTCAGTCAGCAATCATAGTTTTCTCAATTAGAAAGTGGGTGAGGAATATGAGTTAATTGATTTAATTAATTCATTGATTTTTGGAGTTGAACGTGTAAATCAAGTTTGACTTTTGCAAACAAAGTTTCTTTAGTTTGATTTTATTTTTGATAATTGATTTGAATAGTTTGATTTAATTATTCAAATTTTGGAGGGAAAGTGTTGTAATTAAATTATTGTGATTTAATAATTTAATCAACTTAGGGGAATAAGGTGATTTAGCAATGTAATTAAATAATTGGCATTATTTAATCAATTAGGATGAAATAAAGTGAGATTAGGACTTCATTAAATAAATGGAATTTATTTAATTGGTTGAAATGATGAAACATGAATTAATCAAATAATATTGTATTATTCAATTAACAACAAAATTAGGGTTTTTAGGACTTTAATAAATAAATGAAATTTATTTAATTTGTCAGGAATGATGAAAAAGTGAATTAATTAAATAATATTGTATTATTCAATTAATAGAGGAATTATGGTTTTGGATGTTGTTTTGATGTGGTGTGATGTTTCAGGATGTTGTAGGATGATTCCAAGACATTACAAGATGATTTTGAGATGTTGTGGGATGATTCCAAGATGTTCCAAGACATTCTGAGATGATTCTGAGATGTTCCAAGACATTCTGAGATGATTCTGAGATGTTCCAAGACATTCTGAGATGATTCTAAGAAATTTTAAGACATTATGAGATGATTCTAAGATGTTCCAAGATGATTATGTGATGTTCTGAGACATTCTGAGATGATTCTGAGATGTTTTGAGATGATTCTAAGATGTTCCAAGACATTCTAAGATGTGGGATGTTGTGGGATAATTTCAAGATGTTTTGAGACATTATGGGATGTTGCAAGATGTTGTTCAATGTTGTTCAAGGTGTGTGATAGGTGCTAGGTCAATTTTACATGTCTACATTTTGCCCCTCTTTCATACAAAGTATTGGTTGCTTTGTTTCAAATATTTTGTTTTTTAAGATCATTTCTTTTGAAAAACAATTATGCCCCAGCATTTCATGGAATGATGGTAGGACTTCATGTTTCCCCCTCGAGAGGTTGACCAAAAGTTTCAAGTTTTGCGGTCAGGCTCTTGACACTATTGTATTTCAGTTTTGATGTACTTTAATTGAAATATTAGATCAATAGGTTCTTTGATTCTCGTTCTGATGTCTCTGAGAGCTTCTAATTTAAAAGTATGAAGGTTCCTTAAGTAAAATTAGGGTTTCCTAGATGAAATTAGGGTTTTCTTGAGGATTCATATAGGCAATTATTCCTCTAATTAGCTCATTTGTGCTTTAATTCTTTGCTAATTCTTGTCTCTGGATTTCCCATTCTATTAGTTTTCAAGGAGCAATGCCAAGATTTTAGGGTGCCCCACATCATTCTGAGCTTGTTTGGAAATTCAGATGCCTTCAGGCATCGGTGGCCTAGTATGTACCTTCTCGCTTTTCACTTTCATCTTATTTCATTATCGTTATGTAAGTACAAGGTTATTCAAGTCAATCATGAATTTCTTGTGATTTTTGAGCACTTGTATTATTTTCCTCACCTTTGCTAGGTCAGAACCTCATACTTGACATTTAAACCCTCTCCCTTGCCATAAAACCTCACACTTGACTAAAAAATTTGAACTTGACCTAAAACCTCATAGTTGACTAAGAATCTCGCCCTTGATCAAAAACCTCACCCTTGACTTGAAACTTTTCCCTTGTTTCTTCATCCTTGACCTAAAATTTTTCCCTTGACTTAAAAATTCACCCCTGTTTCCTTGCCTTTGACCTACAAGCTCATACTTGCATGAAAAATCTCACTTTTGCCTAGTGTTTTCTAAGTATTTTCTCAAAAATATTTCATTTGACTTTTCCTTCTATATTTTCTTTTAGCATTTGCCCTGGACCTTGGTATGTGGTTGTTTGTCATCCTAAATGTTTTTTTTTCATCGTGTTCATGTTTTTTTGTGTTGCTTTACATGTTTAGATTGAAACCCTAACATCCTAGTTGACAATGATTGCAGGTGGTTCTTAAACCACTATAGTCAAGAGAGAGACATCCTCGACACCTATTTGATCCAATTGCCTATTTTGGTGTGTTGGAGTGAGAATTTCTTGATGCCATTGGACTATGTTACATTTGTTACATGCCTCCTATCAAGACTCACACAACTATGATGACTACACTTGTGGAGAGGTGGAATTCTGAGACTTCCTCATTTCATTTTCCTACAAGAGAGGCGACTGTTACTCTTGAGGATGTGTAGAGGATACTTCATTTTCCCATTCATGGTGAGCTTGTTACTTATCATGTTTGGTGTGGTACTTGCACCATGTAGTGTGTACTAGGTGTTGCACACTAGGATGTGCGTCAGTCAGAGGTTGACCTATTTAGGTTTTCTAGTAGTGTAGATCCTATTTCTCTTGTCCTATGTGGTCTGATTTTAGAACTAGTTGTTCCTAATAGGAGAGGATGATAGTTTCCTATGGGTTGGGGTGCGTGTACTGAGAGTATGCTTAATCATGGGACAAGGTATGCCTCAGGTGCTTGTCTCTTGGCTCATCTTTACAAAGATATGCACAAGGTGGTGTATCTTGGTGGTAAATCTATTTCTATAGATGTTTTACTTTTGCATGTTTGGGTGTGGAAGCATATTGTAGTTATTCGACTGGACAAGATACATGATCATTCTCCTAATGATCCGTACTCTTATCGCTATGGGTATTTCATACACTACACCTTGCTTGGGGATCTTCCTTATTGGTGTCGCATGTTCGTTGAGATTCCAGGTTTTGTGTTGAGATCTTATATGGACTATGAGGCTTGGATAGAGGATTCAAATCATCTTATTTACTTCCGATAGACCCATTGGTTGATTGTTCATTCTAATTCTGTGATAGAGCGTAACTTACTGGATTGAGTATGTCGCCAGTTTAAAGAGAGACAAGGGTGGGTTCTTGATGCTTATGAGGCTTGATTCACTTGGACCACTCAGGAGGTCCATGTATGGGGTCTCCAAGCAGATATAGATATTGTTGTTGCTAAGCTTAGAGCATTTTCCCCAATTGGTTGGGGTTGGCCAGTTGGTTTGGTAGATCCAAGTACTACTCTGGATTATGATAAGTGGTGGGAATGGCGTAGGCCATTGAGGTTTACTGATCTTGGGGGTGATCCCTTTGTGGGTAGAGCATGTATTATAGGTCATCATGAGGAGCGACAACACGTTGAGGTTCTTACAGAGCAATTGGATCAGGCTCGACGTGATGGGGCATAGGGTGGTGAGGATGAGCGTATGCCTTTGGTGTTGGGTCATAGACAGGTTTTGGGTCCTCCTCCACTATCTGTTGGGAATAGGATGCCATTTAATTGCATTCTAATCATATTTCATGTATCTCCTAAGTCCTTGGAATGTGTTACACAACACTAGGATTAGGAAAAGATTGATTTGGAATGAAATAAACATTTAATGTGAAATTTGTAGTTATTTCAAAATGATAGGAGCATGTGGGGACAATTTTTGAGAGCTCCTACAAAATAGGAGCACATGGGTGCCTACATGGGAGATGGGACACATCTTGGTTTAGTTAACTAGTTGGTGAATTGAGTACACTTCAAAAATACATCTTATATTACTACAAAATAGGGATTTTGATTTATGCATGTTGAGTTCCTATAAGATAGGGATTGAAATTTAGTTTTGTTCAGTTTAGTTTAGTTCAGTTATGTTTTAGTTATCTTGAGTTGCATGTTAGTTAACTTGAGTTGCATGTCAGTTGAATTGAGTTGCATGGATAGATAATAGGTGGATACATTTAGTTAACAGATGGACGATCATGCATGTACATTGTTTTGCATGAATCGGTGATAGATATGTTTCAGTTAACAAAGATTAACTTGGTCCCACTTTGGGAACCCAAGTTGGAATCTTTGAGTTACAACTACTGCATGGAAAAGTTATTTATAATGCTCAGTTAAGTGGGACCTAGTTTTGGAACCTACTTTGAGGATGAGCTTGCATAAGATATTTTTGACAACTACGAGGTTAACACTTCAGTGTTGGGTGCCAACTTTGAGGGAGACTCATGTTTGACTTATGCATGCATATGAGAACTCAAATTGGCAACCCTAGGCATGGATTTTCTCAAGAGGCTTTTTGATTATTTATTTGATAACTCTTATGAGGTTGTAAGAAAGAATATTGTCTATTATTGCAGCAATTGTATGAGAGAGTTGTTTGAGAAAATATTGCAGGTTGTGAAGAATATTTTTTGAAGAACAAGCATATTAAGGAGAGTTGAATCAGTGTTATTGTAATCTTTTCAAAGGTTAAATAATACAAGCAAGATAAAATTCTGGTGGAGTTTTTTCTTGAAAGGGTTTCTCCATGTACATTTTGTGTCCTTTCTATTTTGTCTTATATTTCTTCTACAATCTTCTGTCTACTTTCTACAACATTAAAATTGATCTAATTCAAGATTAATCATACACAAGGAATTGTGACAAAGAATACTAAAATTGAACCTACAGTTACATAGGATTTAAAAAATTTAAGCTACATTATTACTACAATTTTACCTTCATTTTCAACACTAGCTAGGGATGGATATATATTGCTAGCTTGGATGATTGCTGCCAAAGACACAAAGATAGTGCAGTGATAGGCTATGGAGGCTCAGGTAGACACTTTGAGGGTTCAACAAGATAGAAAGAGTGCTCGATGACATGTTGCAGAGGCTCAAGTATTGTTGCTTACAATAGAGAGATATACTCTCTAGGCATAGCTGAGTTGAGCGACATCAATTTTTATAGATTTCCACCTATTATCAAACCTGATATGATGCTACTATTCCTAGGGCTGCTCGATGTCTACGGTTAGGGGAGCTGAGTGTTGTGAGTGATGGAGGTGGTGGTGGTGGAGGTTCAGGTGTAGGTGATCAGTTTGTCAGACAGGCAAATCCTTTTGGTGGTCAGTAGGGTTCTTTCCTTCATGTCAGGGTCTTACTATTTTGGTACTTGATCTTCATGTTGTTTCATTGTGTTGAGGCATGTTGTAGAAATGTTATATATATATATTCATCAATCTAGTTGATACCTTGTACATATGTTATGATTTTGTATTATCCTATCACACTTGTGTCACTATGGATGATGTATTTATGACATGTTCCCTTTTTGATGATAATATATATATATGAGATATAACTTCTTTGATTCAGCCTCCTTTTATGCTTATGTGATGGCAATATATGATGATGTATGTTTCTATATTTTTTCGTTCTTTTCTGATGTTTGAATTTGATGTGGGTGGAGGAATCATACTTTGTCTCATATGTTGTTGTTTATATGATGAATGAATGCCCCATTTATGATATATGATTTTTTTATTGGTTTATTATCATCATGATATGTATTGATGATTTGTGGATGCAGTATGGATATGGTACTTATGATGTTTCTATGTAGGATGGATGTTAGTTAGAAGAAATATTTGATGATAGATAGAAATATGATGTTAATTAGAAGAAGTATTGATGATGGATAGAAATATGATGTTGTTAGTAGTTGACAAGTTTCTTTTTCTTTGCTTTAGAGACTTCATAGTTTGAACAATCTTGTTTGATGTAGCAAACAGATACAATGCACCAAGGTATGAATTACCAAGGTGAATTTGTATCTATTGCATGGAATTTGACTCAACAAACAAAGAGTATTTTTTCTTATACCAGACATATTGAAACTTTGTTTAAAGTATAGGGTAGGGTTGCATGAAAAACATTTCGGACCAGTCATACAAAGAGGTATAGAACACCTAACATGTAACTACTTCATGAATTGTTTTACTACAACTTCCATACACTCAATAAAGCAAGTATTCACCATGGTAGTATTAAAAAAATATCTCACAAAAAACAAACTGAAATGATGTGCAATTTCCCCCACTACTTCTCTAAATCCTAATGGACATCCTTGAGAGATCTTGGGAATGAGTTAGTAAGATAAATCATAAAAATAAGACTACAAAAAAGATAAAAACAAAGTTGTAGTATCACTTGCCAATTTGTTTGGGGTAGGGCTATTATCGGTTGTTGACCATGTCTATCATAGGAATGAATCCATTAAGACATATCTCAGGATGCTGTTGGGACTTGTCAAAAAGATAGGTAGTTGATACTTGGCTTTGTTTCCATCTGTTTTGTAAGCAAAATTTTACGATTGTTTGCTTTAAGTTTCTAGATTTTGATGTTTTCTTTTTTTTTTTTTTTTTGTCAGTGTATGAGGATGATGATTCATTTTTTATGGGTGAAATGTTTACTGCGGATTTTGATGACGAGATGGTTCTTTTTGATTTTCTAATTTTTATGATAATGTTTTTGTTGTTTTGAGGGGACTAACCTAAGGCCTCGAGGGCTCATCAAAGATAAGCTTTTCCTATGTTGTACACATAGAGGCTCGTAGTTTTATTGGTTTGAATCTTTTTGACCTTTTCTATTTTGTGAATATTTTTGGATTTTGTATTTTCTGTATGATTTTTTTGGATTTTGGATTTTGGATTTTTTGACTAAGTTGAAATAAAGCATGTTGGAAACCTAAGGGGACTGACCTAGGTTCTTGGGGGATATTAAGCCTTTCCTACGTTGTACACGTAGAGATCACGTAGTTTGACTGTTTGACTCAAAGCATGAATTCTTTTTGGATAAACAATACTTGGATTGATATTCCACTTTCGTGTCTAGAGGATATGTTGCGGGAAATCTACTTGAACTAGCTATGAGGTTCAATAAATTGTTTATATATTAGACTATTTGAGTAAGGACTACTCCCACGATGTTGTTTTGTTTTTTTTATGTTTTTTTTATGTTTTTTATTTTGTTCTTTTTTTTATGTTTTTGACTTTTGTTGCTTTATAACCATGATTGGATGTTGTAGGATCTAATCCATGACCAACTTCGGTAAGTTTCCCCCAATAAAATGACTTTCCTTAATCAGTGACAAGCCATGGTTGGATATATGTTTTATGAAATAGATGGGTGGATGGTGTGAAAAAGTACTGATAGATAATTGTTGTGCATTTTTTGCACACATGCCCCACTGAAGGTAGGGTCCCTCTTTTTTTCACTTTTGGTGTTTTGACCCTTCTTTTTCGAGGGTTTTCACTTGCTTGGATCCGTGCTTTAATTTCCATATTTCCAATTGAAGTGGCATACTTATGAATTTTATTGAAAATCCTGAAGTTCTGAATGCATTCCGGAGTTTTCACTATTTTCGAGAAAATCCGCCTGGGCCGAATTCTCCCGATTTTCTTTTGATGGCCGAAGGTTACTACCTTTGACCTTGTTTTCGAGAAAATCCGTGTGGTCCAGATTTCCCTGAAGTCTGTCACCTTGTCGAATCCCCGGGTTTTTTGTGGTTATGGTTGTCTTGTCGACCACATTAATGGCGTTTGTGCGGATGTTTTGGGGCTTTGATATATCGGATTTTGGGAGGTAATTGATCATTTGATTTTGTTCATTCGTTATCATTTGAGCTTGAGTCTTGGAGCTTTTTGTGTTTTGTTGGATTGTGCATTCGAGTTTCATGTGCGTGGATTGTATCCTAATTGTGTTCAATGGTTATCTTTTTGCTTCACTCATTCCAACCCTTTTGCTCTCATGGTATGTAGAAATTATCCTTTATTCTATTGATTTCGAATTGCTTCGCCTCGTTTTCTTTCTGGTCCTTCATGATTTCATGATTTCCTTGGGTATGCATGTCATCATTGGGTGTTTTGGGGGTTTTGCATTGCTTTACCAGTCCGCTTGGTTGATCATTGACATTTATTCTTGGTCTGGTTTTTCTTCTTGTTTGGTCATTTTCTTGCATTGGTCTTAGACTCTCCATCTTAGTGTGTAAACAAGTCATACCTATTTCTATGTGTTTTCATGGCAGACAGTTTAGGGTTCTTAACTTAGGGCATGGCCAATCCTCCTCAAATTGCTATGAGGAGTATTCTAAACTTGTGTTTCATTTATTGGAGGTCTAGGTTAAGCTATTTTCAGAATACTGGCTTTAGATCCGGAGTTGTTGAATCATTTTGGTGAAAGTAAAGAAGATGTGGACGGGTTCAGGTTTTTGAGGTCCTCATAGAAATTTGCTTTCCTCATATTTCCCCAAATTATCTCTTTCTTTCTCTTTTACCACTTTTTCTCGGATTTTGTCTGTCTCGCCAAATTCCTCTTCCTTCGGATTTTATTGGTGTCCACGATTGGGTCGTTTTCGTGATTTCATGCTTTAATTTTGATATATCTGGCTTTTTCCAAAATTCATCCCCTCTGGATTTTCCTGGATGTTTTGTGTCTCCTCCTTTTTCTCGGGTTAGTTGTAATTGTCACTATTTTCACCAAAATCCGTCTCTAGCGGATTCTTCCGAGTTTTTGGGGAAAATATTGAATTTGATGATTATGAGAGATCTACTTATTGATGATGTATTTGAATGATTAAATAAGCTTATTCCAAGTATTTCTAATGTTACTCCTTTGATGAATTATTGATTTAAGATTATATTTTGGGAGTTTGCACACTTGATTTGCTGGAATCTGCCTGGTCCAGATTTTCCCAAAAATCCTCTCTAGTCCGAAATCCATGAGGGGGGCTAAATCTCAAAATTTGGCATATTGATTTCCTGCACTTGTGGTTTCTTGTGGATCTGATTATGGTCATTTTTATGTGCTTACAAGTAGGATCAAGACAAGGTGTTGAGGCAAAGGGAAGGCAACCGATCCTAGTGTAGAGACTTCGGCCATCTCAGATGCAGAGAAGGTAAAACTAGACATAAAGAGTCAGATTCCTGAGAGTAAGATCACTTCTATTTGGTTAGGAATCATGGATACCAATGTGGACATGTGGGAATACGAAGATTTCAAGGTTGAGATGTCAGCACCAAGCCCTCCTTTGCTAGCTAGAAGAATGGTAGAATCTGGATTGGCCCATGTGGTTGGTTTCCCTCCCATGGTACAATGTTATGAGCTGGTACTAGAGTGTGCCAAGAATTATGATTGGGGGAAACAAAGGATAATTGGTCCCCAGGGTAGGATTCTGGCAGTTTTCAGTCCTATGTCCATTGCTGCATCTTTTGATATGCCTGATAGGTCATACGTGGTGGCCTTTAACTTGGATGATTCCAGGAAGCATTATGAGGAGAATATAGTCAAGTCACAATAGGTGATTAACTCTTGGTTGGAGAAACCTAAGTCTCATTTCTCCAAGTTGCCAAAGCAACTATTTAGGCTCAAGTTTAAGAGGGAATATTATAATGCTATCACCCTTCTCAGCAGGTTTGTAGGATTGAAGAGTGCTGGTGTATTTGAGACATTGATGTTTAATGTTATTGCTAGAATGGAGTAGGGAATAGACTACCATTGGGCAGGATTCATAAGTGCAATGATCCATGAATAGTTGTGTAATGTCTTGCAAACCAATACTTTTACCATGACTTCCTACTTAGTGTATTCATTGGTGAGACTTCATCCATACAAGGGATTGAGCACTAGGGGTATCTTTGGGCAACATTCCATATATGAAGTGTATCCATAGTTGCACCTAACTGGAGGGAGATATAGGAGATCCAATGATACGTTCATAATGTACATCACCAGATTGCTCCAAGGTGCAGAGCATATGAGGATATCTAATAGGGAAAATAAATTGATAAGGAGATATGTGGAGGGTGGTTCATCCAGTTCCCCACATTCTCCTACATCAGGATTGATGGTTGTCAAAGGACACCCTACAGACTCCCAAGGTATCCTACTAATCACATCATTTTTTTGGAAGTCACCAAGTAGATCTGTGACTTTGATATTATAGTAAAGGGAGATATGCATAAGGCATATTTTGGGAATGATTTTCCCTTGAAAATAGGAATGAATGAAGTATGCCCTCCTATCCAGTCTACTCATGCTTCTGAGGAGGAGATGATTACTCTTGGCCTCTCTTTACATTCCAAGAGGGTAAGGTTTGACATCACTAGTGAAGCACAGAAGAAGGCCAATAGGGAATATAGCCATAAGGCTCATATTGAGGATTATTGGGTTAACCTTGCTAATGACTTTGAGGTAAGAAAGAATAAGTTCTCTAGGTTTTCGGTAGATTTGTTAAGGTTGTATGATGTGAAGGTCATCCTTGAATAGGTAGAGGAGGATGGAAATGTAATCCAAGGTCATGTCTATGAGGCAGTGAAAGATAAGCCAATTGGAGAAGTTGACTGGTTAGAAGAAGAAAAGACTGAGTTGGATCAGATCATGACCCCGGTGATCAAATACACCAAGATGTGGTTGAAGCATAAGATACTTGAGCTAGATATTGAAGGTGTTTCATGCACCTATGATCTGATGGAACACTTGGACTCTCACTCTGCTTATGAAGAGTCAGTTGAACAGGATCCCAAAGGTAAAGAGAAGGTGGGTTCTCCTTTCAGAGTCCAGGTAAGGGAGGTTCAAACTGAGAAGGATGTAGAGGTAAGCAAATAGAGAAAGCCTATTGCTAAGAAGAGGAGACATGACTCAAGGAAAGAAATTGAAAAGAATAAGGAAGAGGAACAAGAGGAGGAAATTGCTCCTCCATTGATAAAGAAAAGAAGGATTACAAAGCTATCTCAAAAGTAGGAGGAAGTTCCCAAGGCTGATAATGAAGTTGAATCACCAGTGGTAGAGGTGGAAAGCTCAGGGGAAAGAAAATAGGTATACACAAGGAGGTCAAGGACTCCTTCCCCCAGGGATACTGCAGTAAAGGAAAATGTTCTTGTGGATGTTCCTATTGTTGAACAAGTAAGTGCCTCCATCCCTCAAGATGTTGATAGCACTCAGGAGGAACCAAAGAAGGATGAGGATCCTAAAGATTTGGAAGAGGAATATTTTCAGGAGGGAGACCTCTATAATGCAGAGGTAGAGATTGATAAGGTAGTATAGTCTCCTCTGGTGGCATATGCAGACTCACCTGCAGAAGAGCAATTGAACAAATCCCCTCAATAGGAGGAGATAGCAACTAAGGTCCCTTCACCAGTGCACCCGATCGTAGAGGAACAGGTACAAGAGAAAGAGAATCCCATCATGGATATTCCTAATGTACCAAGTGTTGAAAAGGATACAACCGATGATCAACGGGAATAAGAGAAAGATAGACAAAATACAGTGCCTATTGAGTCTACTATTCCGGATTGGTTGGAAAAGGAATTGAAGAGAAAATTAGTGATAGTGGAGGATTCTCCTCCTAATTGGGATGTCCTTATGGCTAATGTGGAAAATGATAAAACTAAGAAGAAAGCAAGGGTTGTGTCTCGAATTGAAAGAGATGGGTCAGACAACAAAGTGGCCTACATTGGTACACCTACTCCAAATAAAGATAGAGACAATGTGACTACCCAGGATTATCATGTGCAAACTGTTGACTTGGGGCATGCTATTGTGGAACAGGATATTGAAGAATATGAAGGCTCCAGTGCTATGATTTTGGGTAGATTGAAGAAGGCTATGCAAATGAGGCATGAATTGGAGAGGGAGAATGAGAAATAAAAGAAATACTTGTAGGGGTTGATGAAACCCTTGCACGATATTAGTTCCTCTTCCTCTGTTGCAAGTTTCTTGCCCCAAGAGACAATCTCTGAGTTGGAAAAAATGAAAGGCACCACACATGCTATAGTTACTTGGTTGCAAGGTGTCCAAACCAAAGGAGATGAAGCTATTAAAAGCATCTTGTCAACTATAGAAGATGCCATGAGGTTAGTAACATGGTTGAAGATGGTGTTGGCTCAAGATAAAGAAGATACTGATCTATTATTACATAAAACCACCACAATTATGGGGTTCACTAAAGATAAACTGGTAAAGAGTGGGATTCTTCCTTTTCCAAGGGTTTCTGAACCTTGGGAATGGTTTGAAATCTTGCTAATGAGGCAGAAGGCCTTGAAAAAGATCCATAAACAAGTAGAAAATTTGAGGATGCTCTGACTAGTATATATGATAAATGTATTTCATTCTTTGAGGTTATGACTAGAAGGAAGAAGTTTTCTCCAAACATCTTAACCTAGAAAAACCTAGAAAATGGTGGGAAGATGTGTATTCTCCAATCAGTGAAGGACCAGTTACAGAGCATTAGCTAGATGATGCTACAACTTACATTGTATTCATTGATAGATATTCAACCAATAGAGCTGATTGGGATGGTACAGTTAGTTAGGCGAGAGATGACATCAAGTCTCTTGAGAGAAGGATTAGGGTTTTTCCTGTGCCACTTGTTGCTGAGATGGATAGGGTCTTGTTAGCAGTACATGGAAAAGAAGATCGAGCTAAAGACAAGGATTGGAGTAGCTATATAGGGTTACATTAAGATTTGTGCTTCCCATTATTCACATGTATTGGGCTAACCCCTTTTGGTATCTTGGCAGTTTTGGATGAAATTGGTGCCAATGGCACATTTCATATTTTTGAATATCTTTGGGCTGACCTCTTGTAGGTCATGGTTTTTATTGTAATTTATCTTTTGGGCCGACCTATCTTAGGGATTTTCTATAAAACAGGCATGTTGCCTCATTTGAAAATATAGATAGGCACATAGATAAAAAAAATAGAAGAATAGAGATAGAGAGAAATATATTAGAGCGAATTAGGGTTTATTTGCAAGCAAGTATTGTAATAGAAAGCTAGAATTGTTGCTACTTTGGATGATTCAATATAAGGAAGATATTGTGTTTGGTATCTATCTTGTGGAGTTCATCCAACATGGTTCTTGTTGTTCTATCTTTCAAATTGCTTATGAGTTCATAGTTAAATTGTTTGGTGATACTTAGGGTTTCATGTTTGGAATGTTTGCAATGATCTCTAGTCCATACTTTTCACAGTTAGCTAATTGTTAGCTACTTTGTAAAGTTAGCCTGGACTTACAATTGCGCTTAGTTCAGTTATAAACATTTGTTCATCTCAATTTCAATAGGATTGTTTGAATGAATGTTTTTAATTTGAAAATATTTAAATACCTTAGAAGATTGCACTATTTCTGTGACATTGCAAATTCATCTAGGTTAAACAGAAAGTAGTTTATGGGAGATCAGTCCATTTTGAGCATTTTATCCTTGGCATTATCAATCTTAGGGTTAGAAGTAGTCTTAGAATCATCTCTGAAACCTTTATCTTTTTCCATTTCTCTATCATCCAAGTTACATCAAATATTCAAAGTATCAATTCATTGTTCAAATCTGATAAATTTGAAGTCCAGTGTTTGCTTGTAGTAAGGTCCCATTGTGATTACCAACATTTTCAATTATCTTTGAGTTTTTTCACTGCATTGTCAAGACCTAACATTAGAGACCTTGGGGTTATCTCTTTTCCCATAGAGATTTACCTTTCAAGAGAGATAGGATATCATATTCTGTCTAAGTTGTTGCTATGCAAAAAACACCATCAACAATAATGATACAAGTTTTATTCAAACATAGCACCTATTTCCCAAGTTTTCACTATGGTACCTATTCTAGGAGTGCCACAAAGTGGTTTTCACTCAAAGAACGCTTTATTTCTCGTTACTGTTTTTCTTTCTTTCTTTATTTTTGTATTTTTTATCCTTTTTCTATTTTTTTTGGATTTTTACCTTTTTACCTGGGGTATTATGACACACTTCATGTGTAAAACTTCTTGAGGTGGTTGTTGTTTAGCGGTTCGAAAAGAGGTTCTCCTTCAGGTGTACCCAACTAATATGCCCAAGAACCATAGCTTGTTGTGATGATGAACAGGGCTAACCAGTTGGGTTCAAATTTTCCTTTGTCATCCTAATTCAAGTGTATATTTTGATTCTCCTTGAGGACTAAGTCACCAATTTGAAATTTCATGTTTGTGATTATCTTGTCATAGCTTCATTTGAGCCAATTCTAATAAACCTATAAATGATTTAATGCACTCAAATGAATTTCATCTAGGAGCTCTAATTCATTTAGTCTGGATACCCGGTATTCTTCATTACTGACCATGCCTTTTAATAAGACTCACAATGCGGGGATTTCAACCTTGATAGTTAAGATAAACTCTGATTTTTAGACCAAAGAAAATTGTGTGGAACCAGTAGGTGCACCAATTCTAGTTCAATAGGCCCATAAGGTTGGTTTAGCTACAAATTCCAATCATGACTGACATCATTGACAACCTTTTTTAGTATTTTTAGGATTTTTTTATTAGATGCCTCAGCCTGACCATTTCCTTGAGGGTAATAGGGCATGGAAAATTTGTGTTGGATAGAGAATTTGGAATAGAGTTCCTAGACATCTTGATTTTTTAATGGGGTGCCATTGTCCATTATAATTTTTTATGGAATTCTATACCTACAAATGAGAAAATTCAAAATGAATTTTGATATCTGTTTTCTGGTGATATAGTCAATGGAATTGCCTCTATCCATTTAGTGAAGTACTTTGTTGTTATGCTAATGATTTTTTTCCCATTAGATGAAGCGGGTGATATCTTACCTACCAAGTCTAATCCCCATTACGAAAAAGGCCATGGTATCATGATGTCCCTCAAATCTTGTGGTGGTGCATGAACCAGATCACTGTGTTGTTGATATTGTCAGCACTTTCTAGAATGTTGAATGCAATCTTGCTCCATGGAGGGCCAATAGTATCCCATTTTGAGTAGCTTTTGGAATAGGTTAGGTCCCCTAGAGTGGGATCCACAAATACCTTCATGTGCCTCTTGTAACGCTTTTTGTACTTCTTTTGCATTAAGGCACCAGAGTAACATACCATCTAGACTATGATGGTATAGGGTTTCTCCTAGGATCATAAAATGGGAAGTTCTATGGGTGAAGGTTTTATTTTGAGTGGTTTTAAGGTCAAGTGGTATGATACTATGCTAGATGTAGTCGAAATTATCTTGGTACCATGGGGATTTAGTACCAACAACAACACATACCATTTTTCATTCTAGGATGTCAAATGCAGGCATGAGTAGTTGTTCCATGAGGAACTCATACATAGGCACATTCTGAGGAATATCAAGCAGTGAGCCTATTGTTTCCATTGCATCGACAACTCTGCTATTGATTAGAGGAACTTGCTCAAAGGTTATCCTGATGAAGTATTCCTTGAATTTTTCAATCATCCTTTTATATGGTAGCAATTTTTCATCCTTTTTCTGGTACTCATCATTCACTTGTTTGATCACTAGCAGAGAGTATCCAAAGACATGTAGCTCTTTTATTCTTCATTCAATGGCCATTTTGAGCCCTATGATAAGAGATTCATATTCTAAGATGTTGTTTGTGCATGGGAATGCAATCCTATAGGCCTTGGTTATACTATCTCCCTGTGGTGTGAGAAATAGAATACCTGCTCTAGAGCCATGTTGAGTATGGGACCCACCAAAGTATAAAGTCCATTGGCCTGTTTGTTCTATTATCAAGATACTCTCATCTATAGAATCCACTATCAGAGGTTTATGACCATCTATGGGTGCTTCGACCATTTGTTTTGCTATGATTTGTCCTTTGATAGCTCTCATTCCACATACTCTATATCAAATTCACTCAATATCATCACCCATTTGGCTATTCACCCCATTAGGGTTGCCTTTGCTAGTAAGTATTTGAGCGGGTCTACTTTTAAAATCATCTTAACCTTTTTGTTTAGGATGTAATGTCTCAGATTTTGTATTGAAAACATGATTGAGAGACATTCTCTTTCAATGGGCAAGTTATTCAGTTCATATCCCACCAGTGTTTTGTTGATATAGTAGACTACCCTTTCTTTGTTGTTATCATCTAGCTAGGCCAAGAGAGCTCCCAGTGTTGCTTGTGTGATAGTTACATAAAGTATCATCTCCTTTTCTAGAATAGGTTGCATGAGTACAAGAGGAGTAAGTAGGTACTCCTTGACTTATTGGAATGCTTGGTTGCATCTCCCATCCCACTTGAAGGTGATGTCCTATGTAGGAGATGAGTGAAAGGGTGGAACCTATCTACCAATTGTGTGATAAATCACCTAATGGATTGTAGCTTCCCTTGTAGGCTCCTTAACTATTTTAGTGTCTTTGGAGGAGGCATCTCTATTATAGCTTTTACCTTTTCCAGATCCACTTCAATCCCTCTTCTTGAAACTATGTATTGTTGTGCAGTTTTTGCACACATGCCCCACTGAAAGTAGGGACCCTCATTTTTTCATTTTTTTGGTGTCTTGGCCTTTCTAGTTTGGAATTTTACTTGCTTGGGCACACACTTTGATGTTCATCCTACCGGTTGGGGTGGCCCATTTGTGAATTTTATTGAAAACCTTAAGTTCTGGGTACATTTTGGGGTTTCCACTATTTTTGAGAAAATCCACCCTGGCCGGATTTTCCCAGTTTTCCTTTGGAGTCCGAAAGTGGTTACCTTTGTACTCGAATCCATGGAAATCCGTAGTGTCCAGATTTTTTTGAAGTCCGTGGTTCTGTCAGATTTCCATATTTTGGTCTTGGTTGTCTTGTCGATTGCATTAATGGCGATTGCACGAATTTTGGGGCAATGATATATTGAATTTTGGGAAGTGATTGGCCATTTGAGTTTGTTTATTTACTTATCATTTGAGTCTAGAGCACTGGAGCTTGAGGTGTGTTGATAGATCATGCAATTTGGAGTGATTTTGACTGTTGCATTTGAGTTTCATGAGCATTGTTCGTATTTTTCTTGTGTTTGAAGGTTATTTATTGGCATCATCGGTTTCAGTTCTTTCTACTCTCGTGGTATGTAGATATGCCCTCTTCCTCTTCTGGTTTTGTTGCTTTGCTATGCGCTTTCATGTTATTCATCGCTTCATATTTTACTTGTGTGTATGTGCCATGTCTGGGCATTTGGGGTTTCCATTTTTTCCCCAGTCCACCCAGTTGATCACTGAATATTTGTTTTGGGCTGGTATTTTGTTGATGTTCTCAGGGCTTACTTGCCTTTGCCAAAAAATTCCTATCTTTTGTTGCAAGCAAGCCATGCCTGAGTTTTCTCTGTGCTTCCATGGTGGACGTTTTAGGGTTCTCAACCAAGGGCATACCCAATCCCTCTTGAATTGTTGAGAGGTGAGTTTTAAATTCATGGTGGATCCATTGGAGGTCTAGATTTAAACATTGTCGGGTGGCAGGCTCATGGTCCATGATCATTTTGGTTTATTTTGGGTGAAGACAAGGAAGGCATAGGCATTCAGGTTTTTGTTTCCTTCACGGAATTCCGCATCTAGTGGATTTCCACGGGTCTCCTTGTCTTTCCTTTGTTCTTCATATTTTGCTATTTAAACCAAAATTTTGTCTACCTTGCAAAAATCCACTTCCTCCAGATTTTCTCGGTGTTCGTGATTGGGTTGTTCTACCGGATTCATGCTTTTATGATGAATTTGTCTTATTTCCGCTAAAATCCGTTCTAGTGGGATTTTCTCGGATGTTTCGTGCCTTCTCTATTTTCTCGGATTGATTGAAACAATTTCTATTTTCGAGGATTTCCATCTCTAGCGGATTCTTCCGAAGTATTGTGGAAATAAAGAATCTGATGATTATATGAGGAATTTTCTTATTGACAATATATTAAAATGATCAAATGAACTAATGCTAAGTAGTTTTAGGATTATTCCTTTATTGTACTAATGGATCAAAATGATATTTTGGGGTGTATGCTTGTTTTTCTGGATTCCGTCTAGTCCGGATTTCCTCATAATTCCTCACCAGTCTAGATTCCACGAAGAGGGCTAAATTCTGAACTGTTGACATGAATTTCTTTCACTTGTTGTTTCTCTGGGATCTCATTTTGGTTGTCCTTACTTGTTTGCAGGCAGGATCAGGATACGATGTTGCTAGGCATGGCAAGCAAAAGGAAACCGATCCAAGTGCATAAATTTTTGCTATCTCTAATGCAGAAAAGGTAAAAATGGATATAAGGAGCAAGATTCCTGAGTCCAAGTTGACTTCTAGTTGGTCAGGGATCACCGATACCAATGTGGGTATGTGGAATTATGAAGAGTTCAGAACTGAAATGGTAGCACAGAGCCTTCCTTTGCTGGCCAAAAGAACTATGGAATCCGGATTGGCATAGTTAGGTAGGCAAGAGATGATATTAAGTCTCTTGAGAGAAGAGTTAGGGTTTTTCCTATACCACCTATTGCTGAGTTGGATAGGGTGTTACTGGCCGTCCATGGTGAGGAGGATTGAGCTAAGGACAAGGATGGGAAGTAATTATATAGGGCTACATCAAAATTTGTGCTTCCCATTATCCACATACATTGGGCCGACCTTTTGTGATCCTAGGCTGACTTGGATGAAATTGGTGCAAATTGCACGTTTCATATTGTATTCGAATATCTTTTGAGGCCGACTTCTTGTGTGGCATGTTTTTATTGTAAATTCTTATTTTGGGCCAACCTATCTTGGGGATTCATTAAAAAATGGGCATGTTGCCTCATAGTTAGATAGATAGGTGATGCATGATAAGCGTAGGGAGATAGAATAGAGATTTCATATTTGAGCAAATTAGGGTTTATTTTCAAGCAAGTATTGTAATAGAAGGCTGGAATTATTGCCATTTTGGATGACCTAATATGAGAAAGGATATTGTGATTTGGTATCTTTCTTGTGTGGAGTTTATCTGGCATGGTCCTTTTTGTTCTATCTTTAAAATTTCTTAAGTACATAGTTAGATAGTTTGGTGATTCTTAGGGTTTCATGTTTGGAATGTTTGCAGCGTTCTCTAGTCCATACTTTTTGTAGTTAGTTGATTGTTAGATGCTTTGCAAAGTTAGCCTAATCTTAAAATTGTGCTTAGTTCAGTTATAATTGTTTGTTCATCTCCAATTGCAATAGGATTGTTTTGAATGAATTTTTATGATTTAAAAATCTTTAAATACCTTAGAAGATTGCACTATTTCTGTGAAATTGCAAATTTATCTGAGTCAAGCAGAAAGTAGTTTATGAGAGATCGGTCCATTTTGAGTATCTTATCTTTTGGCATTATCAATATTAAGGTTAGAACTAGTCTTAGAATTATCTCTGAAACCTCCATCTTTTGTTATTTTCTTTATTATCTAAGTTCAATTGAGGATTCCAAGTATCAATTCATTGTTTAGATCTGATAAATTCAAAGTCCAGTATTTTCTTGTAGTAAGGTCCCTTTGTGATTACAAACATTTTCATGTTATCTATGGGTTGTTTTATTTTCATTGTCAAGACTTGACATTAGAGACCTTGGGGTTATCTATTTTTCATAGAGATTTACCTTTCAAGAGAGATAGGATATCATATTCTGTTTGAGTTGTTGCTGTGTAGAAAACACCATCAACAGATTGGCGCTAGAAGGAGGGCCTTGGATAAGCAATCTGGAGCTTTTCCTAAACACCATCTCTCCTAAGAGGCTCAGAAGAAGAACTAGATCTACTCTAGGAGAAGAAGAATTTCAAGAATTGCAAGCCCCTACTAGGTCAAGAAGGACTAGAGGAGGGGAAGAATCATCATCCACCCACTGTAATCATCTCCATCATCCTCATCCTCTTTTGACTCTGAGGGGATTCCTATTCCACAACCACAACCAGTCATAACTCAACCATTACCACCCCCACCCCCACCAATGGCTTTCCTTGCTGATAATTCATCCCCATTGATCTTTAATAATTACTATGTCATGCCCAAGAACCCTGAGAATTTTTTCTCTAAGTTTCATACTCATGATCCCAACAGGACAACAAAGGAGCATATTAGGATTTTCCAGACTTGTCTGAGGGATAGAGGAATTAACCATGAGGATGTTGCATGTAGGCTTTTCCCTTATTCCCTAGTGGAAGAGGCATTTTATTGGTATAATCACTTACCTACTGCTTCCATCCATAATTGGACTGAATTAGAAACTACATTTCTACAAAATTTTAAGATTCCCATAAGTGCTAATGAGCTATACCTACAATTTACTGAATTGAAAAGAGAGATTAATTAGCCCATAGGATAATTTAATGATAGGTTTCATCAAGCATGTACCAGACTCCAGACACCTTATGCTAGAAATGAAAACACTGCCCTAGAGGTTTACCTTGAGGCTTCGGATAGCCTTGCAGCCACCTTCCTTAAATAAAGGACTAATCCTCCAAATAATTTACTCACTGTGTATGCAGAAGCTATGAAGTTCAACATGGATTTGAGGCAACACTTATCAAGGCCTCTACCATCCTTAGGACCTGTCACTCACCTTGGACAAGTTCAAGCCCTTAATTAGGCTTTGACTAGTCATGCTCCTCTAATGAATCCAATACCCTCATTGCCTTTGGTCCCTCATCTAGGTCCTCATTTAAATCAAGCTCAGCCTATGACCTCCTATCCTCAACAAAGAGCTAATCAACCCCTTCATCAACAACAAGCTAGTTTTCGTACATATTTGCATAATTCAGAAGTTTTGAATCAGGCTGTTGGTTCTGGAGGCATCCCTGGATACCCTTCTGGTGATGTCAATTCGGTACCACCTAATGGTCTAGATAAGCGAAGGTTGGATGAGTTATCTGAACAAGTGAAAAGTTTAAATATAGAGGTGACTTATTTGAGAAATCACAATAGCTAGCTTCAGGCTACTCAAAAGAACATGCAATCAAACTATGGTAGGGAGAGTATAAATTATGATAGAGGACAGTATTTTGATAGAAATCAAAATTATGATAGAGGGCAAGGCTCTGGTCAGAATTTTGATAGAAGGCAAGGCTCGGGTCAAAATTTTGATAAAAATCAGCAAGGTGGACAAGGATTTGATAGAGGGAAACCACCTAGGCAGAATAGGTCATGGAATACTAGACCCAATAATGGAGGGATTCCTACTCCATTGGATCAGCCTTCTACTCAGGAGAAGTCTCCAAATGGTGAATACTTGGCAGAGGCAACTTTATCTAGGTGGTGCAAACTCCATAAAACAAGCCAACATTCTGAGTTAGATTGTACCGAATTTTAGACTGTTGCTTCCATTTTTTAGTATGAAGTTGAGAACAATTCTAGTAGTCAGGAAATTATGCCCTCAAATCCCTTAGATTCTCTAGTACTGGTACTCAATCATGCACCATTCCCCAAAGGTGAGGAAAATGAACTAGAAGAAGAATCTAGTGACCAAGAGGATGAGGCAAAGAAGGTGTTGAATGAAGATGAGATCTCTCAGTTGTTTAGTGAGGAAAATGAGAATGATAATGGCCCTTTGGATGAGGAGGAAGTTAGTATTGAAGAGGTTTAGATGTTTCAACAAAAAGTGAAGAAATATGATTTGAGAAACAGACCTAACAAGAGTCCTCAGGCTGGAGGTCCTTTCACTACTTCTATCCATCCTAACAATTTTACTACTCCACCTTATCTGCATGTACCAACACAGTACTTGGAAAAAGGAAACAATGCAGAAGTTTCTAAAGATAGGCAGGCTAGTGGCCACAAAGAGACCCATGCTGATCTAAATGTGGAGAAATTGGGCGAATATGTAACTGAAGAATTCAAGAAAGTGAAGGTAAGTCTTTCTTCTTTTGAACTATTAAGAGTCCCTGCTATTAGGAATGCAGTTTTAGGGTCATTCAGGCCAAATATAGTACCATAGGGGGTAACTGCCAATGAGGTTGTTACCAGGTCTTCTAATTCCCAGAAACCTAGAGGTCACATCCCACCTGTAGATAAAGGGAGAGATAAAGATAAGGTTCAACTTGCACAAGCTGATACTCAGTTGAATTTGTTTCAAGGAAAGATGGAAACCCCTCCTTTCTTAATTTTTGTTCGTATCTTTGGAAAGAATTTACATAATTGCCTTCTAGACTCAGAGAATCTACAAATGCTATGCCTTTTTCTATTTGCAAAGCATTGGGTATTACCCCTACAGCCTCCCAAAAGAAGGTTACTCAATTGGACAAAACAGAGGTAAGTGTAGTTGGGGAATTGAACATGATCCCTACGTAGCTTGCATCAAATCCTAGGGTGCAATAAGTTATCAATATCCAAGTTGCCGACATTCCTAATACTTATGGTTTGATTTTAGGTAGGGATTTCACTAAGGAATTGAATGGGTATACATCTACAGATCATTCTCACATGTGGCTACCATGGAAAGGAGTTATGAATCAGATTTGAATTGAAAGAGATCCCCGAATGAAGTATGTAATCATTGAATACCAGAATGTTTCGAATGAGGTGTTGGTTTTTGAGATTAGCATGGGAAATTAAGTGTTGGTTGCATCAATCACAGAGGATGAAGAGGTATTTATGTTGCAGGACCCCTTAGGTCAATACATTCCAGAGAATAGTAGTTCTAGAACACTGACTAAGCAAATGGATAAAACAGACGACCATGAGGACAAGCAGCTTAGTTTGTTGGATAATTTTTAGGAATTTATCCAAAGATATGTGGAAAACCAGATACAACTGAAAGGAAGTATGACCTTTGAAGAACTATTGCTTCCTAATTGGTGTAGATTCCATGATACTCCTCACTCTGAGCTAGAATATGATTTATGTCAGATTGTTGTCCAATAGATACAGAAATGTATTAATCCAAATATAGAGGAGTTCAATAATGATATGGGTAAGAACCCATTGCTCCTTGAGAAGCCCCCCATTTTCAATAAAGATCAAGAAAAATTCAAACCAAGGGAACCTGATGTCTATTGGACATTGAGATTCGATGGATCCAAATCTAAGTAGGGTGTTGGAGCATGATTTGAATTAATCAGTCCTAAAGGTAAGAATTATTTTGCTACTCATAGACTCTAATTCCAATGCACTAATAATGTTGTTGAGTATGAAGCTTTGGTCCATGGCTTGTTAATGGCATCAAGGAAGAAGGTTAAGATGTTACAAGTTTTCGGAGATTCTAAATTAGTGATCAAGAAAGTAAGGAAACAGTATTCATGTTGTGATAGGAGAATGACCAATTATAGGCATAGAGTGTGGGATCTCATTGAGTGGTTTGACGCTTTTAATATCTAGTTGATCCCTCAAAGCAAGAATCAAGTTGCAGACTCTCTAGAACAAGCTGCTAGTACCTTATAGCCTTTATCACTCTCAGGATTGAAGAAATTTATAGTTGAGCTCACTCCAGTACCTTCAATGCCTGACAACATTACTAATTTATAGGTATTTGAAGATGATAAGAATATTTTGGATTTTATTGCAAGTTGTGATTTGTTCACTTCCCAATTCATTGATGAGATGGAACCTCAAGAAGCAGAAATAGACTTGGGAGGAATCATCAATCTGAAGACCAATTCTATTCCAAGAGGTATGGTGTAGCTTGAACGAATTTTCAATTTAGATAAGATAAGAGATCAGAAACAACAAGTCAAAAGGGAATCCCTCAGCAACCAGTGTGAAACATATAATATGGGGACACTAGATGACATGAAGAATGTTTTTATTGGCAAGGTATGTACTCTAGAAGAAATAAAAGGGATTATTAATACCTTACATACATATCATGATGTAATAGCTTGGAGTTATGAAGATTTGAAAATGTATGATACTTCAATCATTACACACACCATCCCTTTGAAGTGAGATGTCAAACAATTTAGATAGAGACAGAGGCCAATTAATGATTTGTTAGAACCCATTATTTAGAAGGAAGTGTAGAAATTTCTTTCGGCACGAATTATATTTCTAGTAAGACTCTCTACCTGGGTTGCAAATCTGGTTCTGGTAAGGAAAAAGAATGGAGAAATCAGATTATGTGTGGATTTTTGGAATCTGAATAGAGCATCAGAAGAGGACAACTATCTAGTTCCTTTGCTAGATGAGGTGCTTCAGATCATCAATGGATCTCAGATGATGTCTTTCTTAGATGGGTATTCTGGATACAACCAAGTTATGGTGCACTATGAGGATAGGCACAAGACTGCTTTTACTACAAAATGGGGAACCTTCGCTTACAAAAGGATGCCATTTGGGTTGATCAATGCTAGAGCTATTTTCCAGAGAGCTATGGATATTGATTTTAAAGACATAATTGGTAAATGCATCATTATTTATATGGATGACTTGATGTTTTTTCTAAGAAATGAGGTGATCATATAGCAGATTTATGTAAGGTATTCGAAAGATGCAAAGAGTTTGGTATTTCACTTAATCCAAGGAAGTATATTTTTGGAGTCACAGAAGGAAAATTGTTGAGACGTATTATCTCAGAACAGGGTATTGTTATTGATCCTGAATGAATATAGGCTATCTTGAAGATTCAGCCTCCTACAAGTAAGAAAGAAATGAAGTAATTCTTTGGTAAGATTAAATTTTTTAGAAAATTTATCACTAGATTTGTGGAGATAGTTAAGCCATTGAATGTTATGTTAAAACAAGAAGAAAAAATAGAATAGAATGCAGAAGCTAAGGAAGCATTTACAAAAATCAAGAAAGCTATTGTGGACGCTCTGGTATTGGTGAGTCCTAATTATGCTAAACCTTTTTACATATATTCATTCACTTCTGATCACTCTTGTGCTGGAATGCTAACCCAAAATTCTGATCAAGGCGATGAGCATCCTATAGCCTTCATGAGCAATCCTTTAAAGGATGCAAAATTAAGATATCATAATGTTGAAAACTAGGCCTACGCTTTGGTCAAAGGAGTGAAAAATTTCAAGCACTATATTTTGAGGAATAAGGTTTTTGCCCTAGTACTTGATCCTATAGTAAAGCTATTGTTAATGCAGAACAAGTTAGGTGAATGAAGAGCCAAATGGGTGACTATGTTGTAGGAATATGATATGGAGATTCAACCAATGAAATTAGTAAGAGGATAGGGACTTACAAAGATGATGGTTGAGACAGGTCCTGATCTCACGACTCAACATTATCATTTTCAAGAGGTATTTCTAGGGGATTGGTATGATGAAATAATTTTCTATTTGTTGAATCAATAATGTCCTAATCACCTTAGTATAGTTCAAAGGCGAGCTTTGTGCCTGAAGAGTGGAATTTTTATGATGAAAGGAGCTATCTTGTATAAGAAAAATCATGAGGGTGTATACCTGAGATGTTTGGGCAAGGAAGAAGCTACCAGAGTGATGATTGAATTTCATGAGAAATATGGCACAGGCCATGGTTCTGCATCATCCATGGCAAACCAAATCTTGAGGGCGGGTTATTATTGGCCTACTTTGTTCAAAGATGCACACCAACATGTGAGGACTTGCCACATATGTTAAACTACAACAAGGAAAAACATGCATCTCTTCCACTTCAGCCTATCATAGAGGTAAAATCGTTTGCTTAGTGGGGTATGGACTTCATAGGTCCAATTAATCCTCCATCTTCTGTGGGTCATAGGTATATTCTTATTATAACTGATTATTTTACTAGATGGACAGAGTCTCTTGCTTGTAAAAAATGTACTTCAGATGTGGTAATCAATTTTATTGAGATAGGTATTATTAATCATTTTGGTTGTCCACTATCTTTGGTTTGTGATAATGATCTGGCATTTGCATCACTAAAATTTTCTAATTGGGCATTTGATCATGGGATTGTTATCAAATTTTCATCCACTTATTACCCCCAAGGTAACAGTCTAGCCGAGTCTTTCGATAAAAACCTACTGACAGTTATCTGTAAGTTGCTAGAACAAAATCCTAAGGATTCGCACACCCAACTTCAATTTTCTCTTTGGGCTGACCATACTAGACAGAAGGCATCCATAGGAACCTCTCCTTATCACCTGGTGTATGGTTTGGAACCCGTGTTTCTTATCCAATTGAAGATCCCAACCCTGCATTTAATCAACAAATACTACAATGAGGAAGATAAACGTGAAGCTTGTTTGGCTGAGTTGTTGCACCTAGAAGAGAAAAGAGATGAAGCCCTAGAAATTTTTTCTAAACATTAGGGTGTAGTGAAAATATGGTTCGATGGGAGAGCTAAGGTAAAATCCTTTAGAATTTCTGACTTAGTTCTCTATTGGGATAAAGCCCATGACCGTAAGGGAGAGCATGGTAAATTTGATAAACTTTGGCTTGGTCCTTACTAAATTTCAGAAATTCTAGGAGATAATTCTTTTCGCTTGAAAACCCTCACTAGTGAGGATATCCCGCTACCTTTCAATGGGCAGTATCTGAAGCATTATTTTCATCCTTGAGTTGCTTGTAGCTCATCTTGTACGTAGCTTAGAGTAGCTTTTCTTTCTATTTTTCTTTGCTTGTTTGCTTTGGTTAGTATAGGTTTGCTTTGGTTCATTTTGCTTTCTGTTTTGGTTTTCACTTTTGGTTTCTTGTTTTCTTGGGGTTGTTGCATCTGTATAATGGGTTATTTGCTTGGGATCATTCTGGGAAATTCTTTTATAAAATATAATCAGCTTTTCAAAGCCAAGTGGTGGAATTCCTTTATCTGATGTCCCTTGTACTTAGAATTAGAGTCACTTGTTTGGACAAACTTTGGAATATATTTGGATCTCACACCTTCATGCTAAAGTAAAAAAATTTGGAGTTGCATAGGGTTCTTGGGTAATTTGGCTTGGTGAAAAATATTATATTCTGCTTTAGTGCCACTATGTTCCTCATCCCTGAGTGTGATTTTTGTTACTTACGAGGTGAAAGAAAGCTTCTATAAAATGTTTTTTTTTTTTTTTAAACAAAAGAGAAAAAAGGGAAATATTGAAAAATCAAAGTAACTTTCACCTTATCACGGGTATCCTAGTATCTCTACCAGGGCTATGGACGCCTGGCTGGTAGTAGAGCTATGCTTGGGAGGGTCACAACGATAACCTCACTAAGGCTATGGATGCTTGACTGGCAGCAAGGCTCTATCCTAGTTGCTTTTGGAGTTAGAACTTTTTTGTAGCCTGGTCAGATTTTCCTAGGTTCCCATTGTACCTAAGGAATAGGAAAGAAATGCAAAATACACACACTTGGACCCTGGTATAGGAAAAGGTTTTCTCACTTGTGGTTTCTGAAACTTTGTTCAAAGGTGTCCTGATGAAAGGATTGAAACCAAAGATTTTGGGTTCTTCATTCTAGTTTGTCCTTGAAATGCTCTAGAGCATTTCCCCAGTGGAGTTGCCATTTGTTGTGCAGTTTTTGCACACACGCCTCACTGAAAATAGGGACCCTCATTTTTTCATTTTTTTGGTGTCTTGGCCTTTCTATTTTGGAATTTTGCTTGCTTGGGAACATGCTTTGATGTTCATCCTACCGGTTGGGGTGGCCCATTTGTGAATTTTATTAAAAACCTTAAGTTCTGGGTACATTTCGGGCTTTCCACTGTTTTCGGGAAAATCCACCCTGGCCGGATTTTCTTGGTTTTCCTTTGGAGTTTAGAAGTGGTTACCTTTCTACTCGAATCCGTGGAAATCCGTAGTGTCCAAATTTTTTCGAAGTCCGTGGTTTTGTCAGATTTCTAGATTTTGGTCTTGGTTGTCTTGTTGATCGCATTAATGGCGATTGCATGACTTTTGGGGTGATGATATATTCAATTTTGGGGAAGTGATTGGCCATTTGAGTTTTTTTATTTACTTATCATTTGAGTCTGAAGCGCTGGAGCTTGAGGTGTGTTGATAGACTGTGCAATTTGGAGTGATTTTGAGTGTTGCATTTGAGTTTCGTGAGCATTGTTTGTATTTTTCTCGTGTTTGAAGTTTATTTATTGGCATCACCGATTTCAGTTCTTTCTACTCTCATGGTATGTAGATATGCCTTCTTCCTCTTCTGGTTTTGTTGCTTTGCTATGCGCTTTCATGTTATTCATTGCTTCATATTTTACTTGTGTCTACGCGCCATGTCTGGGCATTTGGGGTTTCCATTGTTTTGCCAGTCCACCCGGTTGATCACTGAATATTTGTTTTGGGCTAGTCTTTTATTGATGTTCTCGGGGCTTGCTTGCCTTTGCCACAAAATTCCTATCTTTTGTTGCAAGCAAGCCATGCCTGAGTTTTCTCCATACTTCCATGGTAGAGGTTTTAGGGTTCTCAACCTAGGGCATAACCAATCCCTCTCGAATTGTTGAGAGGTGAGTTTTAAATTCATGGTGGATTCGTTGGAGGTTTAGATTTAAACATTGTCGGGCAGCAAGCTCGTGGTCCATGATCATTTTGGTTTATTTTGGGTGAAGACGAGGAAGGCATAGTCATTCGGGTTTTTGTTGCCTTCACGGAATTCTGCCTCTAGTGGATTTCCTCGGGTCTCCCTATCTTTCCTTTGTTCTTCATATTTTTCTATTTAAACCAGACTTTTTTCTGCCCCACAAAAATCTACTTCCTTTGAATTTTCCCGATGTTCATGATTAGGTCATTCTGCCAAATTCATGCTTTTACGATGAATTTTTCTTATTTTCGCTAAAATCCGTTCTGGTGGGATTTTCTCGGATGTTTTGTGCCTTCTCTATTTTCCCAGATTGATTGAAACTATTGCTATTTTTGGGGATTTTCGTGTCTGACGAATTCTTTTGAAGTATTGTGGAAATAAAGAATCTGATGATTATATGAGGAATTTTCTTATTGAAAATATATTAAAATGATCAAATTAACTTATGCTAAGGATTTTTAGGATTATTCCTTTATTGTACTAATGGATCAGAATGATATTTTGGGGTGTATGCTTGCTTCGTTGGATTCTGCCTAGTCCAGATTTCCTCGAAATTCCACTCCAGTCTGGATTCTGCAAAGAGGGCTAAATTCTGAACTTTTGACATGAAATTCTTTCACTTGTTTCTCTGGGATCTCATTTTGGTTGTCCTTACTTGTTTGTAGGCAGGATCAAGACAAGATGTTGCTGGGAGTGGCAAGGGAAAGGCAACCGATCCAAGTGCATAAAGTTCTGCTATCTCTGATGTAGAAAAGGTAAAAATGGATATAAGGAGCAAGATTTTTGAGTCCAAGCTGACTTCTATCTGGTTGGGGATCATCGATGCCAATGTGGGTATGTGGTATTATGAAGAGTTCAAAATTAAATGGCAGCACAGAGCCTTCCTTTGTTGGCCAAACGAACTGTGGAATCCAAAATGGCATAGTTAAGACTTGAGTTGTTTTATTTGCATTGTCAAGACCTAACATTAGAGACCTTGGGGTTATCTTTTTTTTCATATAGATTTACCTTTCAAGAGAGATAGGATATCATATTCTGTCTGAGTTGTTGTTGTGCAGAAAATACCATTAACATGTACCCCAACAACTTTCTGGATGTTACTCTAAACACACATCTCCTAGGGTTTAGTCTCAGATTATACTATTCAAGTCAATCAAACACCCTTGCTAGGTTTTTCAAGTGTTTTTCTGTTTTGACTAATTTTGCTAGAATGTTGTCCACATAGTCCTTTATGATTGTGTGTAAAATATCATAGAATATGGTTGTCATTTCTCTTTGATAGGTTGCTCCTGCATTATTTAGACCAAAATGCATTACATTCTAGTAGAAAGTCCCCCAAGCATAAGTAAATCATGTCTTGTGTTATTCATATGGATAGATCATTATATGGTTGTATCTAAAGAAACCATCTATTAAGGATAGCATCTCATGCCCTATTGTTAGATCCATAATCATGTCGATGCTTGGAAATGGAAAGTCATCCTTTGGACATGCCTTGTTCAGGTCTTTAAAGTTTGTGCATATCCTTATGCCCCCAGTAGGTTTGGACATTGCTACTAGATTTGATATCCATTGTGGATAGTTAATGGGTCTGATGAAACCCACATCTAATAGTTTCTTTAGTCTACCTTTACCAATAATGCTATCTAAGGATGCATTTTTCTAAGCTTTTTCTTGATAGGCTTTTCTCTATGGACTATAGCTAAATGATGTACCACTAATTTTGGATCTAGTCCAGGAATTTCAACATAGGTCCAGGCAAAGTTTACCTTTCTCTCGTTGATGAATTTTGTGAAAATTTATTTCTCCCCAAGATCAAGTGATGTTGCATGGTATGTTATCTTCGGGTCCTCTACTATTCCAACATTTATGGACTCCACTTCTTCTACTAGGAGCGTTGATTTTTCTTGATATTCTGATATGGGAAGATTGAACCCTCCATCCTTAGGCTCCTATAGGAGGTTTCACCTTTGAATGTGTCCTTTATTTTCCTCTTTTTGGGATTCAATAGAGCCATAGTCTGGTTTTCCGTAGGGGATCATATTTTTATGTTTTTTCTTTCATTTTTGTGATTAGAAGATTCAATCTCTCCACCAAAGTATGCCTCCTATTCGAGATCCATGATGAAACCTCCTTTGTGATCTCCTATTGGTATGTCTATTTGAAGTCCCATGAACTCTTTGATTGCCTCATCATTCTAGATTTGATCTCTTTTGAACCTCCATATACTTTGGGTGTTGGTGGAAGCGTGTTGATGTAGTATGCTTGGTTAAAATGGTAATTCCCATTACCCTTGTCAAGTACTTGAATCTTGGCTTCCGTTTTTGGTTGCTCACTTGATGTGTTCTTGGTTGAGTTTGATGGAAGCATGGAATGGTCCACATAAGAAAACAAATGGAAGGCTATATCATTTCTAGGCACACGTTGGATTTTATTGTACTTCTCTTCCAACTTTGCACAAAAATGGAAAGGCTCAAGATCAACATATAGTGTTACTTATTTTCTTTCATGGGGAGACTTTAGGCATTGATGAAAGGTGGAAGGAACTTCTTGTATTGCATGGATCCAAGGGCATCCCAGGAGGAGGTTGTACAACAACTCAAGGTCTAGGTTTTGATAAGTAGTTTTTGTGATGGTTGGTCTTATCTGCACTGGCAATCTAACTATTCCTTCAAAATTTCTTTCCAAGTCATGTAGGCCCTTATGGTGATACTTTTTCCATTATCAATCACGTCATCAAAATACCCCAATTGTTTGATAAATTTTAAGGTATAGATTTTTAAACCTATACCATTATCTATCAATACTTGTTTGACCATGGTTTTGTGAACACCAACTTCTATGTATAGAGCTTGATTATGGAATGTTCTTTGTGGTAGATTTTTTTCTGAAAATACTAAATGGTTACTTTTTATGATTTTTCCAACCATGGCTTGGAATTGAATAGGATCGAGGTCATTAGGGACTGACGTTTCCAATTCCTTTTCTAATATTTTCCTATGGGTGGGTGATATTTTTAAAAGCTCTAGGATTGAGACTAGGGCAAGTGTCTTCTTTAACTGTTCCGCAATGTTGTAGTCACTTGGTGACTTGATTGTGGGTTTGAGAGGGGCTTCTTGTATTGTAACTCTTCCTTGATGGGTAGCTACATTGCAGTTGTTGTCTCCTCCTAATATTGTTACTATGTTTTCCCTATTGTCATCAACTTGTGTGAGGGTTCCTAAAATTGTGTCACTATACGTGTAATTAGCATTTTGGTACTCTTATTCCTTTCCTTTATCATTCCTCTTAGCATGGTTTGGGATCAGGTTTGAGTATATTTGAAGGTACTTGTTTCTCGAATGATGCTCAAAATCCACTTCCCCTTTGTCTATCAAGTCCTGGATGATGTGTTTTAGGTGCATGCAATTGTTGATCATGTGTCCTTTGATTTTATGGAATTCACATGTCTTTCTCATTGTGCCATGGTGTCTTAAAGCTAGGTTCCTCATAGTTTGGGTGATCATTTATTTTGATGAGGTTTTTTTTTACTAGTTTATGCATGATTGTTTCCAGTGACTCACCTACTTCTGTGAATTTCCTCCAGGGTTGATCATATTTCCTTTGTTTCCCTCCCTAATTTGTCTATTGGTTTACAACCTGATTGTTCTTGGGATAGGTAATTTGGTTGCTTTTTGTGTTGTTGGGACCATAGCTTATTTGTGCCGCCTGTGGTTTTTTTTAATGTGTGTTCTTTGTATTCCATACTACTCTCACGTCTACCACTCCATCATTTGTGATGTTCTTGTTTTTGGCCCAGACATTAGGTTTCTAATTTGAGCTAAAGGGGCTATCTTTTGACCTTTTTCTTTAAGGGATCCTCTTGTAATGAGGTCTCTCTCAATATGTAATCCCTTTTTGATTGTTTCCTCAAATTCTATAGGACATAGCATAGTGAGTTGGTAGTTTATTTCAGGTAGGACATTCATGATGAAAATATCCACCAATTCCTTGTCTGGAATGGGCCATTTGTACCGACTCGCTTTGTGTCTCCATCTCTATAAGTAAGAGGTAAAGGAATATCCTTGATTCTATTTTATTGTGGAAAAACTTGTGATGGTGACATCTTGCTCTATGTTAAATAAGAAGTGGCTTATGAATTTTCTAGATAGCTCATCAAAATTTCTAACTCCTAGTTGTAGATGAATGAACCACTCCATAGCATGACTTGTAAGGTTATGTAGAAAAAGCCTCATGAGATATGAATCATTGTTTTGTACCTCTATTCATGATACTAAGAAGTCTCGTACATGCTCTACTATATCTCCTTTTCCTCTATACTCATTGTCAAACCTAGGTATTTCAAAGTCTTTTGGAAAGGTCAATGTTGTGATGGAACGATCAAATGGGAATGGAAAAATTTCTTTAAGAGTGTAGGTCTTCTTCTTTTTTCCTACCTGCATATTTGCTATTTGTTGGGTGACGACATCTAGTTTTAGTTCCATTTATGTTTTTGGTACATTTTTTTGCAAGCTCTGCATGTAATAACCTTGTTGTTCTACCAGATTTTGGTCATATATTGGGTATTGTGAAGTTACAAGACCTTGATAGCCATATGGGATATAAGTAGGGTTAATTCCTTGTGTGTAATGAGGGTTATCCCCTTGTTGTTGGGGTGGAATATACTAAAGGCTTCCCTGATGATGCATTGATAGGTTACCTTGGTGATTGATGACTGAAGAAGGGTACATTGTGGCACATCTGATTAGGAAGGACTAAACTGAAGGTTACCCTAGTGATGCATTTGTGGGATACCTTGTTGATGGGATGACTTAAGAAGGGTGCTCTATAGCACACCTTGCTAGGAAAGACTAAACTGAAGGTTACCCTGATGATGTGTTTGTGGGATACCTTATTGATGGGATGACTGAAGAAGGGTGCTCTATGGCACACCTTGTTGGGCAAGAGTAAATTGAAGGTTACCTTGATGATGCATTTGTGGGATACCTTGTTGATGGGATGACTGAAGAAGGGTTCTCTATGGAACACCTTGCTAGGTAGGACTAAACTGAAGGTTAGCCTGATGATGCATTTGTGGGATACCTTGTTGATGGGATGAATGAAGAAGGGTGCTCTATGGCACACCTTGTTGGGCAGGACTAAATTGAAGGTTACCATGATGATGTGTTTGAGGGATACCTTGTTGATGGGACGATTGAAGAAGGGTGCTCTATGGCACACCTTGTTTGGTAGGAATAAACTAAAGGTTACCCTGATGATTCATTTGTGAGATACCTTGTTGATGGGATGATTGAAGAAGGGTGCTCTATGGACACCTTGTTGGGAAGGACTAAGTTAAAGGTTACCCTAATGATGTGTTGGTGGGTTCACTTATTGATAGTATTGTTGGTTAGAAAGGGGACCTTGTGGTCGACCTTGCTGATGGTTTTGATTGTTTGAAGGGGGAACCTATGTTCCACCCTGTTGATGGTACTGATTGTTTTGGGAAGGTTTGACACTTAAAGTTTTCTAAGGTATATATTTCCCAGGAGGTGGATTGGTGTTTTGAGGTTCATATTGAGATGGCCCTCCTTGATAAATTTGTGCCACTGCTGCTTGTTCAATTTGAGTTGGTTTTCTGAACAAGGGGTTCTCTTTAGGTTGACCACTATTTTGTGAGAACACAGGTGGCATGTTCGACATCTCTAGGGGTTGGGTTATTTCTCTCACAACCAATTTATCCCCTAAGGGAATAAGATTGGGGTCTTTGAGAGCCTCTACATTGAACTCTGCTAGTAATTTAGCACCGCTTTGTGCTAACTTGAAGAAATAGGAGTTTGGGTCATTTCTCAAAAAACAATTCATTAGTTTGAGAACCTTGGGGTTGTTGGAATGTTTGAATAATTCTTTATCATTTATCTCTTCCTCAGTATCTACCTCTTCTACAACCACTTTGTTTTGATTCTCGTTGTTTTGTTCTATCACCTCCTTCCATTTGTGGTTCAGTTCTTCCTCAATAAAGGTGTCTCTATACACTGGTCTCTTTTGGGGAGTTTTAAGGTCGCTTGGCCTATAGCCTCATTGGCTACTTTCATCATTCATGGTATTTTCTAGTGGGTTTCTAGTGTTGTTCTTATTTTCTTCCTATGTTTTGATCTCATGGTTTTCATAAAAAACTTGGGTCCCCTATGGGAGAGTGGTGTAATGTTTGAACTCTCTAGTTGACTCAAATACTAAAGATCCAATGTTGTCCTAAATGAGAGGACACATATTATGTGAGAAATTGCAATTGTAGGAAAAGGATTGGATTCAAATAGTAGTACAGAAAGAATACAAGTTTGGATTGTTCCTTGACGCATATTTGTAAAAGTTGTATACCAACCTAGTTCTAGTTTTGTGAAGTGGCCAAAGGTGTTTCTTGAGAGATTTTGGACTAAGATGTCTAAGTCCGAAATAATGACCTATAGACCTTACTTTGGGGATCTCTACTTTGCGTGAGATCATGAAGGGGATATTTATTGCCATGTGAGTGGTAGGAACATGGAACTTCTTGTTGCTATTTCATCTTTCTCTTCCTCTTTATCTAAAATGATTGTTGCAGTGAGAAATTGGTTGTGTGTTTCATTATTTTGAAATATGAATGTTCTCAAGATGCTTATGATGCCAGTTTTTTTGCTTTCGATGTATGTGAGACTATGTTGAAGGATCGATGCTACAAGGTTTGGTTGCTAAACTGGAGTACGTGGTTGCTAGATGGTCATAAGGTGTAATGGTGTTATGATATGGTTGTTGTGAAGCCCAAGACCCTAAGGTTTGAGTGCTTTTTTGAAATGGTACTACCTTTCAAACATCAAAATGTTGAAGAACTAGGGTCGATATTCCACTTCCTTGTCTAGAGGATATGTTGTGGGAAAGCTTACTTGTACTATTTGTGAGTCCCAAGTAACTGTTGATATCAGAGATGTCTGAGTGGAGGAATGATCCCAGTGGTTTGTTTGATTTTAATTTCTAATCAGTAGGATGGAAATAATGGATGAGGGACTATATGACCTTCTGGTTTTCAAATTGTTTGGTTTGATCAAATGATCCTATTAACAACTAGCTCAAATTTCTCTGTGTTTGGTATATGGAAAGTGATAAAACAACACTTGGATTGACTCAGAAAAGCATGGACTTATGTTACCTTCATGTGATAGATTAGGTTGTGAAATCACAACACCCAAGCCATATTTCCCAAATTTTTACTTTGATTAATGCAACCTGAAATAAAAGCCAGAATGTTTGGAAACCTTTGAGGAAAAATCCTTTCAAGGAGTGCAAAAATAAGGCATCTTTCACAAGTATGCACCAAGTCAAAGGGTTTGTGATTCAATAATCTCATTTTGTGTTTGTTTGAATGTGTTCTTTTTCTTTAAATCAATCACAAAATTTGATCTCAAATTGTTTTGAATGTATTTGGTGAGTTTAATGTAACCAAGCAATTACAACCCTAGTAGATAGAAACCCTTATTTTAGGTAATATTGCCTCATGCTCCGAAGAGATGATTTTACATGCACCTTATGGTGTAGGCCTGTAGTCAGACATGGAAAGTAACTTCTCAAAAGTAAACTATGATGCGCCACTTTCAAATAATTATTTTTGATAATAGGGTGGCTTCTGAACAATTTGGTTCTTATTCATAACTATGAATGCGAAAATCATACACTCACCCATAGGCCACTAAAGCCTCTTTAACCGTTCCCATTCCACTTAAGGCATGGGATAAGGTGTTGTTTATTGACAACATGACTTGAAGCTACTTTCTTACGATTTTGCAACCTTTGATATAGCCCACTAGTAAACGTGCTTCGAGACCTTGCAATGAGTTCTCCAGCACAGGATGTGTCCCAAAGCAAGCCCGCTCTTTAAGGTAAAACTTAAAAATAAAATGTGAAGCCCAAAAGCATTTTTTTTCTCACCCAAGATCGCCAAAAGGTGTGAGGGGAGAAGATAAAACACTTTAGCTTTCCAATCATGAATGCACAATGAACACTTCATATCAAATTGATTCCTTTTAAACACCTCGAGCAATGTTATTCCCAAAAATATGTGAATAACATAAACAATTTGTTCTTTTTATTTGCACCAATATGAATTTTTTAGGATATCAGTCATTTAAGATAGCAATGGTGCAAGATAAAAGAAATAACTTGTTCATTTTTAAGCCTCAAACTTGAGTGTTTCTAAGAAATTAGTCTTGGTTCTAACTTGGTCAACAAAAGTAAATTGAGCGTACGTCAAAAAAATGGAAATCATTTTGCATTATTTTTTATGCACAAAAATTAAAGTTCCTAATTATGAAAATATGAAATGTGTTCACTTTTAGAGCCCCAAAAATTGAAATGTTTTTTTGTTTGTTCTTTTTATGAGCACCAAAATAAGAATTCCTAATGTAAGAAAGCTTAAAATTGGTTCAATTTTAATAACACCAAAACCAAATGTGAGTTTGTGTTGTTCTTTTTAGAGCACCAAAATCAAATTTTCCTAAGTTAAGAAAGCTCAAAAATGGTTCAATTTTAACAATACTAAAACCAAATGTGAGTTTGTTTTGTTCTTTTTAGAGCACCAAAATCAATTTTTTCTAAGTTAATTAATTTTTTTTATGGATTTTTAAATATTTGACTGATCGTCTTCCTTACAAAAAAATGAGTTAAAGTCACTTAAATATTGCATTCAAATATGTTAGTAAGTGTTACACATTCAAAAATAAGAAAATGTTAGCAAAGAAATTATTTACAACAGTGTAGGATTTGTGCACTTGTCTGTCAAAGCAACTACTCAGTTCTTAGAGCAAATGCTGAAAAAATAAATGTAGAAGTGTCCTTGTCAGAAATAGATTCCCAAATATGAGAGAAGACGCTACCACTGTCAGAAGTAAATGAAAGGGTTTTGAAGTAGAATCACTGATCTTGTTGCAAGTGCATAGTTCTTAGAGCAAGTGCACAATTTTCTTGACATTCAAATGCGCAGTTCTTCTGGGTAGTGCGTAAAAACTTCTTCAAGTGTGCTTTCAGGACATACAACTCATACGAACGTTAATGTAGGGGACAAGGGTCCCATCGGGCATGCTAGAATGTGTGAGGGGGGGAAACGTTGGATGAAAACATGATCAAACATGCTTGAAACAAGAATCTAAGCTAAGATCAAACACATTAATCTAAGATCTAATCCTACACATATGAAATGAAACTAAGCTATTTGAACATACATTAAGAAATCTATGACTACTTAATTGAATGTAAACAAAAAGAACAGTGTTACCATCCCGTATTAGAGTGTATTTACTTGATGTTGAATTTTTCTTATCACCATGGAGCCTCCATAGTTCATGTGCAAAAGCTTGAAGAACGATGCCTTGGTTGGTTGATCGAAGAAATGGTGTTTAAGCTCTAACAGTGGTGGTTGTGAATTTCAGCAGCACTTCATTGTGTAGATGATGTTGATTATCCAATCATTTTTTGTGAGGAAAGAGGTTTTTTATATAGAAAATGAGATTTGAAATGGATGATTAGGATCATATTGGAGAATATCGAGATCAACAGTCAAAATGTGTTGAGAGGATTTAGACATGAGAAGATTGTGCAACATTTATTGTATAATTTGGGTGATTGAGAAATAGATTGGCTAGTCAAGGATTAGATTGATCAGTCGGGATTTTAGATTGATTAGTCAGGATTTAGATGGCTTAGTTAGGAAATTGATGGCTTAGTTAGGAAATTGATCGATTAGTTAACAACTTAGATTGCTCAACTAGGAATTTAGGTTGATTAGTTTAACAAATTAGATTCCAATTGTGATTTTCTCAATCAAAAAGTGGGTGAGGAATATGAATTAATTGATTTAATTAATTAATTCCTTTTTGGAGTTCAACATGCAAATCAAGTTTGAGTTTTGTAAACAAAGTTGCTTTAGTTTAATTTGATTTTTGATAATTGATTTGAATAGTTTGATTTAATTATTCAAATTTTGGAGGGAAACTGTCATAATTAAATTATTGTGATTTTAATCAACTTAGGGAAATAAGGTGATTTAGCAACATAATTAAATAATTGGTGTTATTTAATCAATTAGGATGAAATAAAGTGAGATTAGGACTTCATTAAATAAATGTAATTTATTTAATTTGTTGAAATGATGAAACGTGAATTAATCAAATAATGATGTATTATTCAATTAACAACAGAATTAGGGTTTTTAGGACTTTATTAAATAAACGAAATTTATTTAATTTGTCAAAAATGATGAAAAGTGAATTAATTAAATAATGTTGTATTATTCAATTAATAGAGGAATTAGGGTTTTGGATGTTGTTTTGATGTGGTGTGATGTGTGATGTTTCAAGACATTGTGAGATGATTCTGAGACATTGCGAGATGATTTTGAGATGTTGCAGGATGATTCCAAGATGTTCTGAGACATTTTGAGATGATTCTGAGATGTTCTAAGACATTACAAGATGATTCTAAGATGTTTTGGGTTGATTTTGAGATGTTCTAAGACATTTCAAGATGATTCTAAGATGTTTCAAGATGATTCTGAAATGTTTTGAGACATTCTGAGACATTGCAAGATTATTCTGAGATGTTTAGAGACATTACGGGATGTTGAGAGATGATGTTCAATGTTGTTCAATGTTATTCAAGGTGTGTGATAGGTGTTAAGTCAATTTTACATGTCTATAGATATGTATATACCTATTCACACTTTGGCACACCTAGAGGGACCCACACCCTTATGTTTAACATTCAGTTGAGTTTCTTGGAGATTTTTAGGTTACACTTTATTGATGAGTGCTCAAGAATATTATTTTTATTAACCTTTTTAGATACTCCAAAAACTTTATTATAATATTAATTAACTAATATGGCGGTAGATAATATTTTTAATGTTTACTTTTTTTATGTTATATATGACTAATTGAAGGATATATTAGATGTGATGTTTTACATTAAATGTGCTTCTTTTAGTTGTGTTAATAATGGTATTGTTGTGCAAATTGAAACATCTGTTATCATGAATGCAATATATCTTTGAGGATTTCATGCAGGAAATTCAATGCTGACTGTCGAGTTGTGTCTGTTAGACTCTCTGTTTAACATAATTTCTATAATCATGCTCCTGAAGGCTCCCGAAAGATCCTGATCTACTATAATTCTGGATTGGCTTTCTTTGTCGATTTTGGAACTGCTGATAGAGCTGGAATATTGTGAGATTCTCTAGATAGTTTCAAATAGAGTTTCATTTGCCTTTGTACTCTATAATTGGTAGTTAACACCAGTAGTTTGAATTCAAATAAGCGATATTCTTATAAATATCCTTCCTTAGGTTTTTTTTTAGTTAGTTGATATTTTGTTGGAAATTGTAACTTTTTGGTATTCGGTATTTTGTTTTACTTGCCAATTTTGGCCAATTCGAATGAAAATAGAAGGTTGATCTAAATTACTGCGTTTTGATCCCACTGGAGGAAGAGAAAGACCCACTCAACCAAAGGAGGTGACCTTGTGTCATTGTCATTTGGTTCATTGAATTTGGTTTCATTATAATTGTTTGAGGTTAGCAGTTTAATTCTTGTTATCACTATTCAACAATGGTATTTACTTAGATTATCTTATTATAATTTCAATTAGTTAAAGTCATTTCACTGTAGAGTAGAATCAGATTAATAGTTGTATCTTTCATTAAGTATTCATTTACATATGCACATAGTTGTAACCAAGTTGATAATCATGATTAATGTAAGGGTGGAGCCGAAGCTAAGCTGGAATGTATTCTTGGGATTTAGTATTGTCATTTCCTAGAGTTAGTGATTGAATTTCTGCAACATAATTAGCTTTACTGTCTTCCTAACATAAATTTTATTATCTACAAATGTAAATAGATTTCTTTATCAGCAACTTTAAATTATGTATTTACACTTAGCATTAGTTTAAATTTATATAGAATTCCCAATGAACAAATTCTAGTTGAGTCAGGTGACATCTAAGCTTAGTCTTTAGGATTAGAATTAGTTTAAATAGGCATTAGTTAACCATTAGATAGATCCATCATTAGAGATTAAGTCACCATGTTCCATTTACAAAGCACTCCCGAGAGCTCCTAAGAGCTCCTGAAGGAGATTGACCAAAATCATAGTCATTGTTTACAATGCAAAAACCCCCCACTTATGGAACACCCCTTAACGCATACTATTCTAAGACACACTCGGTTCAATAAATAAAGAATTAATTGATGCAAGTTGTGACATCAATGGCCTCACCCATCATTTTTGGCATTGTTGTCGGGGACATTGAAGATTTGACTTTTTAAGTTAAACCTTTAGTGTTGACAAGGGAGATATTACTTGTGGATGAAACAAGCTACGGATAACCTAGGGAGGTTTCTTCCACATAACATTGATTTTGATCAAGAAGAGAAAAATTTACAACATCAGATCAAAAATCAAGTAGAACATCTAGAGAGAAATCAAGTAGAAAATCTAGAGCATCACCAAGAAGAAAGAATGGCAGACCAAGAGAATAATAACCCCCTTCCAAATAGGACCTTTCCATACCCCATTAATTTGAACATAGGTCATGATGAACCCCTTATGAAAAACATTTCACCTTCAGTTCTACCAACTTTTAGGGGAAAGACTTCTGAAGATCCTGATCAATTCCTTTTCAAATTTAAAGTTCTATGCCAAAATTATGATTACACCACTAACAATCAGAAGCTAAAATTATTTCTATATACTCTGAAAGAGTCAGCCTAACATTGTTCTATGGGTTTGGGTGCCGATTCAATCTCCACTTGCCAAGAAATGGAAATAAAATTCTTGGATAAATACCAGGATTACTATTGATTGAGGGATAGAAAAGAGGAATTGTTTCAGATGAGGCAGATGGAGGATGAGATTTTAGCGGACTATGCTGAAAGATTTCAATTTGTCCATAAGAGATGTGGTAATGGGTTAAACAACAAAATTAGTAAGACAATTTTCCTGAAGGGAATTGATGATGATTCCAAAGAAGCCTTAAAACTTATGGGAAAGGGGGATATTCATAAACTTTCTTTGGATCCTATAGTTGAAATATGCAGGAACTACTCTAGGACCAAAGAGGGACCTAGAGGCTCTACGAGAAAAAAAACACTTACCACTGATGTATCTCAAGTAATGGAAGAAATTGCCAACCTTAAGACTAATTTGCTCCTTCATCTTAACATGTAAGGAGACAAAAAGACCACTGAACCCCTATCTATTTATTATTCCAATTATAGAGGAAAAAATTTGTTAAGGGAATGTCCATTGAACCAAGTAGATTTTAGTGAATCTATGAAAAGCGACATGCTACAAGCTCTTATAGTTTTTTGTCTGAAATTAAGAATCACTTAAAGAAACCACCTGTTGTGGAAGAGGAACTTAATAATGTTGGAAAAAGGTCATAGAACACTGGATACAATCCTAACCATAATTAAGTTCCTCAACACTTGGCAAAATATGAATCAATGGAATCCTCCCTTTTAATCATAGCCTCTACCTTCATACTAGGGTCAACTTGAATGGATGAATCCCCAGTGGAATGAACCTCAATGGCAGCCAAATCAACCTCAATGGCAACATAATCAACAATAGTATCAACCATGGAAAAACTAGGGATCTAGACATCCTTGGGGGTAGCCACAACAATTAACACAAGGTTCTAAATCTGCTAATGAGCAGGTAAACCAGCCTCAAATGCGAGCACAACCTTTACCTAATCTAAAAAATAACCTATTTGATGCAAACCCCCTACCCTAAATGTCATTGATGCTAATGATATTCAATTGAGAAGTCAAAACGTGCCATCTATACCTGTCACTAAGGATAAGGAGGGTAAGGAAAGTGAAAAGGAGAACTCAAATTAAAAATAGAACTCTGGGAATGAGCAAGAAGTTAATCAAGCACCCTACCTAGAGCACCTGAAAATAGGACAAACTTCTCCTAACAAATCCCAACCTAATTACATGAATGTTGTTGATCCTCAACTTCTCAGAGAATTAAAAAATATTATAATTGAAATACCATTATTGCATGCTATTAAGGATATTCTTGAAATTAATCAGTTAGTTAAGTCCCTCTATATGAAAACTCGAGGTAGGAAGAAGAAATTGCCTCCTACCATTCAAATAGGGACCAAATTCACTGATGTTCTATTTGGAAGGTTGCTTCCACATAAATATAATGATCTTGGGAGCCCTGTAATAACCCTGAGCATAGGAGGAGTTGAGTTTCCTAATGTCCTAATTGATCTAGGGGCAGCTATTAATGTAATCACCTCAGACACTATTGAGATGCTAGGTATGACTAAGATCCAACCCACAACTATTTTACAGTTGGTAGATCAGTCCACTACTAAACCCAAGGGTGTTATTGAATATTTCATGGTCGCCATTGACACATGGTACTATCTAGTTGACTTTATAGTTCTTCAAGTTAGTTAGAAAGATTCTAAATATCCAATCATTTTAGGTAGACCATGGTTGGCCACAACAGCAGCCCTCATAGACTGTAGATTAGGTAGCATGATTATCTCAAATGAAAAAAAGAAGAAAGAGTTGTCATTATATCCTCCTTCTCAACCATCAATTGAATCTAATACTCAACCTTCGGTTGATGAGGATATGGAGTCTGAGGGGGATGGTGTTGTGGAGTTAGCAATGGTTACCTTAATGGAACATTCTTGAAGAATGTGAGGCACATATCTTAATCCTGGAAAGGAAGAACAAGTCATAAAGGAAGGGGACTATCATGGGATTTTTCATCAGCAAGGTTCCCTTCCATACCCTTTGAATACACTTGCAGGAGACCCATAGGATACAAAGAATGAAACTAAGGAAATCACTGTAGTAGTGGAAAAACCTCTATTTATTAGTTCATCTTTGTCCTCTTCATAGGAAGAGAAATTGAAGCAAACCTTAGAGATTCATACTAAAGATTTTGCATGGGAATACAAGGATATGAGAGGAATCTATACTTCCATTTATACACACCATATTTACATACAGGATATTAAACTAGTGAGGTAGGGGAAAAGAATAATTAATCCTGTTTTGAGAGATCTTGTCAAGAAAGAGATAGAAAAGCTTCTAAAAGTAGGATTCATCTATCCAATATCAGATAGTCAATGGGTTTCCCCATTGGTTATCATTCCAAAGAAGAATGGAAAGTGTTGTGTGTGTGTTGATTACAGAGAGTTAAATAAATCCACCAAAAAGGATCATTTTCCTTTACCATTCATTGATTAGGTACTTGACAATCTTGTTGGCAGCATTTATTTTTTCTTCTTGGATGGTTTCAGTGGTTATAACTAGATACAAGTGAATCTTGAGGATCATTTTAAAACTAATTTCACTTGTCCTTGGGGTACATATGCCTACACTATTTTACCATTCAATCTATGTAATGCACCAGCTACCTTTGAACGATTTGTTTTAGCTATCTTTGCTGACTTAACAACCTCATGTGTGGAGGTATATATGGATGATTTCACTATCCATGCATAGACATTTGAGGAATCTCTTGAGAGTTTAAACAAAGTCTTACAAAGGTGTAAATACCATAGACTATTTTTAAACCATGAGAAATGTTCTTTGATGATGACAGAAGGAATTGCACTTGGACATCATATTTCAAAACAAGGGATTAAGGTTGACCCTAAAAAAGTTGAAGTTATACAAAAGATTGAAGTCCCAATAAATCAAATAGGATTTCATAGTTTTATTGGACATGTTGGGTATTATAGAAGATCCATAGAGGTATTTAGTAGAATTTTTGAACCTCTGTTCACTTTACTCAAGAAATATGCAGAATTCTTATGGACAGAGGAATGCCAACAATATTTTGATAAACTTAAGCAAGCCTTAACCACTTCCCCAATCATAAAAGGACCTGTGTGGGGAATTCCATTTCATATCCACTCTTATGCTTCCAATTTTGCAATTGGTGCAGTACTAGGACAAAAAGATGATAATGATGCAATGCATGCAATCTATTACATTAGTAGAAACTTAAATCCTGCAGAAAGAAACTATACAACCACTGAAAAAGAATTTTTGGTTGTGATCTATGCAATCAACAAGTTTAGGCATTATATTACAGGTTATAAGATATTCATCCACACAGACCATGCTGCAATACGGTATCTCATGAACAAGGATATTGTGGGTGGTCTAATTATAAGATGGTTGTTATTGTTATAGGAATTTCATGTAACTATAATAGAGAAGCCTAGTAAGGACAATGTTGTTGCTGATTTCTTGTCAAGAATTGTTTTACAGGGTAATCAAGAACCATTTGATGATGTATTTCCAGATGAACATCTATTTGCAATATCAATAAATCCACCATGGTTTACTAACATTGCAAATTACCTCGTAATAGGGAAGTGCCCAAGTCATTTCAGTTTTAAAAATAAAAAGAGGTTAATTCGTGAAAGTTTTAGATTTCCGTGGATTAATGGTTTATTATTTAAAATATGCCATGACCATGTTCTCTGCAGATGTGTTTTTGAGATCAATGTCTATGATGTGGTGCATGCATGTCATCATGAACCAGAGGGAGGACACTACTCTATGATTAGGAACGTTCATAAGCTCTTAGGAGCTGGTTATTTTTGGCCAATTATGACGAAAGATGTTTCATTCTTTGTGAAACATTGTGATGAGTTCTAGCGCATGGGAAGACCTACATTGACAATGGAGATTCCGCTGCAGCCTCAAATATCTCTTGAACCATTTGAAAATTGGGGCATTGACTTTTTGGGACCTATTGATCCAGATTCTAAGGGAAAACACTACATTCTAGTTTGTATGCTCTACCAACAACAAGAGAAGACAAGGTAGCCAGTTTTCTATACAAGTGTATCTTACAGAGGTTTGGTGCACCAAGGGAAGTAGTTTATGATCAAGGACCGCAGTTCATGTCTTCAATGATGGAAAATTTCATGCAGAGATATGAAATGACACACATAAGATCTACTCTTTATCATCCATAGGAAAATGGGCAGGTGGAAGTCACCAACCGAGAATTGGAAAATATTCTCATAAAAAGTGTTTCATTAAGAAAAATAGATTGGGCAGAGAAATTGGATGAAGCAGTCTAGGCATATAACACTACCTGGAAGACTACCACTGGTTTTTCCCCATATGAACTAGTATATGGGAAGAATCTAGTTATGTTGGTCAAGTTTGAATTACAAGCACTAAGGACAACATTGGACATCGACATTAGTTTATCAGAATCAGACAAGAGAAGAGTTTTGCAACTGAACCAGCTTGATGAAATGAGAATGGAGACACTCCAACATACAAAGATGATCCAAAAATAGAGAAAGGAGTGGAATGATAAGCATATTGTAACCAAAAGATTCAAAAGAGCAGATTGGGCATTGTTGTTTGATTCTAAGTTTCATGAATTTAAGGGAAAATTCCACACAAGGTGGTTAGGCCCATATGAGATTGACCAAGTGTTTGAGAATAGTGTTGTACAATTAGTGCCTATTGATGGTGAGAGAAGAGTGATGCTAGTTAATGGTCACAGATTGACAATCTATAATAAACTTGAGTCAAAGGAGGAGTTCCTGTCAGACTTACAACAAAGAATTGAACATTTTCTGATGGAAGATATTTCTTCCATGGAATGTGTACCTGAATAACCTTTTGAAGAAAGGAATCAATGAAAGGTAAATAGAAAACCAACAATGGAGGTTTACCTTTCAAATAAAGGAGATGAATTAAAAACTAGTAAATGGCAGTTTATCTCTTGGAAAAAATAAAAATAAAATTAAAAAACGGAAAAAAAAATGAAGGAATGGCTAAAAACCATAAATGGTGGTCTTCCCAGACCAACTGCAGTTCTCTCTTGAGAGCTCCTGAGAGCTCTTGAAAGGCCCTAATGACTCCTGAGGACATCTTAAGTTTCTGGTGGTTCCCTTCATGTTTATTCCATGCTTTTCTTTAATTAATTTGTTGGAATTAAATTCCAACTGAGTTAATTGGAGCGCACGAATTAACTTTGGCATTATTAAGAGGTACTCATTTATTGTAAATGTCATTTCCAAACATTATCTTTTTGATTTTCTTATTATAATTTGAAATAAAGTACGTGTTAGCATAGGAATCTCCACCAAAAGAGTTATTTAAGTTATAATAAATGAATATAATCATTTCAAATTTGGCAGAGGAATCAAGGATAGATTTTGAAAAGACTGCAGCAATAATAGCAATTATTGGTGAGTTGTCATGAGTCCCTTTCAATAAATTCTCTAATGTCAGCTGTGCCACCAAAGTAACAAATTATGAATGAAAATTATATGATGGTGGCATGCAAATCGTCTAGATAATTAATTTCATTAAGTAATGGCATGTGTGACTGATGTGAAGTCTTTCTAAAATTTATTCAATTAGAGAAGTTTTCATTCTATGTGTTACTAAATTAAGATAGCCATTTTCTTTTGATGAAGTTGTAAAGCAGGGTATCATGGAGAACAAGCATAATGCAGAGCCAAAGAATTTTATTCTTGACCTAGAAACATAAAGGTTATTGAGAGAAGATGGGTGGCTAGAATTTTTCTTGAAATCTGAAGGATTCCAGTAGGAGTTAGTGGAGGAATTCGTTAGAAATTTCCATGTGAATGTAACCAGAGTCCGGGGTGAGGTAATTGAAGTCACTCTGAAAGTGATAAGTGAGATTTCTACAATTCCTACTAAAGGAAGGCTAGTGGAAAAAGGAAAATTAAAATATGAAGATTTAGTGGTGGCATTCTTCAGAGAACCAGAGAAAAAGCCAAAAAAATTGTTGCATAAAGGAGAACCGCGTAGAATTTCACGTTGCAGTATGGAGGAACCATGGATAACTGTAGTCAACTAGTTAATGAAATTCTTCACTTGTGAAGGTTAGTACAGAGCTATTTTGGGTCCAAGAATGCGATTGTTAATACATTTAAGGTATGGAAATTTAGACCCTTCCATGAAAATTGATTTACCTACATTCCTATTTTCCCAAATTTTCTCTATGGTAGCTAGGGTAAAGTCTAGAGGAATGTCTTCTATTAAATACCATGGGTTAGTACACCTATTCATTAAGAACCATTTCTTGAAGAAGGAAATTGGTAAACAAGGATGGTTGGGTTTTTTATCTACACCTGTTAAGAAGGAGAAAAAGAAAATGTTAGAATCAAACATGCTCTAATACCATGTTAGAATTGGCTATGGATGCCAAGATCTATGGACCAAATAGAAAGCACAAAGAAGAGAGAAAATAATATGACAAGAATAAACTGTATTCAATGTCAATGATAATGCTTCAATGTGTATTTACAATGAGAGACCCCTTGGTTATATAGCCAAGGTGAGAACATAGGAGTGCATAAGATTATGACAAGTGTCGTAATCTTATGACATGAGACAACAATGAAAAGCTATCACTCCACCTAAAGTGGAAAGGTGATAATGTGATAACCACCACAAAAGGTGGAGACCTAATCACATGATATGTCCATGAAAGGTGGAGGTGATAGAGTGATAACATGATAAGTCCACCAAAGGTGGAAATTCTCCAACAACTCCAATGTGGTCCCTAAGTAAACTTAAATAAGGTGTAATTATGACCTAGGACAAGGTACAAAACATTTAATTGCACCAACAAAAAATTATAAGGGTACCCACAAAAAAGCTAGTAAAAGGAGAATCCTCGGATAAGAAACACAAAAAGGACAAGAAAAAGAGAAAATCATTAGATTCTGTTAGGGTAACCCGTAGTGTAGCCAAAAAGAAGAAGAAAGAAAAAGAAAAAGAAAACCCTAGTATAGTTGAAGATGTTATCTCAACTCCTAAGGAAACCCCAATTTTTGAAAACTAGCAGGGAAATTTTGAAGTCCACGAAGGAGACCAACCACTTGAGAAAATGGCTGAACAACCTCAGAGCCTTCTTGAATTTCCACTCCCATCTCCTGAGAAGAAACCTATTCGAGAGTCTTTTGACTCCTCTGAAAAAATTCACTCTCAGTCTGACGAGAGGGAGGCCTCAAAGGAGTATGAGGATGGAGAAATTCAAAAATCTCCCTCTCTATCCCCAATTTTTGAAAGAAGAGAAGGGAAAGAACCAATGATTGAGCAAGAAAAAACCACTCAATTACTAGAGGATGAGGAATCAAAAGAAGAAAATGAAATGGCAAAGGCCATGACTATATCAAGAATTCAGATGGAATTGGAAGAAGAGTGAAGGAGGATTGAATTCCTTGAAGAAAAATAGAGAAGTAATGAAGAAGAATTACAAAATTCTGCTAGTAAAATAGAGCAACTAGAAAAGGAAATGGTTGAGAAAGAGCATACTCTTCAAGGAAAACTAAGTGAGACCACAAAAACCATGTAGCAATTGAGTGTAGAAGCATTAGCTAGGGAAGAGGAAACAATGAGGTTTAGTACAGAGGAGATAGGGAAGCTAACAAAAAATTTGCAGTAGAAGGAGCACCAGATAAGGCAACAATCCCACATGTTGCAGTCATATGAAGCTTCTACATCATTTGCCCCAGGCAGATATGAGATATCTACCCTTAACTACTATTAAATTTAAGCATGAAAATGAGCAATTGAAAAATTAGAATTTACAGTTGGTAAAAGAAAAAGATGAAATGTATGAGAGACTAAAACAAATGATAGAACTATCTTATGCCATGCTATCCATGAGGAAACCTTTAGGGTCTTATGTGAAGGGAAAAAAAATGTAGTATCTAGAGACCCAAGAGTGCGGAATACATTCCCTTAACACTAATACAACAAAGGAGGAGAGCTGAAAAACTACTTTAGATGAACACAATAGTAAAATAGAGAACACAAAAGATTGAGCATTCATAGTTGACACAGGCTATACATGGGAAAACCTTTTCAGGTAAAAAACCCTCCACACAAAGTCAAGACAATTGTATTACAATAAAAAAATAGTTACATACAAATTCAGTCTTCTCTAATCAGCTCACAACAATCACACTAGAATTATTTCACTATTACAATGTCTCTTTTTCAAAAACATACCGTTCAAATTCTCTATCTCATGCAATAATGTACTCGACTTACAAAGTCATATGTTGCATTCAATTCTATAAGTCAACAACCAATCACAAGGTACAATACATTCTGATCCAATCGCACCAATGATCTACCCATACCGATCTTCCTACATCAAGCCACCCAGGCCATAACTTCTTTACCCAAATTGGGTCATGTTCGCCACCCTAAGTCGGCTTGCAATAACTACTACTACGACTTTGGCCTCTAGCCAATTATCACCCTAAAACTAAGCCACGTGTCCGCATCTCATTCACCAATCACATCTATCACTGATTCCAACTCGGTCAAACCAGTCAACGAGCTCATCCAAGCTCTCCACAGTCCTTACCGTGCTACTGCAGACCCCATCCAACCAGCTCGCAGTATGGCGGTAAGCAAACTGAGTTCACCCGAGCTTTGTCACTCCAACCTGCTACACTACCACTGTCGGCTCCAAGACACACCACAGTATAGTGGTAGTCGACTTGGCTGACCATTGGCGGTCTTACCGTGGCCACCGTGGTTAGCCTCTTGGTTGGCCGCGGTATGGCAGTAACCGCCAGCTAGGATGCTGGTAGTTTTACCATGGCCACCGCAGTCAGCCTCTTGGCTGGCTGCAATATGGCACTAATCGCTAGCCAAGATGTTGGCAGTTTTACCACAACCACCATGATCAGCCTCTTGGTTGGCCGCGGTATGGTGGTAACCGCCAGCCAGGGCGCTGGCGTTTTTACCACGGCCACCGTAGTCAGCCTTTTGGTTGTCGCGATATGGTGGTAACTGCCAGCTAAATGGAAAGACCGATACCGCAGCCACCACAGTGAGGAAGTATACTATGTGCGGTATGGCAATAACCACCAAAACCTTCACCGTGGTACCGCCAAAACAGAAAGGAAGACCGTTGCGGTATGGTAGTAAAATTAGAAATGAACATTTTTAACACCAAGGAATGAATGATGGGGCTTCAAGCTGGAAATTGAGACATAGTTTCTCAACAAGCTCCCACTTGGCGAACACTTCTAGCTACCCCCATGGCTTTCAAAAATCACTATCTTTCATAGGCCCCAAGGCCCATCAATTTTGCTCACCATCTAAACTTCTCTATGCTAACCGGCTTTGTCAAAGCATCTGCAGCATTCCTCAAGGTGTCCACCTTTTACAAAATGACCTTGCCATCTTCAACCATATCCCTTACGAAATGATATTACACATCAATGTGCTTGGTCTTGGCATGAAAGGTAGGATTCTTTTCCAAACAAATGGCACTTTGATTGTCATAGTAGATTAAAATCTGTCCAACATTAAATCCAATGTCTAAACACAAATGGTTTAACCAAACAACCTCTTTAGAGGCATGAATTGCAGCCATGTACTTTGCCTTTGTCGTGGATAAAGCAACTACAGCCTGTCGCTTGCTCCACCATTAAGCATGAAAGTGTATCCACTGGTGGATCACCTACTATCAATGTCCCCTGCCTAATCTAAATCAACATACCCATGAATGCTGAGAGCCTTCTGTGATGCAACCAAATTTCCATGGTAACACAGTGCATAATCTGAAGTCCCCTTTAGATACCTAAATACTCTCTTCATAGCATCCCAATGTGATCTTCCCAAATTTTCCATAAATCGTCTTAGAACTCCCACTGCTTGGGCAATGTTTGGTCTTGTACAGACCAGAGCATACATAAAACTACCAACTGCACTTGCATAAGGCACATTGGTCATGTCCTCCATCTCAGTAGCAGATTTTGGACAGTCTTCAATAGACAACTTAGTTCCATGCATGATTGGAACAACAAGTTGCTTGTAGTCATCCATGCTAAACCTCTCCAGAACTGTCTTCACATACTTACTCTAACTGACCCAAATATTTCTTCTTGTTCTATCCCTGGTAATCTCCATTCCAAGAATGTACATTGCTACACCAAGATCTTTCATTTCAAACTTTCCAGACAACTGAGATTTAAGATCAAAAATCATAGTCTTGTTATTTCCAATGAATAACATATCATCCACATACAAGGTAATAACAAGCACACGATCATTCTCAAATTTATAATAAATGCAATGATCAAATTTTGATCTCACAAATCCAATTGACAACACAAATGTGTCAAATTTCTGGTACCACATTCTAGGAGATTGTTTTAAACCATAGAGAGATTTATATAACTTACAAACCAGATTTGTTTTACCTCTTTCAACAAAATGCTCAAGTCGGGACATGTAGATTTCTTCTTCTAGTTCACCATGAAGAAATGTTGTCTTCACATCCATCTGCTCAATTTCAAAATCATACACAGCTGCTAAAGACAAAATAAATCTGATGGATGTCGGCTTTGCTACAAGGGAAAAAATCTCTCCATAATCTATTCCCTCAATTTGAGAAAAACCTTTTGCAACCAACCTAGCCTTATACTTCTCAATACTGCCATCAAGACTTGTCTTATTTTTGAATATCCACTTACACCAATAGGATTTTTCCCTTTAGGCAGTGGTACCAAATTCTAGGTATCATTCTTTTTCAAAGAATCAATCTCTTCATTCATGGCTTCCAATCGGGACTTTGAATCAGTCATGTTGATTGCTTCTTTAACAGTCCTAGGCTCATCAGTGCTAGTAATTAAAGCATAAGCACATTTTGAATCTGATATAGAGAAACCATACCTATTAGGTTGCCTTTTTTCTCATGTAGATCTTCTTAAATACTGAGCTTGTTCTTCATCATCAAAACTTCTAGAGCTGCTTGAGCTCTCCTTAGTCTCAGGTACACCATGCAGCTCTTCCCTTTTAGGAGTTTGGGGAAAATCAACTGCATCCTTCTTCTTGTCACTCTGATTTGTCTCAAGCTGCTAATCATTTCCTGAAGGTTTTAACTCACGAAATAACATGCTCTTGCTATATAAAACCTTCTCAATAATAGGATTCCAAAGCTTGTATCCTTTCACACCAACTCCATAGCTGATGAGAATACATTTGATAGCTTTGTTATCCAATTTAGATCTCTTTTCATTTGGCACATAAACATATGCCTCACAGCCAAACACACGGATATGCCTCAGAGAGGGCTTCTTACCAGACCATACTTCCAAAGGTGTCTTGTCAACAAGTGCAGAGCAAGGAGATCTATTTATTAGATAACATGATGTAGACATAGCCTCAACCCAGAAATTCTGCTCCAAACCAACACCACTCAGCGTACTCCTTGATTTTTCCATTAGCATCCTATTCAACCTTTCAACAACTCCATTCTACTATGGAGTGTAAGGCATGGTCTTATGCCTTTTAATTCCATGATCAGTGCAATACCTTTCAAAATCTGTAGAGTAGAATTCACCACCATTGTCTGTCCTCAAACATTTGATTTTCCTTCCAGTTTGATTTTCTACCAAAGATTTAAACTCTTTAAACTGACTGAACACTTTTGATTTATTTTTAAGAAAGTATACAAATGCCCTTCTCGAACAGTCACCAATAAAAAAAACATAGTATTAGACTTTGATAACGAAGGAACATTAACTGGACCAAACACATCAGAATGAACATAATCCAATATACTAGAACATTTGTGAGGACTAGAATAAAATGGAACACGGTGTTGCTTTCCATAGATACAATGTTCATAAAAATCAAACTCAAGGTTATAGTCATCAAGTCCTTCTACAAGATTTTTATTCTTCAAGGTTAAACCTTTCTCACCAATGTGAGCAAGTCTATGATGCCATAGCATAGTCTTCTCTGCTGGGAGTTTTACCTTGATTTCATTTGCAGCCAAAGAAGAGTCTTTCTCAACAGGTGCAACATTGCATGAATTTACAGAGGCACTGTTACAAAGAACAGGTCATGAATCGAGCTTGTACAAAGTGCCAGTATGGACACCCTTAGCCAACACCATTGCACCTCTAGCCATTTTACAATCCTTACTTGAAAAAGAAACTTCTACACCAACATCATTTAACTTACTGCCAGAAAGAAGATTTTGAGCCAAACCTGGTATGTGAAGTACGCCACCAATACCTTTGACTCTCCCATCAGGAAACTGAATTCTGACTCTTCCTTTGCCAACTATCTCTAGTGTTGAATCACTTGCCAAGTATACCTTTCCATTATCATACTTCTCGTATTTAGAGAACCATTCTCTATTGGACGTCATGTGAAAAGATGCACCTGAGTTAACCAGCCATACATCATCTGATGCCTGAGTTGTCAAGGCTGTTGCAATGAAGGCATCTACATCACTTTGATAAGATTCATTGTTAGAAGCATTCTTCTTCTTCTTCTCCTTGCAGTCCTTCCTGATATGACCAGGTTGCCCACAGTTCCAACACCTCACCTTGAACTTTTTACAGGAGACTTTGATCTCCCTACAGATTTGGATTTTGACTTCTTGTCTTTCTTCTTGCCTTTCTCCTTTGGTCTACCTCGAATAGCAAGAGCCTCTTTGGCCATCTCTAAATACTTCCTCTACATCTCTTCAGATAGCAATGAGGCAACAACGTCTTCCATCTTGAAAGTAGCGGTAGTGCTTCCAATGGCCATCACAAGATGATCCCAACTGTCAGGTAACGAACACAACAAGAGCATGCAACGATCCTCCTCCTCTATCTTTACACCTACAGATGCTAGCTGAGTAACACTCATATTAAATGAGTTCAGATGGTCTACAACAGATGCACCTTCATCCATCTTTAAGGATTACAATTTCTTCCTCAGGAATAACTTATTTACCCGAGACTTTCCCTGATAAATATCACCAAGCTTCTTCCACAATGAAGCTACAGAATGCTCCTCATGAACATTCAGGAGAACAGAATCGGCTAGACTCAGTCTTATCAAACCTCTTGCTTTTCTATCAGCAAGATCCCAAGCTTCTTGCATTGTACTTTGTGGCTTAGTTCCAGACACTACAATCCAGAGGTCTCTATCCACAAGCAAGTCTTCTATCTTGAGTTTCCATAACTCAAAGTTACTGCCATTAAATTTTTCAATGTCTACTCTACAAGATGTACTCGCCATCTCAAACAGAAACAAGTTTCAACAATGCAAGACTCCCACTAAAATAGTATTAGCACAAAAAAATAATATTTCCTAAAAGGATAACACAATGGGCCAAGATCTGATGCCACTTGAAGGGAAAAACAATGTAGGATCTATAGACCCAAGAGTGTGGAATACATTCCCTTAACACTAATACAATAGACATGGAGAGCTGAAAAACTACTTGAGATGAACACAATAGTAAAATAGAGAACCCAAAAGATTGAGTATTCATAGTTGACACAAGATATATGTGGGAAAACCTTTCCAGGTTAAAAACTCACCACACAAAGTCAAGACAATTGTATTACAGTAACAAAATAGTTACATACAAATTCAGTCTTCTCTGATCAGCTCATAGCAGTCACACTAGAATTATCTCTCACTGTTACAATGTCTTTTTTTCAAAAACATACCGTTCAAATTCTCTATCTCATGCAATAATGTACTCAACTTACAAAGGCATATATTGTATTCAATTCTATTAGTCAACCACCAATCACAAGGTATAATACATTCTGATCCAATCGCACCAATGATCTACCCATACCGATCTTCCTACATCGAGCCACCCACGCCATAAATTCTTTACCCAAATTGGGTCCTGTTCGCCACCCTAAGTCGGCCTACAATAATGACTACTATGACTTTGGCCTCTATCCAATAATCACCTTGACACTGAGCCACATGTCCACATCTCATTCGCCAATCGCATTTGTCACCAAGTCCAACTCGATCAAACTAGTCAATGAGCTCATCCGAGCTCTCCACAACCCTTATCGTGCTACCGCAGACCCCATCCGACCAGCTCACGGTATGGCGATAAGCCAACCGAGTTCACCTGAGCTCTGTTACTCCAACCTACCATGCTACCACTGTCGGCTCCAAGACACACCGCGGTACAATGGTAGCCGACTTGGCTGACCGTTGGCGGTCTTACCGCAATCAGCCTCTTGGCTAGCCGCAGTATGGTGGTAACTACCAGCCAGGCCGCTAGCGATTTTACCACGGCCACCATGGTTTTATTGAGGCCACCGCTGTCAGCCTCTTGGCTGGCCATGGTATGATGGTAATCACTAGCTAGGCCGCTGGTAGTTTTACCGTGGCCATCGCATTCAACCTCTTGGTTGGCTGCGGTATGGCGATAACCGTCAGCCAAGCCGCTGGCGGTTTTACCACGGCCACCACAGTCAGCCTCTTGGCTGGCCGTGGTATGGTGATAACCGCTAGCCGGATGGAAAGACCAACACCGCAGCCACCACAGTGAGGAAGAAGAATACATGCAGTATGGCGGTAACCGCCAAACCCTTCACCATGGTACCGCTAGAATAGAAAGGAAGACCATCGTGGTATAGTGGTAAAAGCATAAATGAACATTTTTAACACCAAGGCATGAATTATGGGGCTTCAAGCTAGAAATTGAGACATAGTTTCTCAACATTATGCACTTTTTGTGAGAGAAATATTCCTTCAATGGAAGATAAACCAACTATTACTCAAAAGGAAAATAGATTATGAGAATGATAGAGAATTTCTTGAAGATTTCTTCAATAGCCATCCCATGGTTCAAAATCAAATGTGTGAATACTTCGAACATGAATTTTTAATTGGATATTATCCACAATCATTCCTCAATTTTTTCATAGGAGAAATTCAAATAAGATCTTTTGTTTCTTTGCTACAAAACCAAGTAGAATAGGAAAACAAGGATAGTCAATATAAAGAAGCACAGTTAAAACTTGGGCTACCAATGAGAAATGAAACCCCATGGTCCAGGCCTTTCAGGGCTCACTTCAGAGAATGTATCCCCTATATACATAAGGAGTTTGAATGATAGTATCCAAGTGTTTAGAAGGGTTCAAGAATGACTTCCAATGATAGCATTGACTACAACCAGAGATAGATTCAGGACTATTCCACCACATCTAAGGAGAAGAGAATTGATTTGTCCCAAGAACATCACATGGAGTATAACCAGAATTGGAACTGCGATTGGTATTATTGAAGAACAGGAAAAAAACTAGGTAGGAATGAGGTTTAGACCTCCTCTTATTATTATGCCAGCCCCAACATTTGATGCAGCGCCACAATTCACTAGAGAAAATATGAGAGAGTGGGTGAGATCAGTTGAAAGGACAAATGGATATGCTCATCAAAGGAATTTCTTAGATTATGTGCTACATGATGCTAAGTTTGAAGACTTAATCATTTGGTTGGTAGCAAAGAACAGTGATTTTCCAGATCCTCCACCATGAGGACATGGTTTATATCAAGAGGGGGAGGATGATGAGTTCACAAGAATACTATTTTTATTAAACTTTTTAGATACTCCAAAGACTTTATTATAATATTAATTAACTACTATGGTGGTAGATAATATTTTTAACGTTTACTTGTTTTATGTTATATATGACTAATTGAAGGATATATTAAATGTGATTCTTTTAGTTGTGTTAATAATAGTATCGTTGTACAAATTGAAACATCTGTTATCATGAATGCAATATATCTTTGAGGATTTCATGCAAGAACTTTAATGTTGACTATCAAGATGTGTCTATTAGACTCTTTGTTTATCATTGCTATAATCACACTTCTGAAGGCTCCTGAAAGATCCTAAACTACTCTAATTCCGGATTAGCTTTCTTCACCAATTTTTGAACTACTGCTACAGCTAGAATATTGTGAGATTCTCTGGATAGTTTCAAATAGAGTTTCATTTTCCTTTGTAATTTGTAATTGGTAGTTAGCACCAGTAGTTTGAATTCAAATAAGGGATATTCTTATAAATATCTTTCCTTAGGTTTGTTTTTAGTTAGTCGATATTTTGTTGGAGGTTGTAACTTTTTGGTATTCAGTAATTTGTTTTACTTGCCAATTTTGGCCAATTCGAATGAAAATAGAAGGTTGATCTGAATTACTATGTTGTGATCCCACCAGAGGAAGAGCATAGCCCACTAACCAAAAGGAGGTGATCCTATGTCATTTTCATTTGGTTCATTGAATTTTTTTTCGTTATAATTGGTTTGAGGTTAGCAATTTAATTCTTGTTATCACTATTCAACAATGGCATTTACTTAGATTATCTTATTAATATTTCAATTAGTTAAATTAATTTCACTGTAGAGTAGAATTAGATTAATCATTGCAGCTTTCATTAAGTATTCATTTATAGATGCACATATTTGTAACCAAGCTGATAATCATGATTAATGTAAGGGTAGAGCCGAAGCTAAGCTGGAATGTATTCTTGGGATTTAGTATTGTCATTTCCTAAAGTTAGTGTTTGAATTTTTGCAACATAATTAGCTTTACTGTCTTCCTAACATAAATTTTATTATCTGCAAACATAAATATATTTCTTTATCAGAAACTTTAAATTATGTATTTAGAGTTAGCATTATTTTAAATTTACTTCATAGAATTTCCAATGAGAAAATTTCAATTGAGGCAGGTGACATCTAAGCTTAGTATTTAGGATTAGAATCAATTTAAATAGGAATTAGTTAACCATTAGATAGATCCATCATTAGAGATTAATTCACCACATTCCATTTTTGAAGCACTCCTGAGACCTCCCAAAGGAGATTGACCAAAATCATAGTCATTGTTTATAGCACAAAAACCCCCAACTTGTGGAACACCCCTTATCGCATACTACTCTAAGACACACTTGGTTCGATAAATAAAGAATTAAATGATGGGATTTGTGACATCAACGGCCTCACCCAGTAGTTAGAGTGATGTAATTGAACCTAGAATGATGTATTTGACTACATAATAACATATTTGACACATAGAACAATGTATTTGAATCCCAGATCAACATTATTAATGCTAAATCGATGCATTTGAGAGTGGAGAAAAACAAATAAAAAATCGATTCATTTGAGAGTGGAGTGACACTTTTGATGTCACAATGACATAATTAAAACTTACAGTGACACATTTGGTACCCACAACTCAACACTCTTGATAAGTAATTTGATGCATATGCAAGTATATCAACACATTTGAAATTCACAATGACACATTTGATATTTACAATGACACATTTGATTCAATTAATTGGATTTTTATAACCCTAATATTTGCTAAATTTTTGGAACTAACAATATCTATATAGAATTAGAAAACATTGTGAGAAGAATGGTAAAAATAAGCTATTGCCAAATTTGATGGAGGGAAAAAAATTTCAATTGTTTTGATTTCTAGATTAGTTCACACTTTTTTTGCGCTCTAATTAATGAATTTTATGTCGTGTTTGGTAAGATTCTAGTGGGTACGATCTATCATTGCACTTTTTTCAATCCTAGAGATCAAATCACTTTTAGCCTGCACATGTTATGCACACCCAAGCACTAGCAAAGAATGCTCTTCTCTTGCACTTCATGTGATCCTAAGAGTCAGAAACACTAGTGTCTTTTTTTATTTAGTAGGATGCATGCTTAGGTATTTCATCACCCCAAGGGTGACCTCAACCACATTTATTGATGGGGTATATAAAGGGGGAGAAGGAAATTTGTACCTCTAAGTGTGGCCAATGTCGTTTAAGCCAAGTTACAAGACCCTCAATCCGCTAAGACTTATTTGGTGAGGAGAAGAGGGGATACCCCCCTTGTCTCAAGAAAGGAACATTGTTAGAACCACTACAAACCATTTTTATTTAGAGACCTAAGACAAGTGGTTATTAATCTAGTGTGGTGCAAGGTATAGTATCATTCCTGAAGTTACTCAACATGTACCATCCTGAGGAATGAGAATTTATTTAGAGGTGTAAAAGCATACAAGGGAAGGAGGAAGGTGAGCCCTTGTGTTAGTCAAGACTTGGCTATTCCCTCTTGAGAGTGGAACATGCATCAACATAATCTTATAGTATTTAATTACTTGGGTCCACACTAGTGTGACACACCCTTAATACTAGCTAGGCTATACTTTTTGGCATGTTTCTATTGTGAAGACCTGTGAATACTAATCATAAAAGACCTTGGATTAAATTCTCTAATATTCTCTACTATTTTTTTTCTTTCCAATCAAAACAAGTCAAAATTAGTCTTACAACTTGTCAAAATTAGTCAAACCCTAGTAAACTTTAAGCTGCATAGAATTGCATATTTAATTATTATTGGGATGCATTTCTATTTTTATAGTGGTGTTTTTTATTATCATTTAGCAAATCTTATTATCCTTTGATGCATTTTAAATTCACATTGGCACATCTAATATGTAGACTAACACTTTTGACTATAATTTGATGCATTTGATCTAAACTAGTTATGTTAGTCTAAAATTTACAATGACACAAATGAAACATCAACACATTTGAGAGTGAAGCAACACTTTTGATGTAACAATGATGTAATTGAAACTTATAGTCACACATTTGATACCCACAACTCGACGCTCTTGATAGGTAATTTGATGCATATGCAAGTATATCAATGCATTTAAAATTCATAGTGACACATTTGATATTTACGACACATTTGATTCAGCTAATAGGATTTTTCTAACCCTAAAATTTTCTCAATTTTTGGAACTAACATATCTTTGTAGCATTATTAAATGCTAGGAGAATATTAGTAAAAATAGACCATTGACGAATCTAATGCAGGGAAAAAATTTCAATTGATTTGATTTCTAGATTAGTTCACACTTTGTTTGGGCTCTAATTAATGAATTTTATGTCATGTTCGGTAAGCTATAGTGTGTATACTCTCTCCTTGCACTTTTTGCAAGCCTAGAGATCAAAATCACTTTTAGTTTGCACACATTATGCACACCCAAGGATTAATAGCAAAGTATTCTCTTCTCTTGCACTTCATACAAACCTAATAATCAAAAAAACTGGTATATTTTTTATTTAGTAGGAGGAATGATTATGGATTTTATCACCCCAATTATGACCTCAACCACATTTACTGGTGGAGTATATAAAGGTGAATAAAAAAAGTTGCACCTCTAGGTGTGGCCAGTGTCATTTAAAACAAGTTACAAGACCATCCATCTACTAAGACTTATTTGGTGAGGAGAAGAGGGGAGACCCCTTGTCTCAAGAATTTTTAGATAGGCACATTGCTCATAGAACCACTATGAACCATTTTTAATTAGATACCTAAGACTAGTGGATATTAATCTAGTGTTGTGCAAGGTACAATATCATTCCTAAAGTTACTCAACATTTACCATCCCGAGGAGATATAAAAACCTACAAGGTAAGGAGTAAGGTGATCTCTTGTGCCACTATAGACCTAGCTATTCCCTCTTGAGAGTAGAGCATGCATCAACATAATCCTATGATATTTAATTACTTGGTCCCACACTAGTGTGACACACCTTTAATACTAGCTAGGCTATACTTTTTGGCATGTTTTTATTGTGAAGACCCATGAATATTAATCATACCATACCGTGGATTAAATTTTATACTATTCTCTATTATTTTTTATCTCTTTCCAATCAAAACAAGTCAAAAAAAATCTTACAACTTGTCAAAATTAGTCAAAATTAATCAAACCCTAATAAAATTTTAGCTAGAATCAAAGAATTGTATATTTTACTATTAGTATGACACATCTATTGTTAGAGTGACACATATGATTATCATTTAGCATATCTTATTATCCTTTGATGCATTTAGATTCACATTGGCACATCTAATTTGTAGACTGATGCTTTTGACCATACTTTGATGCATCTGATCTAAACTAGTTATGTTAATCTGAAACCTATTTTTTCACGTAATGATACATATGATAGTATAGTGACACATTTGAAACCTATAGTGACTCTTTTGATAACACAGTGATGCCTTTAAAACCATCAGTGACACATTTGAAATATAGATTAATGCTTTTGACAATACTTCAATGCATCTAATATCTATATTGACACACTTGATACCCATTGTTAGCAAGAAAACTAGGGGAAACACAAACCAAATTTCTAATCCCAAAGTAATTTTTGAGTGCTATATTTTATACCCCAAACTCAATAATCTAAAGGAAGTAATGGTTTGATTCAAACAAAGGATTAGCTAACCAATTATATATTCAAAGAATACCAAATAACATCATACAAGTAGAATTCTGATAATAATTATATTAATCATATCAATGGAGTACATTCATATATCTTCCCCTATACTATGTACATATTTCTCTACTTCTTACATATATTATTTCACACATACTTTCTTGATGCAGGAGCATCCATGGCATTTGGCAATCCTATATCAAACAAAAAAAGAGGTTAGTTTTTGGTTGAGAATTTTTGGATTTTTGAATAATTTGATTTTTGTTGGAATTTAATTATGGGGGAAAATGATATACTTTTAAATAATTAAACTTGTCTATAAAATATCCTTTGCACATTGAAGTTAGCTAGTGGGTGAAAAAGAAAGAATAGTAGTTTTAAAAACATTTATTTGCAAAATATTTAAATGGAAATATGAGGTATTGGGAATTGAATAAGGAATTTTTAAAACACTTAATGTTTATCCCTAAAAATTATGGATTGGAGAAGTGGGTGCCCAAGATAATTTTTCCTTCTCGCCTTTTCGAAAGTCAAAAAGAAGGGGAGAAAGAAAACTGAAAAAGCCTATCTTTGTGAGGTTGTTCTGAGTGGGTTTTAATAAGTTTTAATTATATTTTGAAGTCTCATTTTTGTAGCTAAAATAATAGGTGTGCCATATTGGAGAAGGAAAAATAAAGAAAATGAAATTAATTCCTTGATAGGGTAGTGGAGAATCAACAATTCATGAAACAAGGAAAGAGTTTCGAAGGAGATTTTTTTTGAAGGAAGAAAAGTGTTGGGCATAGTTTTCTCTAGAGAATAATTTTGTTGTTTTTTTTTTTGTATTTTTTGGACTGATTAGAACAGTCCATGAAGTTTTCAGAGTCATAGGTTGAAGATATAGAAGTTTTAGGTGGTGTAGAAGAGCTGGAAGATGATCAGATTTCAAGAATACATATTGTTGAGAATATTTTCTCTTTAAATGTATTTACTTTGCATATATGATGAATGTAATAAGTTTTTTTTCTTCATATAAGTCCTTTGATGACTGAAAACCCCTTTGTAATCAGATTTTATTAACATAGAAATTCATTGGTTCCTTGTGCAAACAAATTTTCTAAATTTTATTTACAATCTCTCCTTTTGTTTTACAATCATTGTAAGGAAATTAGATAGGGTTTTACGAGTTTAGAACCCCTCACTACATTAGTGGTATCAGAGCATGTGTGTGTGCTCTTGAGAGGCTGAGTTTTTTTTCATCAATGGTATTAGAGTAGGAGTTCTTGAGTGTACAAAAAGAGCACCAAACATGAGGCAGTTTGCACCAAGACCTATGGTTGGGTGTGTGTGATTTGTGTGGAAAAATCATCGAATTTGAGGTAGTATATACTTGAAAGGTTGAATATTGAGAGTGTGTGGAAATTTTTTGAAGAAATGGAAAATAAGAAAGACAAAAAAAAATTCATAGTTGTGTATGCACATGAACATGAGGGAGAGAATATTGCAAAAGTATGCTTTGAGGATAACATAAAGGAAGATGGTGAGATTGTAACGGTAGATGAGAAGAAAAAATAAGGTGCAACAATCCAAAAGGAAAATTATGTTTCAGAAACATGCTTGGGTGAGAGCATGGAAGAAAATGAGAAGAGTGAAGAAGATAAGTTTTTGGAAAAAATTGGTTGAATTTGGAGGAGTACCAGAAGTGGGCATTGAGGAGATTGTTGTCAATAAAGTTGTAGCAGTTGAGGTTGTTGCATCTAAAAAAAATTATGTAGTGATGTATCAGGATCCAATGTTCGATAAGGAACCTAATGAAGACAAAGAGTTTCTTGAGGAAGAGATCACAAAGATAGAAAAAAAAATTAGTGCAACAACAGAGATAGTAGCATTCAACAGTGAGGAAGATGTTGTGACAAAAGAATTCATTGAGGTAAAATCTAATTTTTATGAGTTTTATAATGTTAAATTTGTAAAGGATTTTCATTATGATATGAGAAAAGAGTTAGAAAATAAAAAGGATTGTGAAGATTCAGAGTGGCATATAGATGTATACTTCCAGGTAGAGGCTATAGAGGAAGCTACAGGAGGAACTTGGTGGAGGTGGTTAGTTTGTGGTGGGTTGGATCCCACGAAGAAGGAAAAGAGGAAAGAAGAGATGTGGAAAAGGAGGATGGTATATGGTGGAATTGATTCCAATTTAGAGAGGTTGAGTACAAAGAAGAGTTGTCAAAGGAGGAGGATGCTTATTCTGGCTAGGTGTTGGAAGATAAGGAAGAAGAACAAATCAAAGGTATCTATTTCAGCAATGGATTTTGCTACAAATTTCTTGCAATCTAAAAGGGTGGTACTACCACTCAACTCCATTTTGTGAATCTAGATTCACAAAATCTTCCTACCTTGGGTGTCTAATGTAGGAGTATCTAGGGGTACCAAGCAATCCTGCACACCCAAAAAAAAAATTGTTTTGTTTTCTTGATTTTTGGTGTGTTGTTGGTTTTGTAGGCATGTAACTTTTTTCCCCTTCTCATCATTAAAATTTATTCTTGGGAGCCAACGTCCCATGCCTAATGTAAATTATTTTTTATTTATTTGTAACTACCAAGAATAAAGAAGACTAGAGAAATTAATGATTGTAGGTAGTGCTTGGCACTTGGGAGTGGAGGTGTTGGAATAAGATAATGGAGGTCATTTTAGGTAAATTTCTAGAATTTTCTTGGTAAAACCATTGAAGAGGCCAATTGCATGAATTACCATGCCAAGAATGGAAGAGGCAGAGGTTTGAATGGCATTTTGGGGAGAGGGAGATTGTCAGGGTCATAACTGTGAGACCCAGTCTCAGTAAAATGGCCATAAATTTCTCATTTCAAAATGAAATCAAGAATTTCAAAATGTTCTCAAAATTTGGGAAGGAGGCGCACAAAACCCAGAAATTTTTTTAGAAGATTCAAAAAATGAGGGAGCAGTGATAGACAGAATGTGACAGGTTTTAAAAAAAATTATGCAAGAAAAAGAAGAAGAGGGTAGCATGGAGTTCAAGAGAAAATGTATGAAGAGATTTGGGGCACAAAAAGGAATCTACATGAAGAGCCTGTTGAGTAGATTTGAATCCTTTATGTATTGAGAAAATTATGTAATTGTTTCAAGTTTATTGAATGCAAGAAAAAAAATTGAATGTGTTTACATTTCTTTTGGTTTTATGAGTTGTTTTTATTTACAGTAGAGATTGTGTTGCATTTTATGTTTGTGAGCAGCAGTGGTATCAAAGCATGCGTGTGTACTCTTGATAGGTTGAGTTTTCTTTCATCAATTCTTATACATATTTTTACATATATCTTCTTTCTTACATCTCTCTTACACTATTATTGAGATATTTCCTTATATAGATATCTACATGATGGGATGTGAGCCATCTATCTTATCCCTACCCTAGATGGTATCTTTTCAATCTTATGGTCAATAAGATATTTGTAGAAAGATATAGTAGGATTATCTTAGTAGTGACTGAATTTTTTCTCTTTCCTGCCAACATCATCCCCTCTTTCAAAATTTTAACTTGTCCTTAATTCAACACTACTCTACTCTATTGTAGTATGATAGTGTCTAAGGCGTGCTCCATTTATAAAGGACTATAATATAGTACCACCTAATGCTCTTATTTGTATTGATTTGGATCTAAGAATTTCATAAATTTGATAAGGGCCTAGCCATCTAACTTTTAGTTTAACTTACTTTTAAAATTTTCTATCATAGAGTAATACCATATCATCACCCTTGAATTTTTTAGACCTTATTTTTTTATTGTTTCATGCTTTCTATCTACATCTTTCTATTATCCATAGATGGTGTGCCACCATTTTCCTTGCTTCATCTAGTTTATTGAGTTCTTCTAGGTGATGTATTATGAATTCCTTGTTAGTGAGTCTTAAATTCAGTGCGGTGTGGAGATTATGGACCATGAACTTTAGGGGTAGGTTGACCTCCATTTCATAGAAGAGATCAAATAGAGTATGCTTGGTGGTTTTTTTGTATGTAGTGCAGTATACCAAGAGCACTACAAGAATTTTTATGTCCCAGTTGGTCCTATTTCTATCACATATTGGTCAGAGTCGTTCCTATAACCTTATTCAATGCTTAAATTTCCCCATTTTCTTATGGATGGCATGGTGTGCTGCGATTATGGGTGGTCATGAAATTAGCAAGTAATTCCTTTATTATCTTATTGAAAATTTGTTTTCCTTGATCGTTGGCTATGCTCAATGGACACAAACATCTAGTAATTATGTAATGGTAGAGAAATCTGATTGTGGTATATATGGTGAAATATTTTATTGGTTCAAATTTGGCCCATTTAGCTGAGTAATATATATTGATGATAGTAATTATAGATTTGGATAGTTTCATTAGAGAGTATATAGGTCCTATGAAGTCAATATCCCACTTCGTAAATGGGATTTGTGCTAATACTAGCTAGAGTGACATTTCTTCTCGACCAGTAGGTCACCCTATTTTTTAGTAGATATCATAGTTATTTGTATACTTCTTAGCATCCTTATATATACTAGGCCACCATAATCTAGCTAGTAGTATTTTTTTGGCAGTAGTGTCTCCATAATTATGTCCCCCTTCAATTCCTTCATGTTCTTCCCTTAATATTTTTTCTTGTTCATGTTCATAGACTACTCTCCAGAGAATTTTATCTCTCCCCTTTTTGTATAATGCTCCCTTGATTAAGGTAAAAGGAAGTGATTTCCATGGTAATAATTATTTATCATGTGTTGTTATATTAGTGGCATATTGAACTATAGATAGTAATTGAGCTACATCATGAAATTCTTTTGGTACCATATTTATTAGGAATAAGTGGGTTCCTGGTAAGTCATCTTCCTTAGCCTCCTAAAGTTCTTCACCTATATCAATTCTAGATAAGTAGGTGTGACCTTGATTATTCTTCCCTAGTTTTACCATTATATTAAAATTAAATTCTTGAAATAACAGTAACCATTTGCATATTCTTCCTTGTATCATTAGTTTGTTTAGTAGAAATTTCAAAGGCTCATAGTTATTATAAAATGTGAATGGTCTAGATAAGAGATAGTGGTAGAATTTTTGTAATGCATAGACAATGGCTAAGGCCTCTTATTTAGTGGTAATGTATTTCTCTCGACTTGGGAAATTTTTTAGTTGGAAAAATAAATTTTATGATCCTTATTTCCTTGTGGTTGGGCTAGAATTTCTCCTATTTCTATTCTAGAAGCATCCACATGGACATGAAAAGGTACTGACCAGTCTGGAAACATTAAGATAAGGGCTTCTGATATTTTTTGTTTTAGTTTTTTGAATGATTTTTGATACTATTCAACCCATGTGATTGCTTTATTAGTTTTATTTTTGAGTTCTAATAGAGCTGATAAGGTGGCATATCCCTTGATGAGTTTTTTGTGATAGCTATTATAGCCTAGGAATGTCTTAACCTCTATTGTTGTTTTAGGTAGTGGTAATGTCAAAAATTTAAGTAAATTTTCATTGGATATATAATTAGTCCTTATTTACATATGTTGTACCCTAGTAATGTCCCAAAGGGTACCACAAAAATGCATTTCTTAATATTAAGGGATATTTTCATATTTTTTCATTTTTCTAGCATAGTTCAGAGTGACTGAATGTGGTTCTTGACTAAGCCATACACTATTCAATCATCCAGATATACTTCTAATAATTCATGGATAAAATCCTTAAATTTATTCACCATAATTCTACTAAATATTGTTGGTAAATTTTTTAATCCAAAGGGCATTATAGTATACACAAATGATCCCCATTCTATGGAAAATGTTGTTTTAGGTTGGTCTTCTTCCCTAATCTAGACTTGGTATTATTCAAAGAACCCATCAATGAATGGATATATTTCTCTCCCTGTGATGGATTCAACTATGTCCTCCATGAAAGGATTAGGAAAGGGGTTGTTGACAAGAGAAATGGGGAAAGTGCATTTGACAGATCTGTATCACAAAACTCCTTATGTAGTTTGTTTATACCCAGATGATATATTAAGAGAAACAAGAATGTGTTTTATTAATCTAGAAGGCATACACATCACATAACATTGTATCATCAAGGAATATATCCATACATCCATTACACACATATGATATCCTTATAATTCCTTATTTTATATCATAAGTAGGTACAAAAGGTGGGTCTTAGTCTCTGATCCAGTATATATAGTTCTCTATCTTTCTATCTTATCTCTCTTCTCCTCTCATCTATCATTTAAATTACATATATACATGTATTATCTTGAAGGGACATGACTCCTAACTATAGCTAGTGCCTTTTCTCGGTATTGTGAAGCTTTACCAATAACTTGTGATGTGTTTTGTTGTTACCCTTAACTTGCCAACATCATCCCCCCTTTCAAAATGATGTTTTTTCCTCAAGATAGGATGCACAATTGAGAAAGAGATGCTAGTATTGTATCTTCAATCTAGCTAATGTAGAAGTCCAATGTGTCTATTCTTGCAGGCGTGTACCTCTTTATACTTGGATCTATGCTAGTGTATGTTCTGCCTCTCGTAGTGTGCCTATCTATCCTTAGACCTATGCTAGTATATTTGTATTCCTTTAAAATGAGTTAGAGGAATCTCAACTTGTTACTAATAGACTCCCTTAATTATTTTATTTTCTCTTTGACTAGCTCCCTTTAAGTATGGAGATGTTCTAGCTAAATGTGAATATTTTCCATGTGATCCCTTGTAGTTCTGGTTGTATCCTATAATGGATCATAGGCCACCTATGCTATCTAATCCTTAATTTGAATGATTTAGTTGTGGATGTTTGTTGTATTAGGACACTGTAGGTAGAATTAGTATATCACCCCAACCTATTTAATGCTAACTCTGGTTTTTTTAATTTGTTGTTCAAGTTGGGATTGCATGGTAGCAAATCTTCTAGTGAATATATTTGTTTGCTTCTTTAACATCTTCTCTTGGGCCTCTTTGATGATGTTAGCCTTTATGGAGGTAAAATCGGCTTGCAGATTATCCGCTAGTTGCTTTAGTTGTTGAGGTAATAGGAGTGAAGTATCCCATAAAAGATGGGGAATGGCATTTTGTAGTGTGAGCACCACATCCTTCAATTGTTTAGAATTTTGTAAATGCTCCTTAAATAATTCCTATCAAGTGTTTACATGGAAGATGTCCCCTAATTGTATCTTATGTAGGGGTGAAATGCTAATTAAGTTTACTTGGGACCCCACCAATGGCACTTGTAGTAGCTACAAAGATGGTGTCGGTTGAATTTGTTGTTGTTGGGCCACAAATTTTTTGACTACAGAGATAGTATTGAAGGGTGTAGATACTTCTCTAGAATCTTCCTTGTTCTTCTCTTCTTCTCCTTCAGAGCCCTCTTCCTTTTCTTTTTGTCTCTCTGTATTATCTCTCAGACTAGTCTCAATTTCTCTAGGGGTAGTAGCTTCTGAAGTCAGCCCCTTGCCTTGCTCTTTTTCCCTTGTCATTTCTTCATACAACTTCTGGGTGGTGTCCTATGTTTCCTTCCAGATGGCCTCCATGTCCTCTGGATCATCCATCATGATTTTTTCAACCTATTGTTTGGTTCATAGCTCTTATGCTTGTGCTTGTGCCAACACTTTCTTTTGTTCCTATATAAGTTTTAGGATAATTGAGGATATTGCTTGCTCCTTTATTTATTCATCCCTTGTGAGGACCTTATCCCATTTTTCCCTTACTATCATACCAATTTCTTTTGGAATTTCTTTCATTGCCTTTTCAAAGCCTTTATTGGAATGTTTTACATATCACACCAAGATTTGAATTAATATATCTTTATTTTCTTCATTGTAATCATTGTACATTTGGAGGAGTTGTGGTAGCATTCCATGGTAAATATTAGAATTATAGGTTTCCAATGCGCTAATTAATTCTTGAGGTTTCTCTAAGGATTGTTATTTTGGGTTCATCTCTGGTGTCTTTGGAGCTGCCTTTGATTGATCTAGTTTATATAGTGGGGTGGTGTTGGACCTTGTTGTTCTTCTTTTGGAAGGTTCTGATTGTGCTATAATAGCCACAACCTATTTGAATCCTCCTTCTAATATGCCTCATTTCTTATAGAGTTTTCTTTTGTTCTTCTCTACATCCTCCTTGGTTTCTTGGCCAATATTTCTATCCATGACTTCCTTATATGTCTTGAATATTTTTATGGGGGGATCCTTGGGGTGTCACTCGAGCAAGTGTTTTGTATATGATCTATCTCTTAGCTAGATACTTCATATGATAATGTTGGAATCCAAATAGTATGAGGTTAGACTACCTCCATATATGTGTAGTCTTTGTCTACCATGAATGTTATAGTGTTGGTGCATTATTATGTAGATGCATAGGGGACCCTTTCCCTTAGTTGAATTTGTTCCTAGAAGTTTTGAAAAATCCCCAGTATGCTACTTTGTATGATTGTTGGTCCGGGAACTAGTGGATATGATATTTGATTAGTGTTGTGAAAGTTTGGTTGAGTTGTTAGACCTTCTCTTTAAAATGTGGTTTCTCATTTAGAAAATAAAACATCAAACAAATAAGAAGTGTACCATACTATAAATGGTGCTTGGAGTTCCTAATTTTCTAGATGTTTTCCAATAGTTCCTCCCTCAAGACTTCACACAAGTCAAATTCCTTACCTTCTACCACCATTTGGTAGGAAGTGTGAATGGCAGTGGCGATTGTAGAGTTCTCTTTGTTGGAATAATAGATGTTATAGGCAATGCCTATTTTGACATACCAAACTCTACAATTTGTGATTTTTTCAGACACAAACTATTGTCAAAGGTAGCTCCGATCAACTTTTCTACCTCACTATTCTTGATGGTCTTTTTGGTCAGAATTCCACCTACCATTTTCAACCTTGATACCACATGGATGGCTTCTTTGTAATTGTGTAAGGCTTATAGAGGTACACAAATTCATCATGCGTCTAGCTTAGCATGATTTGAACCCATGCATACTCATCACAAAAATTTAGGTAATATTTCCATATGTCAAGATTCTTTTGCAAAATATTTATAGAATTTAGTTTGTAGGTTTTTTCATCATCCTCTAGTAGCTTGTATCAGAGGTCCTCCAACTTTTTGTGGCTAATTTAAGCTATTTGTTCATGGATTTACTTTTGAACATCATCTGAGTAGATGACATTGTGGGGTACTAACAAGAGTTATCCATCTTTGTCATTTTCCATTGACTTGTAGGGGTACCTTTTGAATGTGTGTTTGGGCTTCTTAGAGACCTTTACTACTATAGAAGTAGCCATTTTAGCATAGGGAGGATTGGTGGGATTTTTTCAAGGTTGTGAAATTCTCAAAGGACGCTTAATGAAACTTAGATTATGAACACAATTGTGAGTACTGGGGTAAAAATAGGTATTATATAGAGTTGGGTTAGTGGGTTATGATTTGTGATAGGGTGATAGTTGGTTATTAAATTATCTTCTTAGTTCACGGGTTTTTCAAGCCATTAGGTTGATTTGACGAGTGGATTTTACATTTTTTATTTTAATTTTCCCTATGGTATAACTATGGTACATACTATACATTGGGTGTTTTATGGTTTGATATTCTTCAATCTTGTGACAGGTGATCATTTTTTAGGCTTGCTCCATTAATGTGCCCTACTACGAGCGTGTTGTCCAATTTTCCTATTTTGACTGCTCTAGATTTGATTATGTTGTGAAAGTAATATGGTCCTAGCCACCAAATCTTTATCTTGCCTTTATTTTTAATTTTTATATTGTACAACACTAGATCCCTTGTCATGCCATGTCTTTTTCCTTTACCTTTCTAACTGGCGATTGTATATTGCAATTTGTTAAAATTCATCTAATTTTTCCAAATATTCTATTTTTTATCAAGGATTGATCCTCTTCTAACTACAAAGTTAGTGCAATACATGTGTTAGGGATTATGAAATTCATGGGTGTTGTCACATCTAGGCCATATACCAACTGAAATGGTGCAAACTTACAAGTTCTATATAGGCAATGTGATATGCCCAAAGTACCATAGGTATCTTTACATCCCAATCTATTTGGTTATCGCACATCTTAGTGAGTGCTTTTCCAATTATTTTATTTAACACTTCACTAGCTCCATTAGCTTGTGAATGGTATGGGGAGCTTTTATTATGTGTTACTATAAAGTTTTGTAGTAACTTCTTTATCATTTTGTTTAAAAAGTGTTTACCCTCATCATTGATTATGCTTAAATGGAATCCATGTCTAGTGATGATTTTTTCATATAAGAACTTCACGACAATCTTTGTGGTGCAATCTCTAGTTGGTTTCACTTTTTCTTATTTTGTTAGATATTCCACACTGATTATAATGAATCTAGATTTTGATTGCTTTGTCAGAGGGTCAATTAGCCCTATGAAATCTATCACCCACTTCTTAAAAGGATTTTGGGCTAATAATAATTTTAGTGACATCTCATCTCATGTGGTAGGTCTCCCTAACCTTTGGAATATATTTCATCCTGTACACATCTAAAAATGGTCATGGTTGATTGAACCTGTTAATTAATTAAATATGAATTATTTAATTAATGTTGTTAAGTCATCTACATATAAATAAATTTAATTATTTATTTATATTGTTCATATCTTAATTCTTCTAATTTAATTAAATAAATAAAGTTTATTTAATTAATGCTACCTTCCTCTTAATTAATTAAATAGATTTTACAATTTATTTACATTAATTATCACAAGTTTAAATTTCAAATTTAAATGATATTCTTCTTTCCACACTCAATTAAATACTTTCGATATTTAATTAAATCATTTTCCAAATTCCCACTCCTCTCACAAAAATTAAGTATTCTTAATATTTAATTAAAAGGTTTTTTCTTTTCTCACATAATTAAATATTTGCAATATTTAATTAAAGTCTTTTCATATTTCTTTCACACATAATTAAATATTTATTTATTTAATTATGAGAGACACCTTTCAATTGTCTCTTCATTTTCTGTCTCTCAGAATTCCACCTTCTTTTCAAATTCTCAATCTCTCACCGTTCATTTCAACAAGTTTGAACTCGACTATCGATCTTGGCCAATCAAATTCCTACCTTCAAAAATCTATAAATACAACCCTTTCATGAGTTGAAAAGGACCTCGAATCTCAGATTTTCATGCATAGTTACTATAGTCGCATCTTAGCATTCATAGCATTTCAATTCAATATCTTAATATTTTAGATGCATATGCATTCTTATTAATCTCATTCTCTCAAGCTGCCATTCTACAAGATGTTGTTTTAAACAAACTGAGAGCAAGCATCTTGAAACGAATCCTTGGAGATAGAGGACAATGGGATGAGTTTGAAGAAACTGTGGTTTAGAGTTTGCATTTACTTTCTTTAATTTAATTTCTTCAATCTAATGTTTCATTGGTGTATTAGTTTAGATTCAATTTGATTGACACTTTCTAACATACACATTTTTGGTGCCCACCGTTGGGCCAAGGCCCGCATTTAATTTCTCTTTTTACAGATTTTCCTTGCAGGTGACGGGTAAAAATCATGTTTTAGCACATACGAGTCATGGTACGGTGCATACGAAGACTGTTTTGGTGCATATGATGACTGTTTTGGCGCATACATGACCTGTTTCAGTGCATACATGAACTCTTTCAGCGCATAGACACTCTGTTTCGTGCATCCCTGTGAACTCTTTCGATGCATTCATAACCTGTTTTGGCGCATATGACGACTATTTTTGGTGCATCTACGAGATCTTTCGGTGCATACATAACCTGTTTTAGTGCATGCATAACCTATTTCGGTGCATACATCTTCTGTTTCGGTGAATACAGTTGTAAAAATTTAAAATACTTATTCTGACGCAATCTGCAGACAGGATTTTTCTGATGCTATTTTTAATAGAATGAACCAATCCTAGGGTAGACATTTAAATTTGAATTAACCAATCCTAGGGTAGACATTTAAATTTGAATTAACCAATCCTAGGATAGTCAAAAACATAATTTTCTTTTGGTTAAAATGAACCCCGTGTTTTTAGTGAAGCAACATCTTCACTTAGAATAGAAAATTTGTCAATTTGGGATTTAAAATTGAACCATTATTTGCTTGTTGTGATTGTAGGTAATAGGTCTATGCTCTCCCCTTAACTTGGTGATCAAAATACCAGACTTACCTTTTATTTTCTGTAATTCAACGCTTTATTACATCCTTTAGAAGGCCTGCTCTTGTGGGAAAAAGTAATCACCCAAGAGGAACAACCTAAGTGGGAACACCTAAAGCCAAGGTTTCCAACCCACTTTAATCAAAAGCAAGTTGTTGATGAAAATCCAACTTGATAGTAGTGTGCAGGATAACCATCCCCAAAACCTTTGTTCTAAAGGTTGGGAGGTCTCTCGAGGGACTATAACTATTTGCCACACTGAACGGATACCCTTACTATGAACCATAGTGCAGAAAGCCAACCGTGTCAGTATTCAAACATCATTTTAATCACGGTGCAAGGGGAAGGAAGAATCTGCCCCCAAGACACTCACCATATAGTCGCCACGGATTGTTTTCTCAAGGGATTCGGTATCCACTTCCATCACTTTGAGTACGCACCTAGAAAAGACAAAAACACGGGCGCCCTCTAGGGGGTGACAAGGGTGTGTGAGTCGACGCGATTTTAAGCTGTGGATTGTGATTACTTTGATGACCTATTTGACAAATTAAGAGTGAGTCTGACTGAAGTGCTAATGTTGTTCAAAACCTGTGGAAATCTCAAGAACATACACTCTTTGTTTAGATTTTAGGATTAACAAAACAATTGTCTACTTCTATGCTGTGTTTTTCACATTTAAATCAGATTAAGATCATCCAAAACAAGAAATTTTTTATCAAACTTTCAAAACATGTCAGTCTCTGAGCTGATTTAGCGCATTCAATCTCTGTTTCAACGCATTTGTGCTCTATTTTAGCTCATCTGTGCTCTGTTTCAGCGCATCAATTCTCTATTTCAGCGCATTCGTGCTTTGTTTTAGCGCATTCAGTCTTTGTTTTGGTGCATATGTACTCTGTTTTAGCGCATTTGTGATCTGTTTCAACACATCTGTGCTCTGTTTCGGCACATTTGTGCTCTGTTTTAGCTCATTTGTGCTCTGTTTTAGTGCATTTAGTCTCTGTTTTGGCACATCTATTTTCTAAGCCTAGGTGATTTTCTAGTTTTCAGAGATCAAGTCAGCATATTCATCCTTCTTATATTCCCCAAACTGCAATCGCATATACTACTCATCCAAATCAAATTTTGCAATAGAGAACTCAATCACATTAGGCATCTACAAAATTCATCTTTCTACAAAGCTAAGATCAAACTTCACAAAGTGCAAAATCACCTTTATTTTTCAATCTTTGGTTTAATTCCCACAAACAAGATTTTCATCCTTTCACTCAGGGAATCATGAGCTAAAGATTAAGAATCTTTTAAGTCATAGAATCTTCATTCTATCCTGACTTTCATCACCATTGCACTATTTCATTCCTTTGATCAAATTTAATAGGATTTGAGTAAAGCTTATGCCTGTTACCATGAGATCTCGAAAGCACGTAGAAAAAGATGAAAGTATAGTGAGAAAAATGGGTGATAATAGTGAGAGGGGGGAAAACCCCTTTAACGCTTATAATATGGAAGAATTAACTGAAGAGAAACATCAAGAAGCAGAACAAGATCCTCAATTCAATACTCTTATGGAAAGGATTTTAGAAAGAAACAAGGAAAGATACTTCCTTTCTTTAGCTATTCAAGGAGCTAAGTTACCTACTGATTTTGACATGGAAGGGATTAAAGAAAATCCTAAAACTTCTCTTAACGATTTTAGTGCCCTTACTCAACAAATTAAAGAATTACAAGGGAAAATTAAATAAATGCAAGGGGGAGCACCAAAGAAGTATGTTTTGGAATAAATATGTCCTTATCCATTTGATGGAAATCTTTTAATGATACCTTTTCCAAAACATTGCGAAATCCCTAAGTTTGATAGGTATAATGTGAAAACTGACCCCATTGAGCATGTAAGGGATTTCCAAAATATGAGCTTAGAATTCGCTCATGAAGACACCTACTTAATACGGTTGTTTCCACGAAGTCTCAGTGGACAATCCATGGAGTTGCTTTCAAAGATCACTCCCCCCATCAGAACCTTTGAAGAGTTGATAAATAAGTTCATATCGCAATAATCTTACAACATCCAACACCAGATAACTATGCTTGATCTTTGTAAGATAAAACAAAAAGTAGGGGAATATTTCACTACATTTTTGCAAAATGGAGAAGAACGTTTGCTAGATACTCTTTTCCTATTCTTGAAAAGGAAAAAATGGAAATCTTCATCGATAGTCTTAATCAAGAAATGAGTTACAGACTAAACCTTCATTGTCCTCCATCATTTAAAAAATTGATTGAAAACGCGATTACTATTGAAGGTGCATTGATCAAGCGTGGAGTTCTAAAAGTTGATAAAGAAGGTTCAAATTCGTACAACAACAACAACCATAGTAACAACAATGACAAGTCACGATTTTGGACTCAAAATAAAAATGTTGTAAATGATGGGGTAGTAGGTGCTAACAACGTGAATACGAAGCCCGCTGTCCTTAATGTGTCAAGTGTTCAACGTAACAATAATACTGGACATTCTAGCACCCAAGGTAATGTTTCTAATCAAGGAAACACAACTAACACCCATGGAAATAATTTTGGCAATAATCAAAATTCAAATGTGCCTAGACCATCATACTTTTCAAATCGACAGAGTTTCACTCCCTTGGGCCAATCTTTGGAATCCATTCTCAAAGAATTATTGAATCAAAACACTATTACATTGCCACCACAAAGAGACTATGAACCTCAAGTTAAACCACCATCATGGAATGACTCACACTTTTGTGATTATCATAGATGCAAAGGTCATAAGACAAACAGTTGCCAAGGGTTAAAGAATATTGTTCAAGATTTGATTGATAATCGTACCATCACAATTGAGGGACACAATGTCAATAATGATCATCAAGCATTCAAAAATCCACTCCCTAATTATCACAAAGGGGAATCCTTGAATGATAAGGGAAAAAATGTTAATAACATCCATGACATTATTATCAATCATATCTATACGGATGACCCTCAAATCAATGCTATCTGAATCAAGGGTAAGCCAGAATATCGAGAGGTCAATGTTACAACAAGGGGACAAGCCAAGATCATTGTCAAAGGTAGCTCATCTAAAGTGGCAATTCCCCCTCCAAGTCAATACAATTTGGTTGATCAATTATGAAAAACGTCAGCCCAAATTTCTATCTTGGAACTTTTAAAGTTATCACCTGCACATAAGGACATTCTGGAAAAGGCTCTCATCGATACAACTGTATCTCCTGATCTAGATACTGATAAATTTCAAGCCATGGTGGGACACTTGTCCTCCAACACATGTTTATCTTTTTCTAAAAGAGATGATTCATCCATAACCCATTCGCATAATTCATCACTCTATTTAGAATTCATGGTTCACAAAGCCCGCATTAGGTGTGTCCTTATAGATGGGGGAGTTGGATTAAACATTTATACTTTAAAATTGGTCCTAGCTTTGGGATATTTAGTAGACTCTATAGACCCACGAAGGAAAATTACAATCAAGGCCTATGATGATGAGGAAAGGACTTCAAAAGGTCTTGTCATGTTACCAATCAGAGTGGGACCTGTTGTGAAGAATACCTCTTGTCAAGTTCTCGATCGGGATCTAACCTATAACATACTATTGGGTCGTCCATGGATCCATGACATGCAAGCGGTTCCATCTACTTATCATCAATTTTTGAAGTTTCCATATGATGGACAAGAAGTAACCATACCCGCTGATCACAATAGTAGTCAAACTTGTTCTAACCTAAGAGCAACTCAGGACACATTCGTCCCACATAATAGAGAGGCTTTGGCCATCTCTACTTCCAAAAACAAAGAACAAGTGCAAGAAATGATAAGCAATTTTGGCAGCAAGCTAAATTGAAATAAAATGGGGTGAGAGAATATTCTTTATCTCTCTCTAATCTACCCCTATCCCCAAGATCCCATGGTCAGCTGTTAACATCTACACAGCAGGCTGCAATAGTTTTAGCCTCAACTTCAACCCCCATCACCAAGTTTAATGGGATGTTTATCAAAGAAACTGAAGGAGAAGATAGAGCTATTCTTGATTGGCTCTATAAAGATGAAGAAGAATCCGTACAGCATATCAAGTCACCTACACAACAATATGGAAAAGGTTATGCTATCATGCAATAGATGGGTTATGAAGGAAATGGCCCTCTAGGTAAATGAAAAGAAGGTATTATTGAACCTGTCCAATTAAAAATAATGCACCCAAAAGATAAGATTGGGTTGGGATATGGTGAAGATACCAAAGAAAAAGTAACACAAAGGCCATCTAATGAGGAGTTAGTTGAATCAATTCTAATAATTCAAGCAGATAATTCTGAAACAGACTCAAACAAATACAAATGGGATGACTTCTCGGATGATACTTTTGTCTCAAAGAAAAGAGTGGACGTGATACACAAATTCTTACCTACATTCTTACAAGGAGAAAGCCTAAGACCTCCGTTTGAATACATCGTACAAAGTGATCATGACTCTAGTGAGACCAATTCGATTGAAAGCGAGATAGATCATTTTGAGGAGGATACCATCTTAGACTTCTCCCAGGATAACGTTGACAATAACATCATGACCCTGATAGCCAATGACTTTACTCATCCTAATGATCCATTACCTTTGGTTCATCCTGAACTCATTGATTGGGAAAAAATCGCACCCATTGATGTTCCAACTTTTCCAAATGATGAAACCATAATAAACTTTCTTTGTTCATCCCATCCCAAAACAAGTTCCATTGGGGAATCACAAGGTCAAAGTTTTCAATAGGAAAGTGCCAAGTTTCTCAGCTATGAAATAAATAACATAAAAGAAAGACCTAATGGTGAAAACCTAACAAAGGCAGTATTGGTCAAGAAAAAAGAAAAATGAAAGAAAGATCTAATGGCGAAAACCTAACAAAGGCAGTATTAGATCAAGAAAAGAGAAAAATAAAAAGCGTATCAAATGGTGAAAACCTTTCAAAGGCGCCATAGGATGGGAAACTTGACACTCTTCCGGAGTATTATCAGGAAAGATCTTCCATTCTAATCGAACCAACGGAGGCACTCAATATAGGCACTACAGAAAAGCCTAAAGTTTTGCAATTGGTTGCATCTCTGATAGATGAAGAAATATCTAAATTCACAGAATTTCTCAAGGATAATCAAATCAATTTTCCATGGTCCTACGCAGATATACCTGGATTGGATCCAGATCTCATCATGCATCATCCATCTATTATGCTGGGGGCAAAGCCTATAAAATAGAAACTTAGAAAAATGCATCCACATGTTGCATTGTTAGTTAAAGAGGAACTAAATAAACTTTTAGATGTGGGCTTTATCCAATCCATAGATTATGCGGAATGGATTTCCAATATCGTGCCTGTTTCAAAGCTAGACGGAAGGATCAGAATTTGAATGGATTTCAGGGATTTGAACAGAGCATGTCCTAAAGAGGACTTTCCTTTACCAAACATTGATATGATTATGGATTTAACTGCTGGACATGCAATGTACTCATTGATGGATGGATTTTCAAGATACAACCAAATAAAGATTGCACCAAAAGATCAGGATAAAAAAACATTTACATGTCCTTGGGGTACATATTGTTGGAACGTAATGCCATTTGGATTGAAAAATGCAGGAGCTACCTACCAACGAGCAATGACAAAAAAATTTCACAACATGATGCATACATTCATGGAGGATTATGTTGATGATCTTCTTGCTAAATCTAACACTAGAGAAGGACACATCGATATTTTATCTAAAATTTTCAAAAGAATGGAACAATTCAAAGTAAGACTTAATCCTAAGAAATGTGTTTTTGGAGTAAAATCTGGAGAGTTATTAGAATACATTGTGTCGGAAAAGGGAATTGAAGTAGATCTAGCTAAGGTACAAGCAATTATTGATATGCCACCACCAAGAAACATCAGTCAGCTGTGCTCTTTACAAGGATGGTCACAATCCTTTCACAGATTCATTGCTCAACTGGCAGATAAGAGTTTACCATTTACACATATCTTGCACAAGAATGTCCCATTCAAGTGGGAGCACAAATGTGAAGAAGCCTTTGATCAAATAAAGCAGTATCTCATGAATCCACCAGTGCCGAATCCACCAATATAGGGTATACCTCTCATATTATATATTGCTGCCATGAAAGTATCTTTAGGAGCATTATTGGCACAAGAAGACAACTCAAGAAAATAATGAGCCATTTATTACATCATCTGAACCCTAACAAGTCATGAGCTAAATTACACCTTCATTGAAAAAGCTTGTTTAGAAGTGGTGTTCACTTCTCAAAAATTATGACACTACATGCTAACTCATACAATAAAGCTTGTGGCTAAGATTGACCCACTCAAATATCTTCTAAGTAAGGCAACCTTAACTGGAAAGTTGGCTAAATGGGTTATGATCCTAAGTGAGTTCGATATTCAGTATGTGGACCGAAAAGCTATAAAGGGACAAGTAATTGCAGATCAATTAGTAGAAGCACCGATTCCATTGGAACATCCAATACATGTTGATTTTCCTGATGCCAATATTTTCATAGCAGATATCCAATGGTCATGGTCACTCTACTTTGATGGTTCTTACACTCAACATGGTTCGAGAGTAGGAATTTTTTTCATTAAACATCAAGGACATACAATCCCAAAATATTATTGGCTAATGTTCCCTTGCACAAACAACATAGTTGAATATGAGGCATTGATAATCGGCATAAGAATTGCAATAGATTGGAAAATCACAAAACTTCAAGTTTTTGGCAATTCACAACTTGTCATAAATCAAATCAATGATGAATATCACACTAAAGATGACAAGTTGATAACTTACAAAAAAATGGTGGAATATCTCAAGAAATATTTTGTTAACATCAAGTTCATACAGATTCTGTGCATTGATAACAAAGCAGCATACGCTATGGCTACAATCGCCTCTCTACTCCAATTGTCAAAGAATAAAAAATGATACGATTTCTTGGTGGAACAATTATTTTCTCCCGCCCATGACAATCCTGAAACACAAATCATTTACCATTTGATGAATTATGAATCTTCCTTATATGGCCAAATCTACACTTACTTGAAAGATACTACTTTACCCTTCGATTTTTCCAGGAATCAAAAACGAAATTTCATTCGTCAATCATCCCATTACACTTTAATTGCTAACGTCTTATACCGGCGTGGTCTGGATGGTACCCACCTTAGATGTCTTGAACGTGATGAATCAGAAAAAGGCTTACAAGAGGTCCATGGTGAAATTTGTGGGACACATTCAAGTGGACTAACCTTAGCAAAGAAACTTGTAAGATTAGGATACTATTGGCCAACTATGGAGAAAGAATCTTTCGCCTTTGTGAAGAAATGTGCAAAATGTCAGATTCACGGGAATCTCATTCAAACTCTTGCTCAAGAATTATAACCCTTCACCACAACATGGCCTTTCGCTTAGTGGGGATTGGACTTGGTTGGCAAGATACATCTATCATCTTCAAATGGACATAAATTTATCATTACAGCCACTAAATATTTCACAAAGTGGATTGAATTTGTTCCTCTAACGACTGTTACGGGTAAACAAATCTCTTCGTTCATCTTGAATTATATCATTTGCAAATATGGCATTCATAATTCCATTATCATAGATAATGGTAGACCCTTTAAAAATCAAGATGTGGATGAACTATGTGAAAGATTTCGCATCCAACATAGGTACTCTACACCTTATTATCCGCAAGGGAATGGTCAAGCTGAAGCTTCAAACAAAACAATTCTGAAGATTTTGAAGAAAATAGTGAATGAAGCAGGTCGTGATTGGCATGTACAGTTGAATCTAGCATTATGGGCCTATCGAACAAGAATTCGCACACCGACAGGAGCTACTCCTTATACGTTGGTCTATGGAGCAGAGGCTATTCTACCACTAGAAGTTGAGATTCCTTCACTTTGAGTATCACTCAAAGGGCTAATCAATGATGAAGACTATCGAGTATCAAGGTTGTAAGAGCTAGAACTGCTTGATGAACGGCGTCAAACTACGGTTAATCACTTGAAGGGATATCAATAAATTATGTCCCGCAGCTACAATCATAGAGTCAAACCATGAAATTTTCAAGTGGGTGATTTGATTCTCAAAGAAAACCCTCGAAATCAACAAGATAGGGAAAAGAAAGGAAAATTTGAACCAAACTGGTTGGGCCCATTCGTTATCATTGCAGCCTACAGATCGGGGGCATATCAGTTGTCTACAGCAGAAGGGGACCTGTTCGAAGATCCATTTAACAGAATTCATTTGAAAAGGTTCTACACCTGAGAAAATATCAAAAACAATATAAAAAGTTTTGAAGAAAAAAAAAAAAAATCAAAACATTGCCTTGATGAAAACCTGGCAAACAGGCGTCTTGGTAATAACAAAAAAATCATAAAATCAGGAAAAAGTGCAATAAAAACAAACAGTGAAAACTTGGCAAACAGGCATTGTTTGTGATTCTATTTGGCTCTCTCATCTATTAGGATTTATTCTACACATGCATCCTTTCATCAGCATCACACACACCTCACTATCACATTCACATTGCATCATTCTCCTTGGAACAACAAGGATCTCATCATGGCTTGATGATTTAAGGATTATCCATCGCAACAGTTGTGTCTAGCAAGAGTCAGAGTACAAGGTCACTAGGAGGAAATTCGATTTTCTAGGAGGTAGTCGACATCGTGTGTCTAGCATCAGAATGTTGGAAACAACAGTCTTGTCCAAATTAAACTAAGCTTACATGATTATCTTGATAGATGATTTAAAAACAAAATGGATGATCTTAATCTGAATAAAATGAATGACAAACTTAAAGAAATAAGTTGCAAAATGTTGTTTTGATATTTGATGACATCATATCTTTGGAGTGGTTCAATGATGTACTGAACTAGAATCACAAGGAAGAAGTATGGTTTTTCTTTGATTTCTATCTGTAAGTTAATCATTAGTATTGTGCAAATTGGTCACAGGACATGCTCTATAATATAGCATTGATGACATTTCAGAATTTGCATAGGAAAACGGTTAACTTTTGTCTATTTATGCAAGCAATACTCAGGTCATCTTGGTTCAATTATACCTCGATGCTTGTATTAACCTGCTACATTAAACATTATGGAAGTAGTACTCAGGTCATCATTGGTGCTAACATACCCTTTGATGCTTGTACTAACTTTCAACATATCAAAAGGCTCAATGATGACAACTAAACACAGTAGGAAATGGCAACAAGGAGAATGATTCATTATTTCATTTAGGATTGCATGTTTCATCATTAAAACTACATAATACATTTTCATTTCGAGGACCTTTTCAATAGATTTTTGAAGATGGATCACATTATTGAATATCTTTTTCGACAATGGTTGAGTATGATTGGACATTTGTTACATCTTATTATCATCATTTCGTTTCATTATCATATTCACTATCATATCATTTTTCATCATGATCATAATCCATCATTACATCATAGGCATGGTTATCATTCATTCATTAACATATACATTTGCATATTTCACACATATTCATAAATAAAATTGCATTCATATCATTCTTTTCACATCATTGCTTAGGTTATCATGATCATTTCCATCACAAGTTCATTACATGAGTACATTTTCATTACATCATTATCATCATCATAAATTATAATCTCATATAAAACATTTACATCCTGCATTCTACATTCATTGCATACATCATAAGAGAAGAAAAATTCATTTAGATTTAGATCATTTGCAGCATCATAAACGACATAACATATAAAAATCAAAACATACATCTATAACATGTGCATAAATCATCCATAACATGTGCATAATGAAATCACCACTGCATATCATAGATCTCATCAAAACAAATGTCCAGGAATACAAGGATATCAAATGTTCCAAAAAGATATATCGCATACAATGGCATAGATGTGTATAGCAAAATGCTCATCACTGAGGGGCATTTGGCTATGGATCATGGCTACTGCTGCCTCCAGAGGCAGTGGGCCTCGATGGATCTCTACTCCCAGAGGCTCTGATCTCTTGTCTGACCGGCTGACCCACACTCTTGGTCGCACTCCTAGAGTGACTGCGTGAGTGAGTCCGAGTCTGAGTACCTGACTGAGTAAAGGCTATCCACCACTTAGGTGGCACTGCCTCAAAGTATCACATCCTGTAATACTCAGCCTCTTGAGCAGTCTCTAGCCCCTCTACTACAACCTCTCCAATAGAGGTGCTCTCCACTGATCTCAGTAGTCTCTCAGCTACTCCCTCAGCCTGTATGCATCGCTCCCTGAAGCTATCTCTCTCAGCTGTGAGCTGATCTATTTGTGGATCAAGAGGTGGTGGCTGTGCTATCTGTCCCTGCAGCTGACTGATGGTCACCTGTGCTTGTGCTAATTGACTCCAAAGAGTCTGAACCTCAGTCTGTAAAGCATCCAACTGTCCCTATGACAGAGCCCTGATGGTGATCCGCGGTGTTGAAGTGCTAGCCTAACCTACCGCTTTGGATGTTCATGGCCTCATGCGGAAGGGAATATCGAAGAATAATCTCTACCTCCCACCACCCCCATCCCCATCATCTGAGTTGTCTGACTCCTCATCCATCTCCTCATCCTCAGAGCTCTCGTCATCCACCTCCATGGCCACCCCACCGATATCTATGGCCTACTCTGCTTGTACCTATCCCTGATCCTATGGCTACCTTGTTGTTCGATGTCCCTGTGGCTATTGTTGACATGCCTGAATAATTGGACCTCCCATCAATGGGGTAGGCTCATCTAGACTCGTGAATCTAGGAAAGGGATGTGCGTAGAAGTATGCAGCATAGTGATCTGTCATCCCTACATCTGTGACCTCTGGCCGTATAGTCCAATCCTTTGGCTATAGCTCAAAGTACTCCTCTCTGGCAACCTCAATGGTCAAAACTAGCCCCCACTCTTCTACATCTCCCTGGGGCCTGGCATAGTGTGTCATCCCCTGTGGCATCATCTGTACCCATCCAAACTGCTTCAGAACTCTCTAGCCCAGAAATCGCTCAATGATGAATGAGGTGCATCCAATCAAGTATCTGGACCTCATCACATACGGTAGCTCTCTATCATTTGCCTGCCTTGGGTCACAGTCCACATACAGTCGCCAGATGACCGTATCCAAGTCATCAAGTACCCGCCACCATTAATCCAATTTTCCCAACCTCAGCTGGACAAGGGGCCCTGTATACGCATAAGCATAAGGGAATCCGATGGGGTGATCTCTCTTGACTATGGGGCATGTAATCGCAAAGTGCTCCCATATGAATATCTACAGAAGAGTCACTCCACAGGAGAGACTCTTCCCATCTATATACACAACCTCATGAAGGTCATGGTACAAATGGGAAAGCATGCATGATCCCCATGCATATCTGGTACAGTGGAGAAGCATGTCCTCCAAGATCCTACCCCACCCAACTGATAGTCCCTTTGACCTACAATTAGGACAAAGGAAACCACCAATCATCCTCGCTAAAACCGAAGGTAGTGGTGCATATCTCTCTATCATCTCCTTCCCGAGAAACTCATATCCATAGACATGAGGATCCTGGAAGACCCGTCTCAAAGCATCTATCCCCCCAATCTCCTTGTGATCATAAATCACAAGCTCTCCAACCACAAGAATACGCAGAATCCTGTAAACATCCTCTGGGGTCACCGTGATCTCTCCTGTCGACAAGTGGAAGGTGTTGTGCTCGTTGTGCCACTGCTCCGCTAAGGCAGTCAATAGTGCCCTGTTGACCTAATACTGCGGGATACTCAATAGAGCTCTCAGGCCACACTGGTCTATCACTCCTAGATCCTCATGGGACAGTCGGGGAATCATCTCCCATGTCTGCGGAAATCTCCCTCTGATCTGGAGGAGGTTAAATTTCTCCTTTACAAAATCATCAAGTAAGCATGCAAAATCAATTAGCAATGGATATCATCAATCAATCAGTACATCAAGCAAGTTCAAATCACATCTAGTTTATTTTTCATATCGCATGGAAACAAATTTAACATTCATCATGACTTAACTTGACTTTCAAATAGGAAAGCAAATCTATCAATACTATTTTTTTTTCATATCACATGAAAACAAATTTAACAGTCATTATGACCCAATATCTATCTATTTGACTTTCAATCAGAAAAGCAAATCTATCATTTCTATTTTGTTTTTCATATCGCATGGAAGCAAAATTTATCAAACCTATTTGTTCTTCAAGCACAAAGACAAATCTATGAAATCTATTCATTGATGATTTTCAAATGCATAAAATATGTTGTCTAATCTAGCAACAATCGTCAAGCATGCATCAATTTTTCTTCAAAAATTGAAAATCGGCAAAAATCCATGGATGTGCTAAAACAGTCAATCAATGCGCTAAAACCATGGATGCGCTAAAATAGTCTATGGATGTGCAATTTCATGAATGCGCTATTTCATCACGCATATGTGCTATAACAGTTCATCTATGCACTAAATCACCTATGTGCTAATCTATCATCCTCTGCAAGCAAGTTTCATGGATGCGCCATTTGATCTATCCTATGCACTAAATCACCTATGCGTGACTATTTTTCACCTATGCGCCACTTTGGATGCTCTAAATTATCTACTATATGCACTAAAATACCTATCATATGCACTAAAATAGAATTTAAAAAATTTAAAAAATTTGAAAAAGCATCCAAAAAATCATTAAAATTTGACGGTGAGGTTTGGATCGACTTATCGGAGGTCCATACGCAGGTGGTCTCTGATGACGGCAACCTCACTCGAATCTGTGGCGCTCATACGGGATCGGCATTGCTTTTATCTCTCTCAGAGCTCCAAATTTTCTCAAAGGTTACTGTTCAAATGAAAGTGACTTCTCACCTTTTTTACCTTTTAAAGGGGTAAAAATAGCATTAATTACTATGCAAAGTGCTATTTCGAGAGTTAAATCACCAATTTTTCTCTAAAATCATCTGAAAATCTTCCAAATCAATCTCATAATCATTCTCATCATGTGATTTGTCTCTCGAGGGGGCATATAGCATCATCAGTAATTTTTTTAAAGTCAGGGGCAAATTCTTTGAAGCAATACGTAAAACATGTCACTTCAAAGAGAGGCAAAATGTACACATCTAAAAATGGTCATGGTTGATTGAACCTGTTAATTAATTAAATATGAATTATTTAATTAATGTTCTTAAGTCATCTACATATAAATAAATTTAATTATTTATTTATATTGTTCATTTTCTAATTCTTTTAATTTAATTAAATAAATAAAGTTTATTTAATTAATGCTACCTTCCTCTTAATTAATTAAATAGATTTTACAATTTATTTACATTAACTATCACAAGTTTAAATTTTAAATTTAAATGATATTCTTCTTTCCACACTGAATTAAATACTTTCGATATTTAATTAAATCATTTTCCAAATTCCCACTCCTCTCACAAAAATTAAATATTCTTAATATTTAATTAAAAGGTTTTTTCTTTTCTCACATAATTAAATATTTTCAATATTTAATTAAAGCCTTTTCATATTTCTCTCACACATAATTAAATATTTATTTATTTAATTATGAGAGAAACCTTTCAATTGTCTCTTCATTTTCTGTCTCTCAGAATTCCACCTTCTTTTCAAATTCTCGATCTCTCACCATTCATTTCAACAGGTTTGAACTCAACCGTCGATCTTGGCCAATTGAATTCCTACCTTCAAAAATCTATAAATACAGCCCTTTTTTGAGTTGAAAAGGACCTCGAATCTCAGATTTTCATGCATAGTTACTATAGTTGCATCTTAGCATTCATAGCATTTCAATTCAATATCTTAATATTTTAGATGCATATGCATTCTTATTAATCTCCTTCTCTCAAGCTGCCATTCTACAAGCTATTTTTTTAAACAAACTGAGAGAAAGCATCTTGAAACGAATCCTTGGAGATAGAGGACAATGGGACGAATTTGAAGAAACTATGGTTTAGAGTTTGCATTTACTTTCTTTAATTTAGTTTCTTCAATCTAATGTTTCATTGGTGTATTAGTTTAGATTCAATTTGATTGACACTTTCTAACGTACACACATCCCTTTGCATATTCGGTGGCATCTTTATGTAGATCTGGCCATCATAGACCTGCCAATTTTACCCTTCTTGTGTTAGTTTCTCTAAAATTATGCCCTCCAACAATTCCTTCATGTTCCTCTTGTAAAATGGACTTCCTTTATTGTTTATATACAACCCTTCTTAAAATATCATATTTCCTCATATGGTGTAGCTCTTTCTCTACTAATGTGTATGGTGTAGCTCTCTACACTAATGATTGTTTATCTTGTAATGATATCTCTTTTAGAAATTCTCTAGTAGATAGAAAATAGAAATGTCCTCTAATTCTTCTAGTAACATGGTAATGTGGAATAAATGTGTACCAGGTTACTCTTCCCCATGTGCATTCGGTTCTTCTCTAGTTTCAATCCTTGAAAATTAATCTCGTCCCTTGTTGTTTTTTTTGAGTTTTACCATGATCTTAAAGTGAAATTATTGGAATAGCAATAACCATCTAGATACCCATGGGTCACTAGTTTGTTGAGTAGGTATTTGAGGGGTCCATGATCTATGAAGAAGGTAAATGGTGTAGACAATAAATAATTTCTATACTTTTGCAATGTGTACATCATTGCTAATGCTTCTCTCTCTATAGTAGTATAATTTTTTTCTACTGTAGATGGTTTCCTACTAGAAAAAGCTATAGGATGATCCTGTGTTAAATATCCAAGATACTAAGAGGGGGGGTGAATCAGTATCTTATTACACTTATTGAACAAATATAATCCAATTACTCCAATGCATATAACAAAAAAGATAAGCATAAGCATTAATAGAAGATGAAAGCACACAATACTTGAACACCAAGCTTTTTACATGGAAAACTCAATGAGGGAAAAACCATAGTGAGGATTAACTCACAATATAGTATAACTAGTTATAAGATATTACAAAATGTGGCTCACTGCCAGGACTCACCATCCAAAAGGGAGGGTCACTGCCTACAAGAAATACAGTAACAAAATGTCTTACAGCCAGAACATGAACTGATGAAGTTACACCTCACAAGTGTAGATTTAGTTCCTTTGATTCTCAAAAAAATTGTATGTCAGCAAACTAATATTTACTCTGATTTGCATTCACATTCAACACACACTTATATATCTTCTTCAATCTCCAAACTACCCAATATATATATCTGACTTGTCTGCAAGCATCAATTAGATTGGCCTAATTAGATGCAACACATATTCACCAAAAAGGTAACTGTCGGCTTCAAGCACATAAAAAAACTTCCCAAAAACAATTCAATCATGTGGCATGCTAAATCATTTCTTCTTGGACCTAGGATAGGTCACCCATACATTTACAACACAAAATTAATCCACTATACCACTAGTTGTTTATTAGGTCAGCCAGAGATAGACCTAATAAAAAATACAATAGAACAATGCCAACTTTTCATACAAGCACCTAAACACATGAAATGTCAAACTTTCATGCTTCCAACAACCAAAAATAATTTCCCAAAACTATGAGTAATGATGATTACCAAAAAATAATTGCAAACCAAAATACCAGAGGACATTTTCGCATACCGATTTAGAGTACCGAATCACTTATGATTTTGAGCTTGCAATTGCAACTCATATATCATGGTGACATCAAGACAACACAAAAATTGCATTAAGGAATATGTTCCTCTTCATTCTTCAAACAATCTCCCCCTTTGTCATTGATGGCAACATGTGCCAAAAGAATTTGCAAGCCTCTTATGTACAGTTCTCTTCCCTTTTCTCTCCACAAAATTCTCTACCCTTTTCTCCTTTTCTCTCTCTCCCTTTGACATCAAGGAAAAATTGTGGTCCACGAAATATGAATATATATATGCACACAGATGGTCTAGAACAAAAGACTTAAAAATTCTCAACTCCCCCTTAGGGGTTTGACCCAATCAATGTGTAAACTAAGACATTACCCAAAGGAAGGTGAGCTTTGAAGTTCATTGAGAATACCTTTCCAAGTTGTCTTACCATTCTCCGAGCTTTGTTTAGTAGGTATCAACATCTTATTCAGGCATTCCAATGCAACCAGACTCTCTTTAGCATCATCTAGAGTATCTGGGGTCAGATTGATTTTATCCAATTTTTCTGCATCAGCCAAAGCATTGGCTACTGGAGTGTTCTCCTTTCTTACACTATCACCAAGTAGACCAAATTTCTTGATAATATCTTCCTTCTTCTAATGTAACATGAATATTTTTTCTCTATGAGTAGAGATGGTGGTCTAGGTTGTCATGTCTCTATCCTTGGATGCATCATAGGTATCGGAGATAGTAGTCAGTTGAGACTCAATAGAGTCCATGAGGTCCTTAATGCTCTATGTGGTGTCCGATCACCTTATACAATAAGAAAACATAGTGTTTGCTTTAGACTCACAAGCCTTCATAATTTCTAGGCTCTTTTCAATATCAGCGTGTACCAAAGCACACTTGTCATGAAGTGCCAATAGCCTTTTCTCTGTCAAACTTTCTTCAGCTTCTTGTAATGTTTTCTCACCTAGTCTGGAGTTATACTCCTTTAAGGAGTCCAATAGAAGCTTCAAATTTTCTATTGGAGTGAGAGATGTGTCCATAGATGTGCCAGGTGTAGCTCCCAACAATGCTTTGATAGTGTCATCAATAAGCTCAGTTCCCTTCTGATATGTTTCCACAATTTCTCTTCTACTGGATGCATGCAATGCATCACCTAACACCATTTTATGCATAAGAGAAATTTTATCTAGATCCACAAAGCCTTGAGTCATAGGGAGTTGAAGAAGTTTTGGAGGGATCGCCGAATGGAATCGGATTTACTAAGATAATAAGCCTTTCAAAACATCATCACCAGAGGGGGATTCTCTGGAGGACTTTTGTGATTCCACTACCTACCTTGTTCCTTCTTCATTCTTTCCAATGGATTCCTCAATTCTCTCTTCTTCATCATCCTTATTTTCTTCCTTTTCCTTTTCCTTTTCTTTTTCATCTTCTTTTTCACTTTCATCCTTACCCTTTTCTTCTTTAGGATTATATTTTTCCTCTTCATCATGCTTTTCTGCTCCAAAATCTTCTTTGTTTTGTTTCTCAATCTTTGGAGGATCAACAATAACATTTACTTCTAGAAGGACATCTGCACTACCTATTTCTAGAGGAATTTTTGCATCATTTGTCTCCTGTGGAATGTTTGTATCATCGGTACCAGAGGGAGTGTTTTCCTTCACCTCTGCAGAGATTGCTTCATCTGGATTGGGTGCAGAACCGGATGGATGTGCACTAAGCATACCATATTTCTTAATTGTGTCTCTAATGGTATTTATAGCTCCCTACTTTACCTTCTTGATCTACTTCTTGTCCCCCATCATCAAAATGTTCACCCTTCTCTTCATTCAGAAAATTATTGAAAAAACTTTTTTCAAGGTTTCCATATCACCAGGAGATAGAGAGAATCCAATTTCCTCAAGTGCCTTAGCCCTTATTTTCTCTTCCATTTCAATGCCCTCCATTATTCTTTTCATCAAAGCTTCACATAGTTTCCTAGGTAAATTATTCTTAACATGATCCCAATTAACTTCTAGAATAATGACATACTGAATAATAGCCATCATTAATGTTTTCTTATCTTCTTTAGCTACTTGATCAAAAAAAAAAATTGTGGGTTGCAACATATTTTCATAGTGTAATAAACTATTTACCAAAGCTTCTAGTCTAAGAGGAGCATTAGGTCTTACCAAAGAAGCTTCCTGGTCCGGAGAGACCTCCTCTACAACTTTTTCCTTCTTTGCTTCAGGGTCATGAACACTAAAGTCATGTTCTTAATATTCTTCAAAAGAGGACACAAAATGAAGTCTATTGGAACCAATAGTGGCTTCTTGTGAAGCACCTTCACTAGAGGGCATGTTTCCCCTCTTCTTTCCCACCAATTTAGCAACAAGGTCTTCCTCCTCTTCCTATTGATCTTCAGTGATAATGAGGTTCTTTTCCCTTACAAATTTTTCTTTCCTCCCTCATTTGACAACTACTAGAGGAATACCTTTTCTCTTACTAGATCTTGTTGTAAGTCTAGAAGGAGTCGGGCCTTTGCCTTTGTTATAATCACTGGGTTCAATCTTCATTGTAGTAGGGCCATAAACTAGCTTAGAAGGAGTAATCTTGTCGGATCTCCTTACACTTGACGATTCTCCATATATTTTTCTCTCCTAGAGCCCTACCTTGCACTATTTGTTCATTGGTGAAACCAAAAAAATTCAACATCCCATCCACCTTCTTTCTCCTTGTGGGCTTGTTGTGTTCCAAGTGAACTTCCATGGACTTTTTTGCATAAGTGCAAATTTTGGGTTCATTGGCATATTTCTAACTTTTCAATAATAGTTGCACATAACCTTTAGCTTTAGCTTTATGGTCTCATATCCCAAGGGTTGAATCCATACGGTCCAAGGTTCAATGGCTTTGACCATGCACTCATCTGAAGAGACATGGGATATGATATCATCCTTATATTTCTCAGAAACCTGTTTTGGAATTATTTCTCTTTCATTCATTTTGCTTTTAAATACAGTAAAGAATGCTATTAATACATTATCTCTATTCTTCAAATCACCCAGTTTATGCAAATAATAAAAAAATTGATGAGCAACAAGTCTAGATAGGTCCCAAAGCACTACATCATCTTTTCCAAGGAGGCTTCTAAGAAAGTAGAATAGAAAGAAAATGATCAAATAACCAAACTTAAAAGAATATTTCTTCTCCTTCAACATCCTCAGATTCTCAAATAGATGTTGATGTTGTTAGAGAAGTTCACACAAATCATAGTTAGCACCATTTGCTACCATGCCATATCCAATATAGATTGTTGTAGCAGACACATAGTTTTCTTTGTTGGTGAAATAGATTTTATGTTTGATCATTATTGATGCATACTTCATAGCCAAATTAGTGATAGGCTTTTTTGTAAGAGAAATTTTATCATATTTAGCACCAGTGAGCTCCATCACCACTTCATTCTTTACATATTTCAATATTGGTACCGGTCCAGTTTTGGAAAGTCCAATAACTACCCTAATTACTTCCTTACTTACCAGATGGGGTATGTTAGTCCACAAAAATTGATCATGTATTCTTCTAAGAATAGGTTTAACATACTTATCATCAAGAGTGGAACTAAAATTAGGGAAGGAGTTCCATCGATCCAGCTTCTTCACCACATTATTCAAAAACTTGGGTTTTATCGAGAAACTATCCCTGGTGAGATCATTCTACCACATGTATATCAGTTTTTGATGATCAAACTCTTCAATTTTGACTCGAATATACATTTTGGTATCCTCAATAGGCATTACACCATGAGGAATTGAAGAGAAGGCACCCAGATGGTCATCTTCGAAAACATTCATCAAATACTTCTTGTAGGAAGATCTAGGTATTTCTAATGATTTCACAACTATAGGGGTTGCCATTTTTCACAAAAAACTAAAACTAGGGTTTGCACATATCGCTCTTCAAAGTGCCTCAAAATGCTCCAAATCACTCTCCACTTTCTTTGAATGCAAAAGTGATTAAAAGCACTTCATAATTTTTCTTTATAGATCAATGTGATGTCCTAATTTGCATTAAATGTGATGGAACTTGAAAATTTGATAAAACCCTTAAATTGCACTGAAAAACCCTAATCTCCTCCATAAAAGAACATGTCTGCACTTTTTCTTCCTATTTCTTTTACATAACATCTACCTATTCATTCCTTACAACATATCCTCATGCCAAAAACTAACATACCATATTTCCAGGAGGTTCAAACAATTTTATGTTAAAGCTCCCCCTAAGACCATGCTATCTCTAATTCCCGAAGGAATCATCTGCACTGGATGAGGGCACAAACACATCTATCATCTCTGGTTCTTCCTTATTTTTCTATATCTTTTCATCTCTTTCATCTTTGTCAATCTTCTTCATAGGTTCATTCTTCTTTACCAAAGCGGACTGCTTTCCCTTTTTTCTTTTGCAAATTCTTGAAATATGTCCCAGTATGTTGCAATTATAACAGACAAATTTTCTCTAATTTGTTTGACTTCCATTAATCCTTGATCTGCACTAATTTTCTTTGTGTCCAAACTTATTAAATGTATAACAATATCCAGAAAAATATTGATTCATTCTACCTCCATTAAATGAGTTCATCATCTAAGTTCTACATTCACTTGCTATATGTCCAATCTTCTTGCATGCATAACATTGTCCGAAGAAGGAACTAGAAAATTGATTCATCCTACTCCTGCATTTAGTTTCCCTGTGACCAAATTTATTGCATGAAAAATAAACACCATTAAAGGATGGATACCTTTGAGCATTTGGTTGTCTGATAGGTGGTATTCTTCTTGGATTTCTTATCTTTTTTCCTTTACCTTGATTCTTTTGATTGTTCACTAGATTTGAGCTTTCACCTATTTCCAATCCCAAACCTCCTTTGTCCTTAGATGGTTTATATCCTGCAATCAACTCATCAAGCCTAAAGCTTGTCTTAAAACAATCTTCACGGACCTTTTCTTTTTCCAGATCTTCTCTCAAGTTCACCACTTCTTGTTTGAGCCTAGAGAATCCATCAGACTTTCTTTGCACTAGTGTATTCAAACAATCTTCAATTCTCTTCTTTTCCTCCACTTGAACCATTAGTTTGGTAATATCTTCATTTGCTTGTTTTAATTGCTTAGTCACTTCTTTGTGTCTTTCCTTGAATTTGTTCAATTTTTCTTTCAATTTTTGGATGCATTAATTTGCCTTGTCAAGATTTTCTTTTAGATCTCTATTTTCATTTTTCAGATTTGTCAAGATCATCAAGAGCTTTCAAGAGTTCTTCTTTATCATCCATTTGTTCAACCTTCAAGATCTTCCTCAAGTTGTTAGGCTTCACCAGAGGAACCGAGCTCTAATACTAATTGTTAAATATGAGGGGGGTGAATCAGTATCTTCTTACACTTATTGAAAAAATACCATCCAATTACTCTAATGCATATAGCAAAAAAGGTAAGCAAAAGCATTAATAGAACATGAAAGCACATAACACATGAGCACCAATATTTTTACGTAGAAAACCCAATGAGGGAAAAACCATGGTAAGGGTTAACTCACAATATAGTATAACCAATTATAAGATATTACAAAAGGTGGCTCACTTCTAGGACTCATTGTCCAAAAGGGAGGCTCACTGCCTAGAAGAAATATAGTAACAAAATGGCTTATAGCTAGAACATGAATTGATGAAGTTACACCTCACAAGTGCAGATTCAATTCCTTTGATGCTTAGAAAATTTGCATGCCAATAGACTAATATTTACTTTGATTCGCATTCACATTCAACACACACTTCTATATCTTCTTCAATATCCAAACTACCCAATATATATCTTACTTGTCCGCAAGCATCAATTAGGTTGACCTGATTAGATGCAACACATATTCACCAAAAAGGTAACTATCATCTTCAGGCACATATAAAATCTTCCCAAAAACAATTCAAGCATGTTGCATTCTAAATCATGTTGGCTTGGACCTAGGATAGGTCACCCATACATCCACAATACAAAATTAATCAACTATACCACTAGCTATTTATTAGGTTGGCCAGACATAGAACTAATAACAAAATATAGCAACAAAACAATGCGAACTTTTCATACGAGCACTTGAACACATGAAATACTGAACTTGAATGCTTCCAACAACCAAAAATCATTTCCCAAAACTATGAGCAACGATGATTACCAAAAAATAATTGTGGACCAAAATATCGAAGGATACTTTTGCATACTAGTTCAAAGTACCGTATCCCTTAAGAAATATGTTCCTCTAAGAAATATATCATGGTGACATCAATGACAACACAAAAACTGCATTAAGAAATATGTCCCTCTTCATTCTTCCAACACCTTGTTCCCCTTAGGCTGGGTGAGTACAACACCTATTGCTATACCGAAGGAATCAACATGAACATGGAAGGGATTGTTCCAATTCAAAAATATTAGGATTGGTTCCTATGCAATCCTCTTTTTGATGGTATCAAATTCCTTTTGTGCTTATTCATTCCATTTTATACTCCAATCGACTTTCTTCTCTAGGAGATCCTCTAATGGGATTGCAATTCTGGCAATCCCCTTTGATGAACTATTTGAGATACCTTGTGTATCCCAAAAATGTATTGACTTTCGAAGCATTCCTTGGTGATGGTAGGTTGAGGATCAAAGAAAATTTTGGGTCTACCATTAATCCTTCCTTGCATATGATATGGCCTAAGAGTGTCCCATATGATACCATAAAGGTGCATTTCTTCAAGTTTAGTGATATCTACATGATTTTGCACTAGTTTAGCATCATCTAGAGGACCTAGACATGGTTCTTCACAAGGCCATAAAATATCCAATCATCTAAATATACTTCAAAAAAATCATAAATAAACTCTTTAAAAGTATTAATCATTATCTAGCTAAACACTACCTGAGAATTCTTTAACTTCAAATGGCATTATGATGTACATATAGGAACCCCATTCAGTAGAGAAAGTTTTCTTTGCTTGGTCTTCTTCCCTGATATTCACTTGTTGGTAACCAAAGAAGCCATGAATAAATGAATAAATCTCTTCTTGCTATAGATTTTAAGATTTCTTTTATAAAATTTGTGGGGAATGGATCATTTAAGAAAGTTTTTTTTAACTCCTGAAATTCAACACACACCCTTATCTCTCCTATATTTTTATTTCTCACTACCATTGGACTTATCCAATCTACATCCTCTACCAATTTTTTTATTCTAGTAACCAACATCTGGTCAATTTCATTTTTTACTTTCTTCTTCATGTTAGGATTTAATCTATACAATCTCTTTTGTACTCATTTGGCTCCATCCTTGAGCTGAATTTTCATAACTCCAACCTCCTCCTTGATTCCCTTCATTTCGGTGAAGTTTAGAGGAAAAATATCCTGGAATTTTTCTAAGGCTTCTATCATTTTTGTGACTACCTTTTCATCCCAATAATCTCCTAGCTGGGCTATTTTAGGATCCCCTTCTATTGCAATGTTTGTTTCCTTAAGTTTTAGGGGTTCATTGTAGAATTTCTATTTTGGGATGGTAGATTCTTCTATTTCCCTCTCACCTTGATCTATTTCTATGCTGGGAATTTTTTCTTCTTCATCATCCTGTACCACACAACAAAGTCATTCTGATTTAGCTACCTCCCATTTTGTCTATTTAGTGTATCCATATACCCCTTCTTATAAAAATGGTGTGGAATGGTGTTGTGGTACTGGTATTTCACTTTTTTCTACCAAACTAAAGATAACTTCCTTCATATAAAGTAGTGTCGTATGGATTTAAGGGTTTATACTATAAAAGGAAAAGATATGGATGAAATTTATAGTTATTTCTTCCCATTTTTTGGTTTTTTCCCTTATTTCTTGATCGATATACCAAGTTTTTGCCATGGGACTTAGTGTCCAATAAAATAGCTATATATATAATCTATTATTGAGTTCATAATTAATCTATTATTGTGTTCATAATTCCCCTCCAAATGGTGTATACATATGTCTAGATGGTGTTGTGGCAAGATATCCCCTTCGTAGGGGGTATATATTCATAGTCTCCTACCTTCAATAGGAATCAATCTCTGATCAATTTTTAAATGTTTCCCATTTTGAAATGGTTTGTTTGTACATTTTAAACTAGCATTCTACAATGCAAGTAAGAGTATGCAGTAAATTTTCTAACCTATGTACTTTAGTGGGGAATATTTTCTCTATTTGGGCTATATATGGTAGTAGCTCTCCTACTCTAAAGTATTTGGGTAGTTAATTTTGAGAATTCCCCTTCATAATGTGAGATTTGTCGAGGATTCTCATCATTATCATCCCTTTGTTATTTTGCGGTACTACACATATCTTGTACTACACTACCTTTTATTGTTAGTGTTTTCCTTATCATGAATACTCTTTGGGAACCAAAACTTCTCTGAGAGTATATTTCTTGATTATTCTGCATCCATGCCTCCAATACCATCTCACTTTTGGCACTCCCTTTAGGATCATTTACCTAAATTTATCCCTCTAATTTGGGCTCTTCAAGAGTTTTAGTTACCAGAATGGTAATGGTGTTCATATTCTGGTCATTTTCCTCATACTCTTCTACATTGGCCTCCTCTATATAGGATTCTTCTTGCTTGTTACCTAGGGGTATGTGGACCACCCGTTTATCATCCACAAATTATATTTCTTCCTTTCTAGCATCTATTATTCCCTAGGCATTCACAAACCACCTTAATCCTAATAGTGCATCAAATGAATCAAAAGTTTCTTTCATTTTTATTATTTCAAAGTTGACTATTTGTTTGAATCCTCTTACTCTAACTTCTACATTTCTCTAGGTACCCAAAGTCTTCTTTCTAGTATTGTCCACTAAGTTGTTGTTATAGATGCTTGGCTCTAGTACCAGTCTACCTAGGTACTCCTAGATTCTTTTAGGAATTATATGTCTGATCTTAGATCGACCATTACCTTAGGAATGTTTTATGGTGTATCCGGAGATTAATAATTATTGGTTTTTTTTCCTAGATTTTTTTTACCATTCTAACTTGTGATATGTTCTTCTTGTTCCAATATTTACTAAATTGCTTCAATTTGGTGAGCAGGTTGATACATTGGTGGTTTTCGTTGCACCAAAATATTGACCTATTAATGTCTAATACAACCGCTAGATTTATAGAAGATCCACAAGAGGTGGTTAAGCCATGTCATGAACCCAAGCGTTGTGTTGCATAGAGGAGATCAAGGGACGCACCATATTGCAACAATCCCCCCAATGCAAGTGAGGGGTTCAAACCTGTGACCTTGGATTTGATACCAATTGATACATTGGTGGTTGTCGTTACACCAAAAGATCGGCCTATTAATGCTCGATACAACCACCAAAGTTATACAAGATCCACAAGAGGTGATTAAACCATGTCACAAGCCCAAGTGTCATGCTACATAGAGGACACCAAGGGACACACCATCTTGCAACACAAGTCATGTTGTCATACTAGTTTAGCAAATTTTTTAAGAGCATTACTTCATGTTATGTAAAATATTTGTTCTACTCCTCCCTTTCTTGTTCTTGTTCAAGTATTCTTTTAGTCTATTCAACTATCTAATCATGTTTCTCTTTCGTGGGGAAAAATCCCCCTTCCTCTTAAGAACTTTTCTCTTCTTTTGTAGTTATTGCATTTGTTCTCTTGATATTTGTACCTTGTTAGGTTACCATTATTTCCATGCCCTTTTTCTTGGTCCTAGATTTTGTGCGGTATTCTGCTTCGGTGTTGTTCTCTTTCATACTATACCCCTCATATTTCCTAGTCTTGTGACACCTTATGGTCCCTTCCTCAGGTTTCTTAGGTGTTTTGTGGAGGATTCTATCCCCTTTGGTTGTATTTGAGTCCGATTGTTTGTCATTATGTCCTTGCAACTATGCATTTTTATATTGTTGATGTACTTTTTCAAGTCAAATTTCATGGTCTTCCTCAACACAAAATCCACATTGCTTTCTCTTTTCCCCCAATATTCCAAAGTGAAATGCCTTGGTTTACCTCAATTAAAGCAGGTTGCATTAGCTCTCCTTCCTCTTCCTCGTTTGCATCCTCTTCCTCCTCGGTATGGGTCATTGTCATTATAGGGTCCTGGGCTTTGGATGGTGTTAGCATTTCTTTAGTTTTTCCAGTGCAAGACCCTAAATTTGTGATCTAGAGTGTATAGTGGTCCTCCACTAGCCCCTTCATCTAGTCCATTTCTCAATTGTAGTTTGGCTCTTCTTTCACCCACAATTTATGGGATGAGAATTATACTATCTCATGGTTGTCCCATTCTCCACTAATGCCAAAAAATAAATATTTTGGTTTTCTAATGGTGTAGAGATCTACCCTTAGAGAATTTTCCTCTCCCATATTTCCATTGGGAATTCATTCCACATATGGTCTTCTCTATCATAATAAGAACATCATATATTAGGCCTTTGTGGAACAATCTCCTGCTTCATAAGCTCTTGTCTCAACAAAAATTGGTCCATTTCTAGTTGTAATCATTCCATTTTCTTGCTTTATTTGTCTTTCTCAATTTTCCTCCATGATTGACCCTCTATCTAACATGTTAATGTCACTTTCTTGCCTTTCACAATTTTTGTGTACCTCTATAGCTCCCCACTTAATAGATTGATTTTTACCTTTTATAATATCCCAATTTATTATATAGGTTGTCCATAGTTTAGGTTTTCTACCTTCCTCTTGTCTTTCATTTGTATCTATGTGCGTTATATCTTGCATAAGGGGTGAATCCTATTTTGGGGTGACGTATGTTTTTCATACCTTTTCATTTCCAAATGTGTCTTTTCATTAGTGGTCGGTACCAGTTTATGTTTAGTTAACAAATCCTTAGGATTAAGATTGGGTTCCACCAATTTTCTATTTTTCTCTTTTATTGTAACCTAGGCTTCTGATTCTTTTCCTTTTCCTTTATTGTTGTTTCTTGCACCCACATTAATGCACTCAACAACAACCTTCGTGGTGCCCTCCCCTCTTTTATTTAGGATTTCCTTCACCATTTTTCCTACTGGTTCTTTTTCTTTCCTTTCTATTTCTCTTTTACGGTACCTTTCCTCTCTTTCTTGGGTTTTTTTAAGTCTCATTTCTTCTGCATTCATTCCCATTCCTAATTTGATTATTTTAGATCTCTTTTTTCCTCTTGTTTTCTCCTATTCCCATATATGTCCTTTGGTCTAGAATTTTATTCTTCTTCCCATATAAGTATCTTAATTTTGAAGGAACATCTTGAATAGTCACATCTTTTCAAGGATCTCTACGATACCTCCCCCTTTTCCATTTGTCATCCCCTAATGGCCTACCCCCCTCTCACAGAGGTAGCCTTTAGGGTCTACCAAAATTTTAATTTTATACCAAATTTCTTCCTTCTTACTACTTTATGCTTCTAATTTCTTTACTATTCTCTCCAAGATCCTCACAATGGAACAAATTTTGGCAAGAGAAATGGGGAAATACAGTTTGTAGATTTGTACCCCAACACTCCTTGTGTAGTTTGTTTATACCCCATAGGATACAATAATATAAAAAAGCATGTGTGGTATTAATCTAAAAGGCATACTTGTCACAAAACATTATATCATCAAGGAAAATATTCATACATCCATCACACACATATGAGATCCTTATAACTCATATTATATCATAAGTAGATACAAAAGGTAGGTCTTAGTCTCTGCTCTAGTATATATAGTTCTATATCTTTCTATCTTATCTCTCTTCTCCTCTCATCTATTATTTACATTACATATATACGTGCATTCCCTTGAGGGGACATGACTCCTAACTATAACTAGTGCTTTTTCACAATATTGCAGACCTTTACTACTAACCTGTGGTGTGTTCTACTGTCACCCTTAACCTACCAATAAGGGTCATCAATACATGCTTTGTTAATTTCTTGAAAGTCTATGTATATCTAGATCTCTCATGTCTTTTTATTTTGTACTACCATACAACTAATCCATTCAAAATATTTGACTAGTTTAATAATCCCTAATGCTAACATTTTATCTATTTCTATTTTGAATATTTTCTTCGTGTTAGGGTTGATGTGGTAAGGTATTTTCCAGTGTGGTTTGGTTCCCTCCTTTAGCTGGATTTTTATCACTCCTGTACTTCTTTTATGTTGTTCATTTTTGTGAATGTTCATGGAAGTATTTCCTCATATTTTGATAGTAATTGACTAATGCCACCATTGGTTCTTCCCAATAATCACCAATTTTCACCATTTTAGGATTTCCCCCAGTGGATATATTCTCTTCTCTTAACTGGAGGGGTTGGTTATAATACTAGTCTTTAGAATCATTGTTCAATCTAATTTATTTTTCTCCTTCATCCACCATGATTTCAATTTTTTATTCAATTTCTTCTTCATCCTTTTTTATTTTATAACATCAATTTTGTACTAGTTGTGTTTGTGTGTTCATCCATTCAACTAGCTTCCAAATTCCTTGGCTTCAAGGTGGTGGGTTCTGGAATCATTGAGAATGGGTGTTCTATGGAGCTAGTTTGAAGGTAAAATTCCTTGATTATTCTTAGTAAGGTATGTATTTATTTATTTTCATCCCAAAAGCAAAATATGTGGATGAAGTCATGTTGGAGTTCCTTCCAGCCTTTAGTTTCTCCTCTTCTTTCCTGATTAATATACTAAGTTTGTACTATGGGTGTGAGGTCCAATAAAATAGTTGAATATAGAGGCAGTGGTCATATTATTTGTCTCCTTTCCATGTGTTGATGAAATTATGAATATGATTCTTTGGAGTATTGAGTCCTTCATATTTTAAAATTTGGATATATCTACCTTCTTCCAAGAGGTATTGAGCCTTGATTAAGATCCAAAAAGCATGGCATGTGGGAATTGCATGCCGGTGTGTGTGCCACCAGTATGTGGTATTAAATACAAAGGTGTCTTGAAGAGTGATAATCATTTTTAATTCATTTTGGAATGTTTTCTCCATGTCCACTATATACTCCTTTACATCTTCTACTTTGAAAAAAGAACGGAAGTTTGATATGTTATACCCCCTTTGGATGCAATTGATATGTTGTATATTTTCTATCCTTGTTGATTGGTCTTTTATGGATGTAGTGGCTAAGTGTCTTTGTATCATAAATACCCTTCTAAATCCACATATTCTATTTTGTGGTAATGTAGTAATGAAATTTTTGGAAATGGAATAGACAGGCCATACTCTCCTTTCTTCTATATAAGTTTTGTCTCCCCTTCTCTTAGTGGGAAATGGACTATCTTATTTTCATCCACTAGATATATATCTTCCTTTCTTGAGTTTAATATTCTATTAGAATTGAAAAACCATCTCATTCTTAATAATCCTCTAAAATTATTAAATGGTTCCTTCATACCTCAAATTCAACAATTTATTAAAGTCATTTTATGTTTATTTCCATATTTTTCCATATCCCTAAGGTTTCCATGCTAGAGCCATCTTCCAAACTGATGTTCATTGGTGTTATAATTATCTTGGGTCTACCCAACCTCTCCCAATTTGTTGCTAAAATAATATTGAGGCCCACACCTATATCTACCATCACATGTTTGACTTTAGTGTTACTAAGGTTTGTGGTGATTAATAAAGGACCACTATTCCAGCTATAAACTTCTTTGAGTTGATGGATTTGTTGTTTTTGTTTGTTCGAATATTTTCCCAACTATTTAAATTTTATTGGGAGGTCCTTTTTCTAGGCCAAAGAAGCTATATTCTTTAGCATCATTACTTGTTCTTTTGAAAAACATGCTATGTCATCTTTTTGTTGTAGCATAATGTGTTTTTATTTTTCTACTACCTTATCTTGTTATTTGTTTGAGTGGAAGTAATCATATTCCTCTTCCTCTAGATCTAATTCTTTACTAACTTCTTCAATCTCCCTTTGTCTATACTTCTCGATATCAGTCCCTTGTCTAGTCAGTATGTTAACTTTATTTTTCTTAATCCTAGATTTCTTCTTTTTTTGATTTTTAATTTTTGTTCCCCATCGGAATAGTCTTCATTTTATATATTAGATGACCAGTGATCTATTCTTTGATAGCTTTTAACTCCTTGCGGTGGTATTCTTTTGATTACCCTAGATTCTTTATGATCCTACAAGTCATCACTTCTAGAGTATGTTGTATTTCGATAATATTGTTATGTTTTATCACATATAAATATATCATGAGAATCATCTCCATAAAATAGACATTTTCTTTTCTTTTATTCTCAACACTCTACAACATAATGGCCTATCTTTTCATAGATTTAACACATGGCATCACTTCTTTGGTGGTTGTTTCTACCACTTAATCTTCCTCTATAGTTTTATTGTCTATTATCTCCCATGTAATCTTGTGGTGGGTTATTTTGTAATGCATAAGAATTTCTATTATCTCTCTAGGGTGGTTTCTTGTATCTTGTGTCATATAGAGGTCCTTCCTCAAGTCCCTTAATATATGCCATTTTTATGTCTATGTTTGTGTCACAATTGTAGTTCATAGGTAATCTTTGATTGGGATCACTTTTTGAGTTTCAGATTTGAAATTGGTTTGTAGGGTAATCCTCAATGAGGTTACTATCCCATTCATGACAAGTTATACAATATAATGTATTTATTTTAGTCAATAATATTTTCAATTCTACATGTAATTCAATTATAGTTCTTTCTCCTTGGGCTTTAGGATAGTCATTTTGGAGATGACCTTCTCTTGAACAATATATGCACCACATTTATTTACCTTTCTTTTCTTACCCTCTTGCTAAAATTTTAGTTTGTATGCTTAGTTGCTCTATCACCAATTATAATTTCTCAAGGTTCTCTTTGATGTCATCTTTCTAAGGTCTAGGCCATGTTTGAGCCCCTATGTGGTATACCATTGTGATCAAGTCTATTTAAGTATTAAATATTCTTATATCTAAGATTACTCTTATGTCTTCTTGTAGTCCAGAGATGGGCCATTCAATATTTTGGCACTTTGTTAGGGGTTCTTCTAGTTTGTGGTAGACTTCCTTAAATATTTTGTCACATGTCTTTGCTGATTCTTTGTTTCCTTGTACTAGGTTCCTCATTTTTATAACACTCTCTATAGGGATATCCAGAGTGTCAAAATTTTCCAAGAAGCCTAGTTTTACTTCATTCCAACTTTACTCATATTTTGAATGTCTTTTTGTACCAATCTAGTACTTATTTCCTTAGTAATGATACAAATTCTCATATTTTTGGTTTGTTTTCATCAATTTCATGTATTTTCCACAAAGATTCTAATAGGTATATATGTTTTGTAGCTAGTATTGTATCTCTTCCAAACACTAGGATCTTGATTAAGGATTCCATATTGTTCTTACTTATTCCTATTTTTATTTTTTGGATTTGCGGACTATACCCTTATTTATTTTCTTTCTTTACTTTTCTACTAGTATGGGGCTTCTTCTCTATCCCCTTATCTCTTGCTAACTTTATATAAAATACTCTTTCCAAAGTATCTCTTCCCAATCTACTTCTTTTTATTCATTCTCTCTTGTTTCTTTACTCTATGGTATCTCTTCTTTGAAAATTCTTATACTCTTATATGGCTTAGGAGAGAGATCTTGGTTAAGGGGTTGTGACTCTTCAAGATAAATTTTCACTTTCTTATTTGTTAGTGACATTTTATTCATTAGTGAACATAATTCCTTACCCAAATACAATTTGATCTATTTAATTTTCCTTATTTATTATTCCTTTAATCTTCTTATACTTTTATTAACTATTTCTTCTAAATATCCCACTTGAACAAATAGATCCTTCTCCAAAGTTTTCAAAAACTTCATAAATCTATCATCTAGATTAATATTTAGATTTGATAGATTAGGTTTGATTGTTAGACTTTTAGAGGGTTGTGGTAGTATTGGAGCCTCTATATTATTATAGGGTCCCAATATTGATCTTCTAGATTCTCAATAATCATTAATGCTCCTCTTTAAACTGGCTACAAGTTCTCTTTCTTATTCCCAACATAATTTTGATTTCTTCGGGGTCTTAAATTCTTCTTCTTTATTCTCTTTTTCTTTTCCCTTGGCAACACCCACTTTGGTATTCTCAGTAGAACCCTTATTGGTGCACTCAATTCTCATCTTCCCCATAATTTTCATCCTTTTGTGGTGTCTTTCTTCTCTCTCTAGGATCTAGTTTTATCTGCTCTCTTCTCCATTTGGGCTTGTCATGTTCACTTTTCTTGTAGATTCAGTTTGTTCTCTAACCTCTCTTGTGGTTTTCTTATTTTTCTTATCTCATCTCACCATGGGTGTGTTTAATTTGGGATTGCATTAGTCCTTTTACTATTTCTCATGGTAGTTAATTGATATGTTTACTTATTGGTCATATCTCTTTGAGGATCCCTTTCAAAATCCCTCCTCCTTCCATTCTCCATCCCCTTGGTGCCTAACCCCCTCTCACAAAGTAAACACCAAGAATATAGTTCTACAAGTTTTCATATCTTGGTTTGTCTTTATTTTTCTATGTCTAATTTAGAATTTTGGGTATTATTGTCCTTTATATAACCTAAGCAAGGTCTTATAAACAAAACCAATGTTAGAAAGAAAATTGGGTGAAACAAATACCAAAGTTTTGATCCCCAAGTACATTATGAGTGTTGTAGTTTATGCCCCAAACTCAGTCATATAAAGGCAGTAATGGTTTGATTTGGACAAAGGATTAGCTAACCATTTATATATTTACAAAATACCAAATAAAATCATACATGTATAATTTTGGTAATAATTATATTATCATATTAATGGAGTACATTCATATATTTTCCCCTATACTATGTACATCTTTCTCTACTTATTACATATATTCTTTCATACATGCATTCTTATATATATATATATATTCCTTCTTACATATCTCTTCCATTTTTATTCATATCTTTCCCTATACATATATCTACCATATTTGACATGACCCATCTATCCCACCATTGCCCTAGATGGTATATTTTCAATCTTATGGTTTTCAAGCTCTTTGTGAAAAGATACAATAGGATTTTATTGATGGTGTCTAAATTTTTTCTCTTTCCTACCAACACCCATAGTGATGCCTTTCAAACCTACATCAATGCATTTGATTATGTGAACAATTTTTCTAGAATACTCCAATTTATAGTTTCCAAAATTCTTAAGTACATAGACATAGGATCTAATACCTATAGTACAATAGGCTTGCAACCAATTGTTAGATGCACAAGACAATTGAGAGGGGGAGGAATTAGTTGTATACTTTAAAAAATCAAAAACCCTAATCAACATTCAAATTTGCATTGACCCTTAAACCCTTAACATGCATTAACAAAATGTAAACATGTAAAGAATTAATGCAAACACATAAGAATACCAAATTTACATGTAAAATACAAGAAGGGAAAAACCATAGCGAGGATTAGCTCACGAATATATAAATTGTAACACCAAATACAATCAGGCTCACTGCCCAGAAATATAAAGAAAGGCTCACTATCGATGACTCACTACCAATGGACTCACTATCCAAAAGAAAGAAGAATAGAAGAAGGGGTGGCTCACTGCCAATTTTACCTGCTAACAATGCATCTCTCATATGTTGAAGGTAAAATTCCACTAAAGCACAAACAACTCATCAAACAAATTGAAATGTAGACACCTTTTTCTCACTACATCAGGAAGTCATATGCATTAAGACTCACACTTGATTACATTCACAAATTTTACATCAAACACTCTACTCTTAATCCACACTATTGGTTCTCAAAAATGCAGGTTTGAACCACGAGAGGTTGCCAAGCTCTCACAACGCTTTTGGCCAACCTACAAGGCCAATTGATGCAATTGAACCTTCTTCTCTTTAGGTTTTGCTAGACCAAGGCAGGTGTACCTATATGAATGATGCAGATTGAAATGTGTTTCTTGATTGAGAAATTTATCCACAATGGCAAATGGAAGTGAATAGATGAAAACCACTACAACTACTCCTACTCCTATTGCACAAAAGAAAGGATTTGAAAATGTTGTTTGTATATAAAATTAATTCTCTGGGTTGTGGCAAATCAGTGCCTTCTATCCACATGGGCAATGGAGTCAAAAATCAAGAATTATGTGCTTCCTTCTCTAGTTTAATTCTAGTTGTTAGGCACTTTGTCAAATAAAATCTTATCACTGGCATATAATTTCATTTATTTATGACTTGCATAAATAAGGCTGGAATGTTTTTTTATCTGGTTCTTCTTTAATTACGCAAAAGGAATCCTAAAATTATAGTGACTTATTTAAAAGGATTTAAATCTAACTTACAGACACCAATCAACTAAATCACACAAAATGGGAATACATTCTGATAAATCAGAGATTATACTTGATATGTTGATTTAAATAATTAAAGGATCTCAAGTTGGAGACAACCAGATAAAAGAATTATGAATTACTTCATCACAACAACTAAACACCGAAAAGAATATTCACTAGTTTAAAACATTAATCTCCATTGCATTGTTTCAGGGAAGGCTCTGTATATTGTTTACATTCCCCCAGTCTGAAAAATATATCTCCTACTCTAACTACTAACTCCTATCCTCTTAAATAATTTTTCAAATTATTTATACAATACATGCCAAGGGTCGTGACCCTTCAGTTAATCGATGCAACCATTTGAATTCGTTGACAGAAATTGAAATCTTTAATTGAGTTGCCTTATCGACAAATTAAATATTTCTAACTAAAATATTGTCTTTTCATTTTATCACTTTATACCTTAATCACTCTTCACATTTTATTTCCCTCTTACTGCTCTACCACGGTCAACCCTTTTTCCTTTGGCGGTATGGCGGTCTTTGACTTTGAGTGTTCCTCTATCGTCTGCTAACCCTTTACCGCGCTACTATGGGCCTCCTTTCTGTCTCTGGTAGTTCAATGGTAACACTTCTTGTCACCTCTATGGTCTCATCCTTTCCTCTGCCAACTAACACCGTGCTATCGCGGTCTCTATCTTTGCTACGCACAGTATCACGATAGCCACTAACTGTCATCATCGTCGCTTGTCTTCGTTCACCACGCCACCGTGATCCCTGACTTGATCATCAGTAGTACCACGGTGGGTCTTCTATCTACCACTTTGCCGGTTGTCTCACCGCCCATCACGATACCGCGGTCTATGCTTAGACCACACGCGATGTGGCGATAAGCCTTCACTGCTTGCTAACTATTCACCACGCCACCGCGATCTATCTGATGACTATCTGTGGTGTAGCGGTGGCTGTTTCATGAACGTCAGGCTAACTGCTTTTTGTTTACCATTGTCATCACGATCTCTGTGATGACCCCCAATGGCTTCACAGTGGGGTCTCTTGACTATTGCCTCACTGGTAACTTACCGCCACCGTGATACCATGGTCAATGTTTCGACCGTGCACGGTGTGGCGGTAAGCCCTTTATGCTCACTCCTTAACTGCTACCGTCATACCGTGATCCCATTATGGGAGGCCGCGGTAAAGCAGTAAGATCATGAAAGGAAATGAGTATGACCGCAATAAAATATATAAGTCAATTTTGGCTTTTTAAATGGTGGTAAAATGAGTTTTTATGAAAAGATAGAAAAATGATGGGTTTAAATGGAAAAAACCTTGAGAGTTTTTATGGAAATTTTTTGGTTCTAACATACACAACAATTATCCTTGCATTTATACCCACTATGACCCAAAAAATTCTCAATTAGGTCAGCCTAAAGGAAACACATGCACTTCAACCATGCAACATCAAATAGGTCGATACCAAACACTTCCACTGAGGAACAAAGTGAAGGAATACCATACCACTACTTAGTTGGGACCCAAATCTACACTGGCATGCTTCTCAATACTTTGTCAAATAATAATTATCCTTCGCAATTAGCAATAGCATGTTAGGTTGGCCAAACTTGCACTAAAACTAATAAGAAACACCACACCTTTACAAGTATAAAAACATCTTGCAGACCACCCAACAATACTTCACAATATCCATACATCTTAGAATATTCCAACATCATTAGGATATTCTACACAACTACTGCAACCACCTAAAACTCAAGAACACCTTCATTCTATACAACTAGACACATTGGCACAGATATCCAACACACTAGACAACTTTATAGAACAACTCAATGCCTGGAACTTTAAGGAAAGGTAGATACAAATGATATAAGCATATTCCTAGATCCACAACACCATAACCTTCACTAGGGAGAAATGTTGAGCAATCTTATTTCTCTCAAACACCCTATTTCACTAGACAGACATACTGTCAAACACATCTTTCACTACAATATGATCCAAAACCTAAAACTCTAGATATGACACCTCTAATCACTTCTTATCATCACGTCTAAACCACATGAGAATATTTTAAATCATGAATAAATGTGTTGAAAACACTGAACACCACTCTATCACACTAAACTCTCTTTTATTCAATTTTTCTCAAAAGCACTTGGAAACCAAGTGAACTAACTTCATCAACAACATTACTAACATCTCTACAACACATCTACAACACTACAACATGCAACACTTTCCAACTACAACAATCTCCCCAAACATAAGTTAGGCCAACAACCTCTACAACTCTACTGAAGTAGGACATCAATGATAACACCAACATGTGTTGACATCAATACAAACCATTCCAAAATTCTCTTTATATGAGGTGTTGACATTAATGAAAACACCCAAGAAACTCACAAACAAATCAAGCTTCCAACATCTCGAAACTTCCAATAATCTCCCCCTTTGTCATTGATGGCATCACCTTCTTTCTAAAAAACCATCAACAACAAAAGCAACCAACAACAATAATACAATAATCAATACTCCCTTTGACTGGGACAACTCTTTTCTCTTCATCCTCTCTCTTCAAAGACTTCTTCTCTCGCAACAACAACAACACTTGAACTCTAGATCACTCTCCTTTTTTCCTCATACAATACTCTCCCATATATATGTTTTCCAACATGGTTTTCTTTCTCCCATTATCATTTTTCAACCAATTTAACTATCTCCCTCTTTGACATCAATGGAAAAGTTCTAGTTCTTCATTTTCTCTCCTCTACACTTTATTTTATGTATTGAAATCTTTTTCTCACCCACTTTGACAATATTCAAAGGGAAAAAAAAATCTCCCTTTCCATTGTTCTACATATTTTGCACTCACTTCCTTTGAAAAATATTCAAAGGACAACAATGTCAAACAACTCTTTTTCTTTCTTATACACTCACTTCCTATATACTCCCCCTTAGGGGAACAAAATATGCTCCATATGAATGCACCATCCAAAAACCACTACTACCTACTTCCCCTAAGAGGTATCTTTTAGCATCAGTCCAGGACCAAGAATGTATCTTGAAATGTTTCCTAAACAGATGCACACACTTATGCATCTACTTGAAAGGAGGGTTAATAACCCTTAACTTCTGTTAGAGATACTCAAATATATCTTTTGGAAGAACCTTTGTGAAAATATCAGCAACCTAATCCTTATTAGGTACATACTCCAATTTTACCTCATTCTTTGCAACTTTCTCTCTCAAGAAGTGATATTGGATTGAGATATGTGTTATTCTTGAATGCATTACCAGATCCTTTGATATATTGATTGCACTTGTATTGTCATATATGATATAAATAGGTTCATCATATGAAACTCTAATATCCTTCAATGTTTTCTTCATCCACAACACTTGTGTATAGCATGATGTTGTTGTAATATATTATGCTTGTGTAGTAGATAATGACACTAAATCTTTCTTCTTACTTAGCCATGAAACTGACCTACTTCAAAGAAATAAATCACCACCACTTTTACTTTTCCTATCATCTACACATCCAACCCAATCTACATCTATATATGCACTCAAAGAGAAGTCAGTATCCTTCGGATACCATAAAACATAATCCAGAGTGCCCTTAAAATATCTAAATATCCTCTTCACTACTGCAACATGAAATTCTTTGGGATATTGTTGAAATATAGCCACAAGACAAACTGAATGCATGATATATGGTCTAGTAGCAGTAAGCTATAATAGTCCACCAATCATTGATATATACTTGCTCTGATCTATTTTAAGGGCTTCATCACTCTTGCTCAACTTACAACTAGTAACCATAGGAGTACATACTAGTTTAGAATCATCCATTCCAAACTTATTCAACATTTCCTTAACATAATTAGATTGTGATATGAATATACCTTTCTTTGATTGACTGATCTACAAACTGAGGAAGAAACTCATCTCCCAAAACATTGAAATTTCAAATTATTTCTGCATTTCCTCTACAAACATTTTGTACATACCTTCATTTCCACTGAAGATCATGTCATCAACATATACTACCACAATTAATATTTATTCTCTGTCAACTTTTAAATATAGATTTCTATCAACAGTACCTTTTTTGAATCCTTGTTGCAACAAGTAATTATCTAATGTTTCATACCAAGCTTTGGGGTCTTGCTTCAGTCCATACAATGCTTTCTTCAATCTACAAACCATATTTGTATCTTCTGACAATTTAAAACATTTTGATTGTTCAATGTATACCTCTTCTTTCAATTCACCATTCAAGAATGTGGACTTCAAATCCATTTGATATACTTTGAAATATTTATGTGCTGCAAAAGCTAAAAACATCCTAATAGTGTCCATTCTTTCATTCGGAGAAAAATTTTCCTCAAAATTTGTACCTTCAACCTATGAGTAAACCTTGCACACAAGTCTATCCTTGTTCCTGGAAACATTTCCATCTTCATTCATCTTGTTCTGAAATACCCACTTGGTACCAATCACAGTCTTTTTTTCCGGTCTTGGGACCAATTCACAAGTCAAATTCTTCTCTATTTGTTCTAACTCTTCCTTCATTGCTTTGATCCAATTCTCATCTTTGCATACCTCAGTCACTTTTTTTGGTTCCACCTCAAAAAGTAAATATAAATTTACTTGTTCTTCTATCATAGAATCTTTTCTCCTTGTTGGCACACCTTTTCTCTTATCTCCAATTATATAATATTTTGAATGATTCTTTTGCACATAATCAAGAGTCTTGGGATTATTTTTTGGAGCTTCTTCCTCTTCAACTATCAAATCCTTTCCTTTGTATTCAACCTTTTCTTCTTTACTGCAATGGGATTCATCAAATTCATATCCTTCTATTAATACTGAAATTTGATGTGGTTCTTCATCAACTTTGACACTTGCACTTTCAACAATATTCTTCAACCTTTAATTGTAATAACGATATTCCTTTCTTCTTGTAGAGTATCCAAGGAAGATTCCTTTATTATATCTTGCATCAAACGTTCCTAAGTTTCCTTCATCTCTTCTGATATAACATTTTCTTCCAGAAACTCTAAAATATTTCACAGTAGGATGTTTACCAAACCATAACTCATAGGGATTCTTTGAACTATTTTCTCTTGCTTGACCTACATTAAGAATGTATACAGTAGTATGAATTGCTTCTCTCCAATACACATCTACAAGATTAGCTTCCTTCATCATTGTCCTAGTTGCTTCCTAGACTGTTATGTTTTTTCCTTTCCACAACTCCATTCTATTGAGGAGTTCTAAGGGTTGATAAATGCATTCTTATTACATGATCTTCACAAAAAAATTTACACTAATTTAAAGGAAACTTGCCACCTCTATTAGATCTTAAAAATTTTATTTTTAGATTCATTTCATTCTCAACCATAGCCTTAAATCCTTTAAAATTGTCTAGAGATTTTGATTTATGAGAAGATTTGAAAGGTAGGTTACCTCTGCATTTTCTAGTACCCTTTTTCAATATCCTCACAAAAAAATTTCCCACCTCATCAAGATCATCTAGATCTAATCCATCATCATTTTCAACTTTGCATACTTTGAAATCAATTTCTTTGTTTGTGGCATCTTGAACAAACTCTCAAATGTCAAAAGAAGTTAAAGCACCAAACATCTGATCTCTAGAATAATTATCCAAATTTTGAGCTTCCTCAATAGTAGAAGCTTTAAAACTATAAGCTTTAGGTAGAGTCCTCAATACCTTTTTAAAAACATAGCTTTCATCCAGCTTTCCACCAAGACTATTGATGGTATTCATGGCTTCATCAAATTTGAGCATGTAGATAGTAATATATTCATCTTTAGAAATCCTTAGGGTTTCAAATTTGGATTTATAGTTCTGCATGTTAGCTTGTTTGACCTTGTCATCTCCTTCATAGATACCTTCTAGCTTTGTCTAGATCTCTTTAGTAGACTTCAGACTTATCACCTTCCCAAGTTTAGAATCAGAAAGACCACTCAGGATTGCATTCCTTTCTTTGTCATTATTTTCATAATCCTTGATCTCATCACCACTTGTTGGACCATTTATAGGCATATTATAACCTTTTTCAATAGACTTCTAAACACAAAATCCAAGAGAAACCATGAAGGACTCCATCCCAACTTTCCAGTACGTAAAGTTTGTTCCATCAAACAAAGGAGCTTTGACACCTTTTGTATGTTCCATCTGGATCTACCTCAAGTGGTTAAGCTTCTTCCTAGGAACCACCACTATGATGCCAATTGTTAGATGCATAAGAAAACTGAGAGGGGGTTGAATTAATTGTATAATTTAAAACATCAAAAACCCTAATCAATATTTAAATTTGCATTGACCCTTAAACCCTTAACATACATTAATAGAATGTAAACATGTAAAGTAGTAATGTAAACACATCAAATACATAATAACACTAGATTTACATGGAAAAACAAAGAAAGAAAAAACCATGATGAGGATTAGCTCACTAATATATGAATTGAAACACCGAATACAATAAGGCTCGCTACCAAGGGCTCACAACCCAGAAAGATAAAGAAAGGCTCATCGTCGATGGCTCACTTCTAGTGTACTCACTATCTAGAAGAAAGAATAATAGAAGAAGGGGTGGATCACTACTAGTTTTAACTTCTAACAATGCATCTCTCAAATGTCGAAGGTATAGTTTCACTGAAGCACAAACAACTCATCAAATAGATTGAAATGTAGACACCTTCTGCTCACTACATCAAGAAGTCATAGGCATTAAGGCTCACACTCATATCATCACACTTTATTACATTCATAAATTTCACATCACACACTCTTCTCTTAATCCACACAAAAATTCTCCTGCATTTATACCTTCCATGACCTAAAATAATCTCAATTAGGTAGGCCTAAAGAAAACTTATGAACTTCAAGTGTGCAACATAAAATAGGTCAATACCGAACACTTCCATCAAGGGAAGAAGTGTAATAATACCACACCACTACTTAGATAGGAACCAAATCTACATTGAAATCTTCTCAAAAATTCCTCAAACAATAATTATCCTCCACAATTAGCACTAGCACACCAAGTCAGCCAAACCTACACTAACACTAACAAGTGACTAAACAAAACTTTCGAGTTCTAGAAACATCTTGTGAACCACACAATAACACTCCACATTATCCATACAACATCTCAAAATATTCCAACATTATCAAAATATTCTACACAACTATTGCAACCACCTAAAACTCAAGAACACCTTCATTTTGTGCAACCAAACACACTGGCATAGGCATCCAACACACCAAACAAATTTGTAGAAAAAATAAGTACCTGAAACTTCAAGGGAAGGTAGATACAAATGATATAAGTATGTTCCTAGTTTTGAAACACCAGAACCTTCACTGTAGAGAAACGTAGAGCAATCTCATTTCTCCTAGACACCATGTTTCACCAAATAGGCATATTGTCAAACACATATTTCACTACATTATGATACAAAACCTAAAACTTTGGATATGACACCTCTTAACACTTCTGATCATCACATCCAAACTGCATGGGTATATCTTCAATTATGAAGAAATGCAGAGAAAAACATTGAACACCACTTTGTCACCTTGAACTCTCTTTCATTCATATTTTTAAAAAGAACTTGGAAACCACGTGAGCCAACTTTATCACAATATTAATAAAATATCTGCAACACATTTACAACATTTTCAACATGCAACACTTTCCAACTACAACAATCTCCCTAAACACAAGTTACACCAACAACCTCTGCAACTATACTAAATTAGGACATCAATTACAACACTACCATGTGTTGATATCAATACCAACCATTCCAAAAATTTCTTTAGACATCAATGACAACACCCAAGCAACTCATAAACAACTCAAGCTTTCAACATCTCTAAACTTCCAACACCAACATCCATTATTCAAACAATAAACCAATTTTCACATCTATTTCATACCATTTTATCTTGTAATTTTAGGGTTACTTTAGCTTTGGAAAAACAACATCATCATCGTCAACAACAAACATCAATCTACTAGCAACTAATATTAATAATATTTTGATCTTGATCTCCCATATTACCTTCTAGTTTAGCTATTTTCTTGGAAGTCAACATTTTTAAGTAGATAGTTGGATAAACATCAATATCTATGAAAAACTAGTTGATGCAAGGGAATTCATTGTGCCCTTTTTGTTGTAATTTTGTAAAAGTTTGGTTTTGGGTTGATTTGGCTTGTTTTGTGAAAATAAGGTCATTTTGGACCATGTTGGGCCATTTCAGGGCATTTTTTATTTTTAGGTGGAAAGTTGTCAAAATTTGTCAATGTTGTCAACCAAAAAGTGATTACAACTTTGTAACTTTGTTCTTAGGAAGTTAGAAGTTTAGAAGTTATGAATTGATGTAATTTAATGAAAGAGATGTATTATCATGCCAAGTAGGTGAAGGAGGTGATTGAATGAAAGAAGATCAAATTTTGCACATTTTTTTGTGTGTTTTCTTGAGTAAAATAGACTGTAATCTTCATTGTGGGTGCTGCCACAATAGTGTGTCCCACTTTTGGGACATGCTAATTTTTGCCTAAAATCATTTTTCTAGAAAAAAAAATGATTTTAGCCTTGAGAGGTTTCATCTAAAGGGTTTTAATTTAAGAGGGATATATAAGACCCCTTAGATCAAACCCTCTTGGATAGAGCCCCTTTAGTATTAAATCATACCCACAATGAAGTCTCCTTCACACCTATCAAAATGCTAGCAAAAAAGCACATTTACTTTATCTTTTGAGGGATTAAATAATTTCATTTAGAAATGATCTTTTGCAAGATTGTAGCCCTTGAAATGAGCTTTCCAACAAGTATAGTTTTGATATGTATTCATTTTACTTTGTATTTAATTTTTAATTTTTACTAAACATAGGTTTTTCTCCAAACATCAAGCTCTTTGTTCTACAGAGGTGGAAAAATAGTAAAGCATTATAAATTATTATTCTTTAAATACCCTTTTCCCTAGGTATTGGTTTCCTTTTTTCACTAAAAAAATAAAAATTGGATTTTGATATATACACAACAAGTTAGGTTGTATGACACACACACATGTCCAAATTATAGTTACAGTGAATTCAAAAAATAATTAAAAATATATATATGTAACAAAAAATTATGAAAAAATATCCATTCCCTAGATATTGATGTTGAAAATCTATATTCCAAAAATTATAATTTTATCTTTTATAGAAAAAAGTTATGTTGTATGACACAAATGTTACTTTCTGAAATTTTATTTTGTTTTGTTTAAAACTAGTTATTAAAGGAGATGTTGAAAGGTTCATGATTTATTTCAAAAAAATTTAAAATATATTTAGAATCTTTACACAAATTTCCACAAATCACTAGTTCACATCATCTTCAAATTATTAACGATTTAGATGCTATGGGTCTCAGAAGATGAAGATTCAATTAAAAATATTGATGTAAATGTCCATCTTGGGAAAAAAGTAAGACACAATATTGTGATTCCACCCTTGTATGGACCTGTATAGATTGGTATGGACCTCTAAGTGATTGGAGAAGTTGAAGGACACTTTCCTCTTTCGAATGCATTTGGTTTCATGAATGTTTATTGAGTTTTGTAGAAGTGGAATTTTTAGTCTTGATAGTCCAAAACCCTAGCCAAGGTTTCCAGTGAGTAAATAAAAACCACAGGCAGAGTTTCCACCATGGAAAATTGATTAAACTTGGTGGAATTCTCTATCCCATTATTTCCCATGCATTGGAAAAATGAGGAATCTTAGTTTGCATGTTTGGATGAGTTTTTTTAAGTCTACGTGTTCAAAATTGCATGGAAATAGTCATAAAACCCTAGTTTACTTGATGGCTTAAAAAATTTATACATTGTTTGGTCTTGAATGGGTGGAAAAATAATTAAATGTATTGTAGGAAGACTGGTCAATCCAAGATCTCATGCACTATGTTGTTTGTTCTTGTTGAACCTCCTTTTGGCTATTGTAGCAATGTGCCTAAGATGAATTAGAATGCATTAAGTCTTTGTTTGTATTGAATCATTGGAACAAATGTGTCAGGTGAGTTTAGTTTGAGTCCTTCCTCTGCATCATTATTGGTATCATAGCCAATAAAGACACCAATGATAATCAAGTAATTTGAGACAAACAAAGATGCCTCCAATAATGAATGCAGTTGAAAGAGCAGCAGAAAGGATAGTCAGAGAGATGAGGGAGATGAGAGTTAGTCTTGATGCAAGACTTACAGTAGTAGAAGCCAATCAAAGAAGAGGAGTGGTAATAGGAGATTTGAATGACCAAAAATAAGGAATGGGCGAAGATAATCCACCACAAGAAGAATCTCAAGAAGAGAGAGATGTTGATGAGATAAGGATGGAAGTATTTCTGAGGGAAGTCAAGGGTGAAGGTTCCAAGGTGAAGATGGAACTTCTAGTGTATGTGGGTAGTTTGAATCATGAAGAACTTCTTGATTGGATAGGAGAGTTGGATAAATATTTTAAGTTTGAGGAGATATCTGAAGAGAAATAGGTGAAGTTGGATAGAACCAAGTTGAAAGGCCATGCATTCCTATGGTGGGATTATGTGCAAGAAGAAATAAGGAAAAAAGAAAAATCCAAGATCACTTTTTGGGATAGGATGAGTGCCAAGTTGAAAGGAAAATTTATATCTAGTGACTATGCCACTCAACTATATAGGAAACTACAAAAATTGAAACAAAAAGAAATGGATGTAAAGGGATACACTAAATAATTTTACAAACTAAGTATCAGATCAAGTCATATGGAGGATGATGTTGATAAGGTTGCAAGATACCTTAATGGGCTGAAATATAGCCTACAAGATGAATTGAGTCTTACAAGCCCTAGGACACTATAAAAATGCTATCAACTAGCCATGAAGACTGAAGAGAAGTTAAAAGAAGACAAGAGAAAAAAATGCAAGTAGGGGAAGGAATTTCAGAGGAAGAGGATCATTTGCTGGTAGAGGACAGTCACAAAGGTCTCAAGATGAGGCAAACAAGTCTCAAGAACCAACATTAGATTCATGAGGTAGTTTTATAGGAAGAAGATCAAATTTTAGGGGTATATTTGGACATGGAGGGGGATCCAATGGCTTCACTGTAAAATTCTACAAATGTAACAAATTTGTAGGTCATCTAGCTTGGGAGTGTTGTGAGGAAAAATCCACTACTTCTTTTAGGAGTGGAAGAAGGAATCAAGTTTCTCAAGGTGGAGATGTTGAAAGTGTTAACTGTCACCACAAACTAAAGAACTAGAAGTTGGTGAATCTTTGCTAATGAGAACATTGGTCAATATTCCCATGAATAAGGAGCCACCTCAAAGGAAATCAATTTTTAGGACCACTTACAAATGTCAAGGTAAGTGTTGTCAAGTTGGCATAGATTTTGGTAGCACTAATAACTTAGTTTCTATAGAAATGATAGAAAATTTGAAGTTAAAAATATTACCCCATGGCACAACATATAAGGTCTCATGGTTTAATAAAGGGTAGAAAGTGTTGTTCAATAAACTATGTTGGGTAGAGTTCGAAATAGGAAGATTTAAGGATAAAGTGTTGTGTGATATCATCCCTATGGATGTGTGTCATATGTTACATGGTAGGCCATGGAAATATGATAGGAAAATAGTCCATGATGGTAGAAATAATGTCTATGTCATAGAGAAGGATGGGATCTCTTATACTATAACACCTTTGAGGGAGGAAGACCAAGACCAAAAAGTGGTATTGTGTGATGTTGGTAGGTGAGAATGAGTTCATTAAAAACTAAGGAAGAGGAAGAAATGGGCTTTACAATCATAACCAAACCTAGGACTGTTATGACAACAATTAAAATTGACAAGTTACATTTGGAGATCCAAGATTTGCTATAGAAGTATACTAATATAGTGGTAGAGTAAATCCCAAACTCTTTGCCTCCAATAAGGAATATTATCCATCATATTGACTTCATACCAAAGGCTAATTTACCAAATAAAGTATCCTACAAAATGACACAATAGAAGAATGAAGAAATCAAAAAACAAGTACAAGAGTTTCTTGACAAAGGGCTAATCAAGGAAATCCTTAGTCCTTGTGTGGTTCCAACTATTCTATCACCTAAGAAGGAAGGTGAATGGAGGATGTGCAATTATTCTATGGAAATAAACAAGATTACAATTAGATATAGGTTCTCAATTGCAAGGATAGAAGATTTGATGGATTTCCTAAGTGGAGCAAGTTATTTTTCTAAGATAGACATTAAAAGTGGTTATCACCAAATCAGGATCAAACAAGGGAATGAGTGGAAGACAACATTCAAAAAAAATGAAGGGCTCTATCAGTGGCGTGTTATGTCATTTTGCCTCTCTAAGGCACCTAGTAAATTCATGAGGCTTATGAATGGAGTTCTCAAACCATATATTGGTAAGATTTTTAGTTTTTTATCTTGATGAAATCTTAGTTTTCAGTTCTAGTAAATAAGAAAATTTGCATCATTTGAATTTGGTTTTAAGAAGGTTGCAAGAGAACAAGCTACTAATCAATTTGAAATAGTGTGAGTTTATGAAGACTGATTTGTTGTACCTTGGGTTTGTGGTCACAAAGGGAACATTAAAAATGGATCCAAGCAAGGTGGAAGCAATCTTGAGTTGGCCTACACCTAAATTAGTTAAAGAGGTAAGAATTTTTCATTGGTTAGCAAGCTTTTATAGGAAATTCATCAAGAGTTTAAGTCATGTGTGTGCACCTATAATAAATACTATAAAAGGGGATAGAAAGAGGAAATTTTTTTAGATTGAGCAAGCTGATAAGAGCTTTAGTATTTGAAGAAAAGAGTAGTCAAGCAACCTATATTGGCTTTACTAGATTTTAATAAGGTATTTTCCATAGAATGTGATGCTAGTGGCAGTATTGACTCAAGATAATAGGCTTATAGCTTTCTTTAGTGGAAAACTGAATAATGCTAAAAATAAGTACTCCTCTTATGATCTAGAAATTTTTTCTATGGTTCAATCCTTGAAAAAATGGATACATTACCTTCTTCCAAAGGATTTTTTGGTCTATACTAATAACCGTTCTCTTCAATTCTTAAATAGCCAAGAGAAACTCAGTCAAAGGCATGTCAAGTGGGTGAAATAATTGCAAAAATTCACTTTCACTATCAAGCGCAAGAAGGGACGGTCCAATAAAGTGGATGATGCTTTAAGTAGGAGGCCACTAATGGTGCAAGAGATTCAACTGAAAAGTGTAGGAGTTGAACCACTCAAAGGTATGTATGTTGATGATGTAGATTTGAAGGAGATTTATGAGTATGTAACTAGCCTCACAACACCACAAATGATAAATGTCTTGAATTTCTTACTCAAGATGGTTTACTATTCAAAGGTGTACAACTTTGTGTACCCAATTGATCAATGAGAGACAATCTGATCAAGGAAAAGCATTGTGGGAGTTTAGCAGGTCATTTTGGGCTTGAAAAGACATTGGAGCAGTTAAGAAGACATTATTTTTGTCCTAAGATGCAATCATATGTAAGGAGGTTTATGGAGAGGTGCACTATTTTTCAAAGAGAAAAGGGAAGAAAAACAAATGTAGGGTTATATCAGCCTTTACCTATTCCTAACATACCTTGGGAATCTATTAGCATGGATTTTGTCATGGGTTTTCCAAGAACACTAAGGAGTTTTGATTCAGTCTATGTTGTAGTTGACCGGTTCTCAAAGACGACTCACTTCATTCCTTGTAAGAGAAAAAATTATGCCTCTTATATTGCAGGTTTGTTCTATAAGGAAGTTGTTAGACTTCATGGTTTTCCTTTAATTATAGTTTCAGATAGAGACAACAAACTCATCAAACATTTTTGGAGGACATTGTGGAGAAAACTTGGCACCAAACTCAGTTTTAGTTTTTCCTACCATCCTCATATTGATGGGTAGACTGAAGTGGTTAATATAAGCTTAGGTGACCTCCTAATATTCCTATCAAAGGATCATTCTACTCAGTGGGATCTTGTGCTACCTCGGGCAAATTTTGTGTACAATGATTCAGTGAATAGGAGTATTAGGAAGAGTCCCTTCCAAGTAGTTTATGGTATGTAGCCTAGAGGGGTATTTTTGTTGAGAGATATCAGTGGAATGGAGAGAAAAACTGTTGAAGGTGAGTAATATTCCATTTCTATATAGGAAAACCATCAACAATTCAAGCAGCAGCTCCAACATAGTGTTGAAAAATATAAACAAAGAGCAAATTTGAAGAGAAGGGAAGTTGATTACAAAGTTGGGGATCTTTTTTTAGCCCATCTCAAGAAGAAGAGGTTTCCCAAGGGTCGGTATTACAAATTGTAGATGAATAACATAGGTCCTGGTAGGATTTTTCATAATGTTGTAAATAATGCATATGAGATTGAGTTACCCAATGGAGTTGGCATCTCCCCTATCTTCAACATTGATGACTTGTACCATTGCAAAGGGGATATCATTGTTGATGGAGTAGTAGGTTCACAACAACTCTTATATTTTGAATGAATCATAGATCTTCCACCTAGAATACCTATGGAGTTGGAATACATCATTAACACCAAGGAGCTCAAGAATACAAGGCATAAGCAATACCTCCAATATTTGGTCAAGTGGAAAGGTCTCCCCATTGAATATGTCACATGGATGAATAAGAAAATATTCTCAAGTATGGTTGTATTGTTGCAAACTTTCACTCAAGTGGAACTTGAGTTCTTTCTCTCCCCTAGGGAGTATGATGTAGGGGCATCCATTGTGCCATTTGTGTTGTCATTTTGTAAAAGTTTGGTTTTGGGTTTATTTGTCTTGTTTTGTGAAAATAAGGTCATTTTGGACCATGTTGGGCCATTTTGGGTCATTTTTTTATTTTTAGATGGAAAGTTATCAAAAGTTGTAAAAAGTTGTCAATGTTGTCAACCAAAAAGTGATTACAACTATGCAACTTTGTTCTTCGGGAGTTAGAAGTTTGTTTGGAAGTAATGAATTGATGTAATTCAATGAAATATATAATTATTTGTGCCAGACAAGTGGAGGAGTTGATTGAATGAAAGAAGACCAAATTTTGCACGTTTTTCTATGTTCTTTCCTATGTAAAATATAATGTAATCTTCATTGTATAGACTTATATAGATTGGTATAGACCTAAAAGTGATTGGAGAAGTTGAAGGACACTTTCCTCTTTCGAATTCATTTGGTTTCATGAATTTTTATTGATTTTTGTAGAAGTTATAGCATTTTTAGTCTTGACATCCCAAAACCCTAGCCAGGGTTTCTAGTGAGTAAATAAAAACCATGGGAAAAGTTTCCACCATGTAAAATTGATGAACCTTGGTGGAGTGCTCTGTCCCATGACTTCCCATACCTTGGAAAAAGGAGGACTCTTATTTTTCACATTTGGATGAGTTTTTTTAAGTTTGTGTGTTCAAAATTGCATGAAAATAGTCATAAAACCCTAGTTTACTTGATGGCTTAACAAATCTATACATTGTTTGGTCCTAGATGGGTGGAAAGAAAATTAAATGTGTTGTAGGAGGACTAATCAATCCAAGATCTCATGCACTATGTTTTTTTTCTTGTTGAATCTCCACTAGGCTATTGTAGCAATGTGCCTAAGATGAATTAGAATGCACTAAGTCCCTATTTGTATTGAATCATTGGAACAAATGTGTCAAGTGAGTTTTGTTTGAGTCATTCCTCTGCATCACTAGCTTATTGATCTTGTCTACTTCTAAGTTTGTGAACTAACCATCATCCTTTTTCTTGGACTCATCGGTCTAGTACAAGCGAAAACTATAATTAGAACTTATCAAAATGGAGATTTAGATTAACTTTGAATTTTAGAGGTTTTTATATCTTTGATCAATCAAAAAACATCAAAATCCTTTTTTTCCAAATATACTTAATGTATCTCTCATAGTCCATATTTACCATCACTTATCCATTTCACATCACCAACCTTCACTGACATGGAAATATTCCATAAGGTCATCAAATTTTTATTCCTATTACAAGGTCACAACACAAGAAACTCATGGATTATAATCCTAGTAGTTCAAATTTCACCACATCGATGAGGTTACCAAACTAGAGTTTGGAATTCCTAATCATTTATTTGATCCTATTCAACACCAAAATCCACAACGAAAACCTTAATATCCACCAATCATCATAGAAGACATCGGGAATAGATCTATGGAATTTAATGAAATGACAGAAGAGAAAATTTTAGAAATCCAAAAAGATCCCTCCTTAGCTAGAGAATTTGGTGCACACATTGCTTCAGATCCCAACATATACTTTCTTATACCTACATTATGTGGTTCCAATCTAACTTCTAATTACATTGCTACGCTTAGGGAACAAGCCATCACACATGTCAAGTCATCTAATGTTCCCTCACATGAGAACATACCTATAGTTCATGCTATTAATGAAGTTATGCCACAACCTCCAATGCCACAAATATATATTCAACCATCTAGACCATCATATGACACAAATTCAATACCATTTTATAGACAAGGCATAAATCCATTGTACCAAACTCAAACATAACCAATCAAACAATAGAACACATCTTAAATCCACCAAATATAAACATTATTCATAAATCACAAAATATAACAAATGAAACAACAACATACATCCTAAATTTACCAAACATAAATAGTCCTCATACATCATCATACATAACCAATCAAACAAACGCTCATATCCCAAATTTACGAAACACAAAAATTCCTCATGCATCTCCATAAAACACCTCCAATTATAAAAGAAATCCTTTCACATCCCAAGCCACCACATCTTATGTGCCTCCTAATATTCCATATATTACACAAGCATCTAACATGAAAATGACCACATATAATCCCGATCATTCATACCAACCCCCCATTTCACAAATTTCATCACTCACCATTGTAAAACAAGTGTCTACATCCAACATACCCAAGAATTACAGCATCCCACATTCTTCAAAAATTCTCACATCTAACATATCTACAAACAGAAGAACTCTCGATAATAATTCATCCCACAAAAGAAATTACAATCCATCCCATTCACTATCCCTACACAAACACATGTCCCTCAAACTCAAAAATATTCATATAACATCCCTCAAAATGTCTCTCAACAATAATTCATTTCACAATAATAATTCATTCCACAACAACAATTTATACCAAAAAATCAAAAAACATCACATAATTCATATAACATTCCTCAAACACCAAACATGCCTCAGTAACAAATCATTCCCCAACACCAAAGAATTCCATAAAACTCATATAACATCCCTCAAAACATCCTGCAAAACTAAAATATGTCATATAATTCTTCATCCATTCTCAACATCAAACACACACTCCATCTAACCAACCACCAAACAACCCAAATAAGACTTGGCATTGAAAATTCAAAGCTTGCATGAAAATATTACCAATATGGAATTAGGAAAAATGAAGAAAAGCTATACTTTTGAAGAGATTTTTCCATATCCATTTGATAGGAATATATCTACAATACCATTCCAACACAACTTTGAAATTCCTAAATTTAATAAATACAAGGGAAGAGGTGATCCAGAAGAACATATATGTGAATTTTACATAGCATGTCTAGAGGTTGCATACAATGAAACATACTTAATGTGCCTCTTTCCTAGAATTTTAGAAGGAAAAGCAATAGAATGGTTCTCCCATCTACCACATGTTATTAAAACATTTCACAAACTTGTGGAAAAATTTGCTAGTCACTTCTCTTACAACATGGAACATAGTTACTATGACTGATTTATGTAGTACATAATAAAAATAGGGAAAGACATTTGCTTCATTCCTATAATTTTGGAGATACAAGGATAGAAAATGCAAATTACCCATTCCTAAAAACTTGTAGATATCTTTTTCCAAAATTAGATTTCACATAATTATATAGTGTGCCAATATTATTTGCATCCCTCTATTTTTTTATAAAATTACCAATAATTAATTCATGTTTATGAAGATCAACAAATTTAGTTATAGAGGTAATAAAGGAGAATATATATGGTTCCCCTTACACTACTTTTGTGGATATGGATATGAAATAATATTCAATAAATTATAGTAGAGAATATAAGAGAGAAATATTGAGCCACAGTATTATGAAAAATTAGACAATGATATGGTTTAATTAGTTGATGAAGATGATATCCACCTAGAAGCTATTGAAGCATGTAATTTCTTTTCTACTCTCCTATCCTAAAAATATCACTGCATAAGTTTTTAGGACATGGAGGGGAGTATATTGATAAAAATGAAATGGAAGATTCTAAATTAAAAAAAGAAAAGAAGGATAAATTGGAAAAATAAATAGAGACTAAATAGGATCCTATATCCTTGATAGTAGAGAAATATAAAAATAAATAAACCATATAACAAACCATAAGGATATTAGAGATGCTAAGATCCACTAGTGGAATTAATCCATTGTAAAAATAAAACACAACTATAGAAGAGAAATAACAAAAAAAAAAGTGTAAAAAGAGAAAACAGGTAAAGACAAATAATTTACATAGAGGAGAGCTCCCCACTAGATAAAAATTCAATAGAATAAATAAGAGAGAACCTATTATTGTTGTAAGATGTCACCCTTGGTCTCCTTGGCATGGGCGAGTGCAGTGCTTGGGCTTCGTGACATGGTCTAACCACCTCCTATGGATCTTGGATCTTGTATACATCTAGCAATTGTATCAGCCATTAATAGGTCAATATTTTGGTGCAACGACAACCGCCCTTGCAATAATTGGTATCAGAGCCGAGGTCACAGGTTTGAACCCCTTGCTTACATTGGGGGGCATTGTTGCAAGGTTTTTCCCTTGGTCTCCTTGGCATGGGCCAGCGTGGCGCTTGGGCTTCATGACATGGTTTAACCACCTCCTATGGATCTTGGATCTTGTATAAATCCAACGCTTGTATCGAGCATTAACAGGTCAATCTTTTGGTGCAACGACAGTTGCCTTTGTAACAATTATAAAAGATATTAAAAAAGGAATTAACAAGTGGTAAATAGAAGAAATGGAATAAAGTAGCTCAAAGAAAGTTTGTATAGTATGATGATAAATCAGAAATAGAAGAAGAAGAAACTCAAAAAGAAGATTTGCAAAGGATAACAAGTTATAGAGTAGCATAAGATAAGATCCATGAACCTACCTTGGACGAGAACATATTCTTTATAACTTTGTGCAGAATCAATAATTCATTATACATATCCTAAACTTACGATTCTACTACATATGATAAATTTTTTTGTCCAAGCAATGATTGAGTTCAACATCACTATCTCTTCATAGAAAAAAATATCAAATATTTTTCATACAAATAAACATTTCTTTTACAAAATAAAGTCTCTATACAAAGGGGAAATGATTTCAAAATGAACGTATCACTAAAAATAAAGGTATTAAGTGAAGTGGCCAAATATTTATCTCTTTGATAATAAAAATTAAAGTAAAAGGTCTACAAGATCAATAATTGAGAATAAACCATAGGGTAGAGATACCCTACTTCAAATTATAGATAGTAAAAATATTCAACATAAACTATATGTAAAATCTATCATAGTATCTCAAAAAACTTTAAAAAAAGTTGTGGAAATCAAACAGCCACAAAAGGAAGAATCAAAAAGTTCCACACCACCACCATACCCACCACATGCATAATAAATAATGGATAAAGAACTATTAACTCTACAACCTGAATAGATGGAGATAATTACCATAGAGGTAGGGTCTATAGATATAAATAAAAGAAACCCTATGAGATTGAATCATCAAGGGACTAAGATAAATAAAAAATGAATAAGGACAGTCTCCAAAAGGAAACCAAAGTAGATATAAGGAAGAAAGGAAAATAGAAGAAGGGATAGGAAAAGGAAGGAGATGAAACACAATCAGTCACTCCAAAATAATTGGTGAATGACCCCATGATAAAAATAAAGGAATATGTGGTCATACAAAAGAAATAAAATCTATAGTAATAGTAATTTTGTGTATAATGATGCACACTCCTATTGGACCTCATATTGATTTTACTCAAATATCACCAATTCAAAACATGTAATTATGGGATGCATTTACCAATAGTACAAATCATAATTTTATGTACTAAAGTATAACACTAGAGGAATTTATAAAGATGCTTCAAATAATAGAATAGAATTAACTACAAATACAAATAGACTCATCAAAAATATCAACTCAATTAGAAGGGGCCATAAAAGGGTTTCTCAATAAAATAACTAGTTTAGAGTGGTTTGAATTTGTAGGTGAAGAAACCAGAAGATACTTGTGGTAACATCTCTACACTACAATAATATTTTGTCACTTAGCCACAACCAACTCTTCCACAAAATAATCAAATAGTCCAAATAAAATCCCAAATTATTTAGATACAAGATAATTGCAATCTAGATGGATCATCATGACAATAGGTGAGGAACCTTAGATTACAACATCACCAAGTAAGTGAAGAGAGGATGAAATTTATGGAGAATAAACAAACTAGAGATGGAATTAAAAATTTATCTCACTTATTTCTAAGATTCTTTCTAATATCAAACATGTGATACTCACACTAATAGATCTAGTTGCCATCACTATCACAAAGAGATCCTAATGAGCTCTCAACTTATGTATAATGAACCCAACACATGGTATTAGCTTGGGATGGTGCATATGGATAAATAAATATAACTTTACAAAATATATTACTATAAATAAATATATAATTATTATTTTTAGAGTAAAATAAATATTATTAAGCCCTAGGAGGATGTTGGCAGGTCATGAATTAGAAGTAGAATAGACTAATAGTCACCAAAATACCATATAGTAGTTATCAAAATCATGGGGTACCTTGAGATAAAAAATATATAGTACAAGTCTCCAAACTAATAAAATTTCATATAATAATATATTCTCACTATAAGGAAGAAGAAGAAAGAGGAGAAAAAGCCTGAGAAGATGATAGATATAACAATAGAGAGAGGATATAGAAAAATATTTTAATAGATGTTACCCAAGAATATGTGATGTGGCTATAAATAATTGTGAGAAAACATATATTGTGGTACCCATTAACATGTAAAATTACTTCTCTTTATGTTATGTAATATTAACTACCATACTATTTTGTTTTCCTTCTTATTGCATTACCCTAGGATTGATTTATCTCCCATGAATAATGTCAATATTGGGAGTGTATTTTATTATCAACAAGAATGAAGACATAATTTTATTCCACTTGATGATCTTTGGCTTATTCTTTCCTACCCTTTTTTCTCATATCCCTGCCATAAGGCTACTTGCATCTTAGGTGGTTACATACTTGAATCTTTTACGATTTTCAATAGATTCAAACTAAAAATATTTTTTCAAATCAAGGGTCCAATATAATAATTCTTCATGATCCAATTCACTTGAACCATAGGTAAGATCAAATTTTATTTTACTTCCTCTTGTTATTAACACCCTTTAGAAAATTTATCCTCTACACCCAAATCTTCATCTCTTAAATTGGAAGATTCATCGTCACTTGGTTCTTAGATTGGTATCTCATCACATAGGAATCTTACCCTATGTTTATTCCTAACCCTCACATGGTCTCCAACTCTCCCAAACTTACTTCAATGTCTTTGATGATGATAGACAATTTTCCATCTTATCACTCCCTTCTCTAATATGAATTAAGGTAGGAATTCAAAAGATAATGCCTAGTGAGGAACTAGCTATATTGTAACTAATCATTGAAACGACAAATAAATTATGAATTAAAATGATTGAAACAACAAAAAATTAAGATCTCATATAATTTAAAAATTATTTTTTAAAATATTCATGCCTTCTACTCTACTTCAATATTTTGAATTGAGCCCATTTATACATTTTATAAATAAAACTAAAAAAAATCAATTAACTATCAAGCTACAATCCACTTTGGAAATTGAAGAGACACCACACACACATGGTCTCTTTATAATTTGAAATGGATATTTTTATGAGAATAAATCAGCTACAAAATAAAAATAAAAACTTAGAATATATTTAATTTTGGTACCCTAACTAGACAAGCTCAAAACTCCTTGCTCATTGGGTGAAAATTGAACTAGTTGGTTGCATTAGAAATATTTCCATGAAATTTATTTTGAATTGTTCTAAAAGGTAACATTAACTCTCACCATAAACCTTTAACCTTGTAAGGAAATTTTCCTTCCTATACCATATTGTAGAGAAGAATTTGTTATTTTTAGTGTCTTGACAAAATCCTTTGTGACTTGATCTAAGTTAAATGGGATGGTGTTTTTTAGATCTATTTCTACATTATGAAGGTGTTCAATAACATTGAAAATGTTAAATAATGGTGAAAATATGAATTCAATAACTCTTTATTAAATATTATATGTAATCCAAGAAAAGATGGTAGAATGAGCTCAAAGGCATTCCCGTTAATCTATTTGAGGATGAATGGACCATATCAAATGCATTATTTTTTATGTGTGAAACATAAATACACTCTTTTCGTAGATGAATCCAAAATTTATCATCAACCTTAAGCTAGTAAGGAGTATAATATTGATCATTGCTAATTAGTATGTTGTAGTATCTTATGAACCTATTGCTAGATGCGTTCAATATTCTCAATAAACCTAGATTCCTTATCCACCTAATTTTAGGGTCTATTTCCTCTCAATGGGGATAGTTGATTAGACTAAAATCTAGGAGCATTTGCATGACATCTGCATGGACAAGTTTTGTAGATATCAAAATCAAATATTTTTCCAACATTTTCAGAGGCATTCAAATCAAAGTTATTTCATGATATTTTTTATTAGGAGGAGCAAAAGGTTGTCTTTTAGAACTATTTTAACTACATTTATTCGATATATTTTTATTACATCCAACTAGTTATTTTTTTCCCAATGAGCTAGTAGTTATGATCCCACCAAGTTGGGGTACCAAAATCAAATAATTTACTAGTTTTTATTTTAGTTTTTCATTAGGCTATCCTCATTCAACCATACATTTCAACTTATGAGGAAGACACAATTGTGGTGTCTCTTTTGTTTTATGGGAAAAATGTTTTACTAGTTTTAGTAAGTTTTCTTGTTCTATTTGCAAAATATATAAATGGGTCAAATTTGAACCAATAAAGTACAATAGAAGGTATGCATTTCTTTAAAAATCTATCAAATTATATGATCTCCTAATTTTGAATGAAATTATATTTTTTTAATTAATAATTTAATTCACATTTTTTTTATGCATCATTTATTAGTTATAATAAAAATAGACACTCGCTAGGTGTTATCATCCAAATTCTTAACTTAATTTGTATCATTCTCTCATCTTCATCTCTATGATTGTAGATTCCACCTCTTCTTCTATTAACCATATTTATTAAGGTAAACTCACAATGCACTTGGTACATAATTTTTTATTATAGGGTTACCTCCAACCACTCTTCCAGCCTTGTTGCAACTAGGATTTGATACTAATTAATATAATAATGGCTAGAGAATCTGATAAAGAATTATCTAATCAGGTATCCCAATTACAAACAAGAAATGTTATAACAATAAGTAAATGACTAAAAATATCTAGATAAAATATATATTCAACATCACAACTTAAATAGTATTACATGTGTAATGGTGTAAATTTGCATCCCTTGCAAATTCCTCATTTTCTTACCCTTCACCTTAGAAAATGTAATTTTGATGATGCAATCCCGACATCCGCCACCTTTCCTTGTCCACCTGACAACCTATTTGCATGTTGATGGAAGAATTTTATCAGGAATGCATGCACACCATGTGGACGTCTACATGTCATGATGCCATCCTGATAGGATTCTTGCCTCTAGAATTTGCAAAGGCAATACATTTCTACATTGAACGTGAACTGTAACTCCTCCTGCCCCCTTAACCAATGTAGAATGACTCATTTGCCTCCATTTTTCTTTCAAATAACCTATTCCTTCATTCCATTCAACTTCTTCACCATTCCTATACACTTGATTGAATTCTTGATGCTTTGTTGACCAAATTACACACTTTAAATCTTCACCACCACCTCCATTATAGCTTCAAGCTACTAATCTTTTGTATTCTCCATTTCATTCTTAGTGATATTGTTGTTGGAGAACTTGCAATCTCACGCCTTCCACTACTTTCCTTGAGAGCACTTGGTTGTGAAGGTGATATCCACCATTAGCATTCACTTTTTCATCATTATACTTGCATAGTAGCATACTTGTTTTTGTTATTTCTTGGTGTTTCTATTTCTACACATCTCTTTATCATCTTTCTATATGTCTTTTCTATCTGGCTTTCCGTGGAGGGAAAAAAACCAAAGCAAGGGACTGACTGAGAGAGTCCTCTAAAATCAGCCCCAACAATTTATGTATTCTTGTGTGTGAAGGTACTTCCCAGTTGGAGTTATTCGAAGAATCAAGTTACACAAATTTCAGTATCACTTTCTTGTCCTTCCTTTGTCAATTTAAGCATATCTAGTTAAAGTATTATTCTTTTTTTACTTTGTTTCTTTACTTTATTTGTATTTTGTCATAGCATAAAATCTGCCAGTCAAGTTATTAGTTGCTTTACTAGTGTTTTTATCTATCTCATAAGTCCTCTATCCGTACAGATGCCAACCCCCCATTGAGAAACCATCGCGTCATGCTAGAGTTTGTGTTCTATGCTGTCATCCTTAGGCAGTGAGTTTTTTAGGCCATAGGTTAAAATCTTGAAATCAACTTGTTTGACCCCCTAAAAAATTTTGGTTAGCATAAGGATAGTAGAAACTAGATTTCTCTTCCTTTTCAACCTTAACTGCTTAAATTTTTTGAATCATTTAGCAAGCTTGAGGTAGACCAGGGCAGCCTATTGCTTAGGACCCTCTCATGACCTCGGGTCTCAGAGCAGCAACCCCCCTCCTCTAAAATTTTGGTGAACCCAATGTGAACTATTTTGGTTCCATTTTGTAGTGTTCAAGGAAACTTCTCTCATATTATAGGTATGTTGTAGGTTTATGTGTTCTAGGGTGCATAGCCTTGCAACCCAACCTACGACCCCTAGTAGCCTAGTTAGAAGGATCCCTAGGCATTGTGAAGAAAAATATAGATAGGTCACCATCTAATTGTTGAGCCTTTGGGGTATCCTAAGGAATTCCTCTTGAAGTACGTAAACATGGCCTATTTTGTGCATCTCCCTATTACTCATGCTCAACTTGCAAATAGATCATCTGCTATAACTTTTACATCACAAGAACTACCTATGAACATGAATAGAGAACCTTATCCTCTATACATTCCTAATCGCATCAACAGGAACATCGTGACTAGTGTTCTAGTTGATCCCATGTGTCATGTAAATATTATAACAAAAGAGACTCTACTAATAAATTTCTTGCATAAGGATGGGTATGATAAATCAAAGAGGCCACAATACATATGCACAATGGACTCTCAGTCCCTCCAATTAGTTCAATCACTCTCTCATTCTTGGTAGGACCCAAGACTGTAAATGCTCCTTTTGATATCATCCCAGAGTCAGACTTGTTCAGGGTGAAACTAGGCATCCCATGGCTAGTTTTCATGAATGCAGACACTTCATTAATTCATAAGTGTTTAAAGTTTTCTCATGAGGGCTCTTGCATGTTGTGTATGACACTGGATATAAACCTCTGGTATCACATGGGAGCTACTTGTTAGATCACTTTTGGCCTAGCCCGGTTGGTCTAATTCCTCCAAGGAGGGACTTGTTGTAGCACACCTATGTTAAATACAAGAACAAGGGAATAGCACCAAAGGTGACCTATCCAATCTCACATTATGCCATTTCAGTTAAAGGCTCTATGATTGCACAACAGAAGGCTACCTCCTCCTCTCAGCCAAAGGGGGAGGGGAAGGTTTCTCATGCCCAGTAGTCTTCCTCTTCTCCTACTATTGTTCTATATACTTCCACCTCTCGCCCTATTGTGGTGTTGTCGACCTCTGCTCCCATGCCTTGCATGGGGAGTCTGATGGTGCCCTCTTGGAAAAAGGCCAAGCATCAAGTATTTGAATTTTTCATCTTACCCACAGTGTTGAGGCTCATTGTCTATGGTAAGGGGAAGGGTCCTTGTGGAGTTGCCCCTTTGTCTTGGCCTTTGAGCCTCCTATCAATCTTGCCCCTTAGACAATGAATGTGAAGAGGCCCACTGCTGAGGCACTTGTGTCTTTTTCTCCACCTAGTGTCGTGTCCACTCCTGCACTTCTTGCTCCTAGTTCTTTCCAAGAAGTTGCCCTTCCACTCACAACGGTTGTGGAAGAAACGCATATGGAGGAACAAGAGCCTCTTTTTCCTTCTCAAGTAGCAAGTTCTAGTTCTTGAAGCTAACAAAACTGGCTTGTGTGTGAGTGTAAGTGTCAAAGGAAGGATTTAGTTGTTGATCAAGTTGCCTCGTAGAAGGTAGAAGAGGTGCCTACATCTCTTTTTTCGACATCTCCTATTATGCTTCCCTCTTCTATTCGTTCCACTTCAGTTCCCATCACCTCACTTTTTCTTCCAGATCCTCCCACGAATGTTGATGACCCTCACCCCAAGAAGGTGCAGGTGTTCATCGGTCCCTCAATGGATCCCCCTCTTTTGATGCCCCTCCCAAATATCCCTCCATTTTCCTAGCCCGTGGACATTCCAAACACCATGGTGATATCCGATGTGGTCATGTCCTCTTCCTACTTTCCTTTCACTTCTTCTATGGGGATTTTTCATCCCTCATTGAAGCATAAGTTAGATGACGACCTCGCTTCCAATTTAGGTTGGAAGAAAGGATCACCTTATTTAGGAGAGGGTTATAAATCGGCTTGTGTCATCCTTGTAATGGAGGTGGTACTGGCATCTCCCAAGTTTTTCACTATCTCTTTTGACAAGATTGATGGTGGATCTCAAGTGCCTCCTTCATCTCCCACTCAATTAACACATGGCACTCCTATTAAGTGCATGTTTAACTCGGTAGATGATGTCCTAGCTCTATTAGTGATCCTTGCGAGATCGATGACTTTTACCTCATAGGAGTTGAGTGAAGAAGACCTTGAGGGGCCTTCTTCCTTAGCTCTTGTTATAGGAGAATCAAAGGTTTCTCTCTTTACTATTCTTCCCTTACAGGCTTGTCCTCCCTCCCCTTATAATGATCTAGATTTGGAGAAGGATCCCCTCCTGGTTAATGAGGACTAGGGGAGTACCTCTTCTTTATCTGTATATTAGATTTGTGTGTGTGTTGTGTTTCCCTCGTGCTTGTTTTTATGTGTTCCTAAAGAACCCTTGCTACCCCTGTAGGTGCTTATATACAAGAGTGAAATCATGTCATTAACTTCCTCTACATGTTCATCATTCTTTTATATGTTGTAAACTTTATTTTCGATAATTGGGGACAATGCAAAGTGTTGGGGGAATTTATGCCTCTATTCCATGTTGATCCAATTTTTTATTTTTATTTTGTCTTCATGTTTTCCTCTTCAGATCTAGGAAATTTGGGGACTGATGATCTTTCATTCACATATATGTCATGGGTTACTTATAAGAACTGATTTGACCCCAAACTCCCAAATCCCCCTGTCTCTTGGTTTCTTCGTCTTTTCTTACCTTTCTTTTTTTATCTTTCTCTCTTCTTTGCTTACTTCTTGATGTTGTGGTGCCTATGTGTTGTCCCTCACGTGCATGAAAATATTTCTGCATCTACATCTTGTCATGTATCATTGTCCATGACATCTCTACATCTCCTCTCTCTCCATAGGATATCACGTGCTCCTTTAATTCAATGCACCATCCTAAGGGGGGATCCTATTTCTTTGATTTTCAATAAGGTGTATTCGGTGGCCAACAAATCCCTCGCTGGAAATTTTTTACACTTTTCAAAAATTGCATCCTTCAATAAGGATCCCCTTAGCAAGATTTTCTTTCAAAATTGAATTGTAGCAAAAATAATTGGAAAGCTTTCCTTCGAGAAGGCCATTCTTTTTTCAGATTCCTTGATAACAAAGATATTTCAAAAAGATTCCTTGATGGCAGGATCATTTGTGAAAATTTCATCTCTTTTCAAATGGAGTGTCCCTTTGTGTGGGCCCCTTGCAATCTTGAAGGGTTCTCAAGGGACCCCTTTGAAAGCTTCTCCTTTGATTGTTTATTCTAAGATATGATTGTCTGTTTGCATGAATTTTTCTTGCTTGATATGTTTTTTCTGTGGAATAACATGTTGCTTTGTAGGTCCAAGCACCTATGAAGCTACTTTTACGATCAAGCTTGGAGGACCGAGCACCTATAAGGGCCAATAGAACTCTTCTAAGCCTTTCATTTTTGGCCCCCCAGAACTGAGCACTTATGGGGCCTCCTTTACAAGACCGAGCACCTTATTAAAGTGCTTTCATTTTGCAAGATTGAGCACCTATAGAATCTTTGTTCACCTTCTATGGGACTAAGCACTCATGGAGCCAATTTCATAGGACCAAGCACTCACTGAGATTTATTTCACCTTCCATAGGACTAAGAACCCGTGGAGCCATCTCTCCGACACATTTGAGCATGTCAAATTGTAGTCTTCTTCCTTGACAATTCAGGTATATGCTTTTCAGATTCTTTTGTATTCTTTTGTACTTTACCTTGCATTCACTAACGTGCATGCTCACTAAAGTGGGGGAAAAATGTAATGGCATGAATTTGTGCCCCTTGCAAATTACCCATTTTCATACCCTTCACCTTAGAAAATGTAATATTGATGATGCAATCCTGACATCTGCCACCTTTGCCTATCCATATGGTAGCCTATTTGTGTGTTAGTGGAGGAATTTTATCAAGGACATGTGCATCGCATTACCATCCTGATAGGATTCTTACCTCTTGAATCTACAAAGTTGTTACATTTATCTATTAGATGTAAACCATAACGCATCCTACCCCCTTGAGCATTGTAGAATGGATCCTTTGCCTACCTTTTTCCTTCAAATTTCCTATTCCTTCATTCCATTTGACCTCACCATTCCTACACACTTGATTGAATTCTCAATGCTTTGTTGATCAACTTACACACTTTCAAGCTTCACCACCACCTTAATTGTAGCTGAAAGTTTCTTTTCTTTTTGCTTCTCCATTCCATTCATTGCAATAGAATTTTTCAAGAACTTACAAGCTCATTCCTTCCTCTAGTTTCCTTGAGAGAACATGGTTGTGAAGGTGATATCCACCATTAGCATTCACCTTTGCATCATCATACTTGCATGGTAGTGTACTTTTTTATGTTATTTCTTGGTATTTCCATTTCTACACATCTCTTTAATAATCTTTCTATACATCATTGCTATATGGTTGTCCATGGAGGTAGAAACACCAAAGTGAGGGATTGATTGAGGCAATCCTCTAAAAATATCCCTAAAATTTTTCTTAGTATTGTTTGTATAGGTACTTCCAAGTTGGAGCTATTCGAAGAATCAATTTGCATGAAGTTTAATATCACTTTCTTATTCTTCCTTTCTTAATTTAAGCATATCTAGTTAAAGTATTCTTCTTGTTGTACTTTGTTTCCATACTTTCTTTGTATACAGTCATAGCATAAAATTTGTCAATAAATCTATTAGTTTCTTTCCTAGTGTTTTTATCTATCTCAGAATTTCTTTATATGTACGGATGTCAGTGCCCCACTAAGACACCAACACGCCACGCTATAATCCATGTTCTATGTTAACATCCTCAAGGAGTGAGTTGCTTGGGCCCGAGGTTAAACTCTGGGAATCAACTCATTTGACCCCTAAAATATTTAGATTAGTAGAAGGACAGTAGCAACTAGATTGATCTTCCTTTTAAACCTTAACCACTTAATATTTTTGAATCATTTAGCAATCTTGAGGTAGATCATGACACCCTATTTCTTAGGACCCTCTCATGACCTGGGGTCTCGGAACAGCTAGTCCCCCTCTACATTTTGGTGAACCTAATATGAACTATTTTGGTTTCATTTTGTAGTGTTGAAGGAACCTTCTTTTTTATTTTAGGCATGTTGTAGGTTTATGTGTTGCAGGGTGCATAGCCTTACAGCCCAACCTATTACCCCTAGCGGCATAGTTAGAAGGATCCCTAGGCATTGTGAAGTGAAATCTAGATAGGTCACCATATGATTGTTGATCCTTTGGAGTATCCTCAGTAATTCCTCTCGAAGTACGTAAACATGGCCTCAATCAGAGCCTTTGGGGTATCCTAAGGAATTCCTCTCAAAGTACATAAACATGGCCTCTCTTATGTGTCTCCCTATTCCTCCCACCCAGCCTATGAATGGATCACCCACTATAACATTTACATCACAAAACCTACCTATGAACATCACTAGAGATCCTTCTCTATACATTCCCACTCACATCAACAAGAACATTGTGGTTGGTGTTATGGTTGATCCCACGTGCCTTGTGAATGTTATAATAGAAGAGACTCTACTGATAAATTTATTGCATGAGGATGGGTATGATGAATCAAAGACCACAATACATACACACAACAGACTCTCATTCCCTCCAATTGGTTCCATCACTCTCTCAGTCTTGATAGGACCTAGGACTGTAAATTCTCCTTTTGATATCATCCCAGAGTCAAACTTGTTCAGAGTGAAACTAGGCATCCCATGGCTAGTTTCCATGAATGCACTCACTTCGGTAATTTATAAGTGTTTAAATTTTTCTAATGAGGACTTTGTGAATTTTGTGCACGACACTAGATATAAACCTTTGGTGTCATGTGGGGGCTACTCGTTAGATAACTTTTTCCCTGCTCTGATTGGTCTACTTCCTTCAAGGATGGACTTGTTGTACCGTACCTATGTCAAATACAAGAATGGGGGCCTAGCACCAAGGTGACCTATCCTATCTACCCTTATGCCATTTTAGTTAAAGGCTCTATGATCATCTAGTAGCAGGTTGCATCCTCCTCTCAACAAAAGGGGAAGGGGAAGTTTGCTCAAGCCCAAGAGCCTTCCTCTTCTTCTGCTATTGTTTCATCTGCTTCTACCTTTTTCCCTTCTGTGGTGCCATCACCCTCTGCTACCATGCTTTGTATGGGGAATCTAATGGTGCTTACTTGGCAGAAGGCCAAGTGTCAACTATTTTAACTTCCCATCTTACCCACGAGGCTGAGGCCCATTTTCTATGGTAAGGGTAAGGGCCCTTGTGGAGTTTCCCCTATGTCTCAACCTCCATAGCCTCCTACCACTCCTGCCCCTCTAGCAATGAATGGGAAGAGGCTCACTACTGAGGTGCCTATGTTTGCTTCTCCACTTTTCATCATGTTTGGTCCTACACTTCCTGCTCCTTCTCCTATACAAGAGGCTACCCTTCCACTAGAAATGGTGTTGGAAGACACACCTATGGTGGAATAGGAGGCTCTTGTTCCTTCTCAAGAAATGAGTTCTAGTTCTCAGAGCCAAAAAAATCGACTTCAATGTAAGCATAAGTGCCAAAGGAAGGCTCTAGCTACTAAGAAAGCTAGCTCATAGAAGGAAAAAAGGAGCTTGGACCTATAGTTTTGACATCTCCTACTTTGCCTCCCTCTTATGTTCCTTCTACTTCAAATCCTATTGCCTTGGTTTTTCTTTCGACTCCTCTTGTGAATGCTAATGACCCTCACCCTAACAGGGTGTAGGTTTTCATCAATCCCCTAGTAGAGCCCCATCTTTTGATGTCCCTTTCATACATCCCTTCATTTTCTTGGCTTGTGGACATGTTGAACAAAATGGTGGTATCCATTACAACCTTGTCCTCTTCCTCCTTGCCTTTTTCTTCTTTTGTGAGGATTTTGCATCCCCTGTTGAAGCACAAGTTGGAGGATGACCTCACTTCCAATTGGGTTCAAAGAATGGATCACCTTACTTGGGAGAGGGTTCTACTTTGTCTTGCATCGTCCTTGTGACAAAGGCGGCCCTGACATCTCCGGAGTTTGTTACTATATCTTTTGATGAGATTGATGGTAGATCTTGGGTGCCTCCTTCATCTCTAGTTCAGTTAAAACATGTCACTCTTGTTAAGTTCATGTTTAACTCAGTAGATGATGTCCTGGCTCTATCAGCTATCTTTACAAGATCAATGACTTTTACTTCACAAGAGTGGAGTGAAGAAGACCTTAAGGGGCCTTCTTCCTTAGCTCTTGTTGTAGGAGAGTTGGAGAGTGCTCCCCTTGCTATCTCACCCTTGTAGGTTCATCCACCCTCCCCTTATAATGATCTATATTGGGAGAATGATGACTTCTTGGTTGATTAGGACTAGGGGAGTGCCTCTTCTTTATCTATAGATTAGATTTGTTTATGTGTTGTGTTTCCCTTGTGCTTGTTTTTATGTGTTCCTAGAGGACCCTTGCTACCCTTTAGGTGCTTGGATATAGGAGTGAAATTGTGTCGTAAACTTCCTCTATATGTTCACCATTATTCTATATGTTTTAAAATTGATTTTTGACAATTAGGGATGATGCAAAGTATTGGGGGAATTTAGGCCTCCCTTCCACGTTGACCCAATTTTATTTTTTTTACTTTGTCTTCATGTGCTCTTCTTCGAATCTAGAAACTTTGTGCACTAATGATCTTTCGTTCACATATATATCATGGGTTACTTATAAGAACTGATCTAATCCCAAACTCCTAGATACCCTTGTCTCTTGGTTTCTTCATCTTTGCTTACCTTTCTTTTTTCATATTTCTCCTTTATTTGCTTGCTCTATGATTTTATGGTGCCTCTGTGTTGTCCCTCACATTGCCGAAAAAATTTCCACGTCAACATCTCATCATGTATCATGGGCCATGACATCTCTACATCTCCTCTCTCCTTAGGATGTCATGCGCTCCTTCAGTTCGCACACACCATCCTAAGGGGGCTCCTAATTCTTTGATTTTCAATAAGGTGTATTTGATGGACAACAAATCCCTTACTGGAAATTTTAAAACTTTTCAAAAATTGCATCCTTTGATAAGGATCCCCTTAGCAAGATTTTATTTTAAAATAAAATTCATAGAAAAAAGAATTAGAAAGATTTCCTTTGAGAAGGCCATTATTTTTTTAGATTCCTTGACGAAAGAAATCCTTCAAAATGATTCTTTGATGACAGGATCATTTACAAAAATTTCATCACTTTTCAAATGAAGCGTACCTTTGTGTGGGTCTCTTGCAATCTTGAAGGGTTCCCGAGGGACCCCTTTGAAAGCTTCTCCTTTAATTTCTTGTTCTAAGCTATGAATATCTATCTACATGAATTTTTCTTACCTAACATGTTTTGTCTATGGATCAACATGTTGCTTTGAAAGATCGAGCACTTGTGAAGTTTCTTTTACAATCAATCTTAGAGGAGCAAGCACCTAGTCAAGCTTGCCTTAAAAGACTAAGCACTTGTATGGGCCAATCAGACTCTGTGGATCCTTTCATTTCTGCCCCCCCAGGATTGAGCACCTGTGGTGCCTCCTTTGTAGGACCAAGCACCTATGGTGCCTCCTTTGCAATTCTAAGAACCTATAAAGCACTTTCATTCCATAGGACCAAGCACCTATGGTGCCTCCTTTGCAATTCTAAGAACCTATAAAGTACTTTCATTCCATAGGACCAAGCAACTATAGAACCTTTATTCACCTTCTATAGGACCAAGCACCTATAGAGCTAATTTTGTAGGACCAATCACCTATAGAGATTTTGTTCACCTTCCCCAGGATCGAGTACCTATGGAGCCATCTCTCCTACACGTTTGAGCATGTCAGATTGTAGTCTACTTCCTCGATGGTTCAAGTATATTATTTTCAAGTTTTTCTCTACTTTACCTTGCATTCACTACTGTATATGCTTGCTAAAGTGGGGGTAAAATGAAATTCCATGAATTTACATCCCTTACAAATTCCCCATTTTTTATACCCTTCATTTTAGAAAAAATAATTTTGATGATGCAATCCTAACATTTGCCACCTTTCCCTATCCACCCGGCAGCCTGTTTACGTGTCAATGGAGGAATTTTGTAAAAATGTGCATGCATAACACAGATTTTCGTGTGTTGCATTTTCATCCTGACAAGATTCTTGCCTTTGGAATTTGCAAAGGTTTTACGTTTCTCTATTGGACACAAAATGTAAAACCTGTTGCCCCTTGACCAATGTAGAACATCTCCTTTACCTTCATTTTTCCTTCAAACTGCCTATTCCTTCATTCCATTTGACTTCTTCACTATTCCTATATACTTGATTGAATTCTTGATGCTTTTCTAACCAACTTATACACTTTCAAGCTTCACCACCACCTCCATTATAGCTACAAGTTGCTAATATTTTGGCTTCTCCAGTCCATTTGTTGCAACAATGTTGTTGTAGAGCTTGCAAGATCACGCCTTCCTCTACTTTCCTCAAGAGCACATGGCTATGAAGGTGATATCCACCACTAGAATTCACTTTTTCATCATCATACTTGCACAGTAGTGTACTTTTTTGTGTTATTACTAGGTATTTCCATTTCTACACATCTCTTTATCATCTTTCTATACATCATTTATATCTGGCTATTCGTAGAGGTGGAAACACCAAAGTGGGGGACTGATTGAGGTAGTCCTCTAAAAAATCCCCAACATTTTCCTTGGTCTTGTGTGTGTAGGTACTTCCCAGTTGTAGCTATTTAAAGAATCAAGTTGCATGAAGTTCAATATCACTTTCTTATCCTTCCTTTGTCAATTTAAGCATATCTAGTTAAAGTATTCTTCTTGTTGTACTTTGTTTTTGTACTTTCTTTGTATTCTATCATAGCATAAAATCTATCAATCAAGTTGTTAATTGATTTCCTAGTGTTTTTATCTATCTCAAAATTCATTTATATTTATGAATTCTATCTCCCCACTAAGACATCAACACGTCACATTGGATTCTATGCTATGCGTTGTCATCCTTAGGCAATGAGTTGTCTATGCTGTAGGTTAAACTTTGGGAATCATCTCGTTTGACCCCCTGAAATGTTTAGGTTAGCAGAAGGATAGTAGCAACCAGATTGCTCTTCCTTTTCAACCTGAAACACTTAATCTTTTTGAATCATTTAGCAAGCTTGAGGTAGATTAGGGCAGATTGTTGCTTAGGACCCTCTCATGACCTGGGGTCTCAAAGTAGTCGGTCCCCCTCCTCTACATTTTGGTGAACCTGACATGAACTATTTTGGTTTTGTTTCATAGTGTTGAAGGAACCTTCTCTCATATTCTAGGTGTGTTGTAGGTTTGTGTGTTGCAGGGTGCATAGCCTTGCAACCCAACCTACGACCCCTAGCAGTGTAGTTAGAAGGATCCCTAGCCATTGTGAAGAGAAATCTAGATAGGTCACCGTTTGATTATTGAGCCTTTGGGGTATCTTGAGGAAGTCCTCTCAAAGTATGTAAGAATGGCCTCTTTTATGCATATACCTATTACTCTTGCTTAGCCTGGGAATGGATCACCCACTATAACTTTTACATTGCAAGACCTACGTATGAACACGAATAGAGAGCCTTCTCCTATGTACATTCCTGCTTGCATCAACATGAACATCATGACTAGTGTTCTAGTTAATCCCACATGTCATGTGAATGTTATAAGAGAAGAGACTCTTCTTATAAATTTCTTGCATAATGATGGGTATGATGAATCAAAGACCACAATACACGCACGATAGACACTCGATCCCTCCAATTGGTTCCATCAATCTCTTAGTCTTGGTAGGACCCAAGATTGTAAATGCTCCTTCTGATATCATCCCAGAGTCAGACTTGTTCAGAGTGAAACTAGGCATCACATAGCTAGTTTTGATGAGCACATTTGCTTTGATAATTTATAAGTGTTTAAAGTTTTTACATGAGGGCTCTGTGGACATTTTGTATGACACTAAATATAAACCTCTGATGTTACGTGGGAACTACTCATTAGATAACTTTTGGCCTGCCCCGGCCAATCCACTTCCTCCAAGGACACACTTGTTGTACCACACCTATGTCAACTACAAGAATGGGGGAATAGTAGTGAAGGCGACCTCTCTTGTCTCTCGTTATGCCATTTCAGTTAAAGCTCTATGATCATGTAGCAGCAAGTTGCCTCCTCCTCTCAACCAAACTGGAAGGGGAAGTTTTCTCGTGCCCAAGAGCCTTCCTCTTCTTCTAGTGTTGTTCCATATTCTTCTGCCTCTTGCCCTGTTGTGGCACCATTAGCCTTTTCTCCCATACCTCACATGGGGAATCTGATGGTGCTCCCTTGTTGGAAGGCCAAGTGTCAAGTATTTTAACTTCTCATCTTACCCATGATGTTGAGGCCCATTGTATATAGTAATGGGAAGGGCCCTCGTGGAGTTTCCCCTATGTCTTGACCTTTGTGGCCTCCTACCACTCCTTCCCTTTAGGTAGTGAATGGGAAGAGGCCCATTTTTGAGGTGCTTATGTCTACTTCTCCACTTTTCATCATGTCTACTCCTGCACTTCCTACTCTTACTCTTGTCCAAGAGGCTTCCCTTCAACCAAAAATGGTTGTGGAAGACATTCCTATGGTGGAATAGGAGCCTCTTGTTCCTTCTCAAGTAGTGATTTCTAGTTCCCAGAGCTGATGAAACCAGCTTGTGTGTGAGCATAAGATCTAGAGGGAGGATTTGGCTATTGATCAAGTTGCCTCATAGAGGATAGAAGAGGAGCCTACACCTCTTGTTTTGATATCTTCTATTGTGCCTCCCTCTTCTATTCATTCCACTTCAGTTCCCATCAGTGGATCCCCCTCTTCTAATGTAACTTCTATACATCCCTCTATTTTCTTGGCTTGTGGACATGTCGAACACCATGGTGGTGTCCATTGCACCCTTGTCCTCTTCTTCACCTTCTACTTCTTCTATAAGGATTTTGCATCCCCTGCTGAAGCATAAGTTAGAGGACAACCTCACTTCCAATGGAGGTCAAAATAAGTGATCACCTTCAAGAGAGAGGGTTCTTCTTTGGCTTGTGTCATCCTTTTGACAGAGACAGTCTAGCATCTCTTGAATTTTTCACTATCTCTTTTGATGAGAATGATGGTGGATCTCAGGCATCTCCATCATATCTCGCTCAGTTAACACATGGCACTCTAGTTAAGTGCATGTTTAACTTGGTAGATGATGTCCCAGATCTATCAGTGATCTTTGCAAGATCAATGACTTTTACCTCACATGAGTTGAGTGAAGAAGACCTTGAGGGGACTTCTTCCTTAAATATTTCCATAGGAGAGTTGGAGGGTGCTCCCCTTGCTATCCTGCCCTTAAAAACTCATTTTCCCTCCTCTTATAATGACCTAGATTGGGAGAATGATGACCTCCTGGTTGATGAGGAATAGGGGAGTACCTCTTCTTTATCTATAGATTAGATTTGTGTGTGTGTGTGTTGTGTTTCCCACATACTTTTTGTTTTCTATTCCTAGAGGACCCTTGCTACCCTTTTAGGTGCTTGGATATAGGAGTGAAATTATGTCGTAAACTTCATCTATATGTTCATCATTGTTATATATGTAGTAAACTTGATTTTTGACAATTGGGAATGATACAAAGTGTTGGGGGAATTTAGGCCGCCCTTCCATATTGACCCAACTTTTTATTTTTATTTTGTCTTTATGTGCTCTTCTTTAGATCTGGGAACTTTGGGGATTGATGATCTTTCGTTCACATATATATCATAGGTTACTTATAAGAATTGATCTAACCTCAAACTCTTAGATCCCTCATCTCTTGGCTTCTTCATTCTTTCTTACCTTTATTTTTTTATCTTTCTCTCTTCTTTGCTTGCTTCTTGATGTTGTGGTGCCTATGTGTTGTCCCTCGCATGCATGACAACATTTCCATGTCTACATCTCATCATGAATCATGGGTTGTGATATCTCTACATCTCCTCTCTCTCCTTAGGATGCCACATGCTCCTTCAGTTCGCACGCACCATCCTAAGGGGGGCTCATACTTCTCTTATTTTCAATAAGGTGTATTTAGTGACCAACAAACCCCTTGCTAGAAATTTTTAGACTTTTCAAAAATTGCATATTTCGATAAGGATCCCTTAGATATATTTTTAATTGAAATTGAATCTGTAGCAAAAAGAATTGGAAAGCTTTCCTTCAAGAAGGCCATTCTTTTTTCAGATCACATGACGAAAGAGATATTTCAAAAGGATTCCTTGATGACAAGATCGTTTACAAACTTTCATCGCTTTTCAAAATGGAGTGTTCCTTTGCGTGGGACCCTTGCAATCTTGAAGGGTTCTCAAGGGACCCCTTTGAAAGTTTCTCCTTCAATTGCTTGTTCTGAGATGTGACTATCTGTTTGCATGAATTTTTCTTGACTAACATGTTTTTTATGTGGATTAACATGATGCTTTATAGGACCTAGCACCTATGAAGCTTCTTTTACAATCAAGCTTGCAGGATCAAGCACCTCTTCAATCTTTCCTTGCAAGACCGAGAACCTGTAAGGGCCAATCAAACTCTGCAAAGAGCCTTTCAATTTTGTCCCCCTGGGACCAAGCACCTATAAAGCACTTTCATTCTGCAAGACTGAGCACTTGTAGAACCTTTGTTCACCTTCTATGGGATTGAGCACCTATGGAGCCAATTCTATAGGACAAAGCACCTGTAGAATTTGTTTTACCTTCTACATGACCAAGTATTTGTGGATCCATCTCTCTTACACGTTCAAGCATGTCAAATTGTCCACCACCTTTCCTTGTCCACCCGACAACCTGTTTGCATGTTGGTGGAGGAATTTTTTTAGGGACATGCGTGCACCACACAGATGTTTGTGCCTTGCACTATCATCCTAACAAGATTCCTACCTCTGGAATCTATAGAGGCATTACATTTCTCCATTAGATGTGAACCATAACACCTCTTTCCCCCTTGACCAATGTAGAATGGTTCCTTTGCCTCCATTTTTCCTTCATATTGCCTATTCCTTCATTTTATTCAACTTCTTCACCATTCCTACACACTTGACTGAATTCTTGATGCTTTGTTGATCAAATTACACACTTTAAAGCTTCACCACCACCTTCATTGTAGTTGCAAGATACTAATCTTTTGGATTCTCCATTTCATTAATTATGACAACGTTGTTGGAAAACTTGCGAGCTCACACCTTCCTTTAATTTCCTTGAGAGCACATGGCTATGAAGATGATATCCATAATTAGCATTCACTTTTTAATTATCATACTTTCATTGTAGCAAACTTGTTTATGTTATTGCTTGGTATTTCCATTTCTACACATATCTTTATCCTGTTTCTATGCATTGTTGCTATTTGGTTGTCTGTGGAGGTGGAAACACCAAAGTGAGGGACTAACTGAGGTAATCCTCTAAAAATAGCCCCAAATTTTTCCTTGGTCTTGTGTGTGTAGGTACTTCCCAGTTGGAGCTATTTGAAGAGTCAATTTGCATGAAGTTTGGTATCACTTTCTTCTCCTTCCTTTGTCAATCTAAGAACATCTAGTTAAAGTATTCTTCTTGTAATTTTTTTTAATACTTTCTTTGTATTATGTCATAACATAAAATTTGTCAGTCAAGTTGTTAGTTTCTTGGAGTCCATGTTCTATGTTGTCTTCCTCAAGCAGTGAGCTATCTGGGTCATAGGTTAAACTCTAGGAATCATCTCATTTGACCCCCTTAAACATTTTGGTTATCAGAATAACAAAAACTATATTGCTCTTCATTTTCAACCTTAATCGCTTAATCTTTTTGAATCATTTAGCAAGCTTGAGGTAAATCAGGGTAGCATGTTGTTTAGGACACTCTCGTGACCTGGGTTCTCAGAGCAGCCAGTCCCCCTCCTCTACAGCATGATAGGTAATTATCAAATCTAAACATGTAATATGTATTCCACCAATACATTCCTTGACCCATAGGTCTTAACAAGTTTAAGAAGAAGACGCTTACTACAATCTCATATTTCATCAACCAACATTTTGATTGTAATGTTAGGGATGCACCATCCTAATGTTTGGATCTACCTCCCATGTTCTTTGTACAGTTTCCAAGAGTTAATTTTCCCATTTATATGGATCCCTTTTCTTGACCAAATGGTCATGGCCATTCATTCAAAGATTTTATTAGGACCAATTTAAATTATGTTGATCAGTGTAGTATTCAAATTTTGGCATGAAACTCCAAAAGGGTCCCTTATCATGTTGTATCTTATATATCAAGAGGACTTGTAGAGTGTATTTCTTGTGCAATGAGATTTATGCTATGGAACATAATTCATTTCTATCCATGAATATCTCTAGGACTAGTGATCTCAAAAAACATCTCTAATGGTTACCCATAAAGTTAAAATTGTCATCAAATTACATCTTGATCTCAAAATCAATACGAATAGGGAATGTTTATTAGGCCAACAACTCATTTTCAATCACAACTATATTTTTCAATGGGATTCTACAAACTAGAAACAACTAAAAAGTTATTTAAAAAATCCTACATAACAAAAAAAATGAAATAAAGGTGTTGCAAGATTGCTCAACCCATGAGATACTCCTACATTATGAGCTTTTAAATTTTATCTAGAATGTACAACCATCAATTTTTTCATTAATGAGATCTTGTATACCAAGGTTTTTTATTTTTGTTCATTGATTTAATTCAATCGAATGGCCTAACAAAGGTCAAGTTCTATCAAAGCTTAAAAGTGTGACTAGGCAACATGTTTCATTAGGAGAATTTTAATCCAACAATGCACATGATTGTATGCACCTACATCCACCACATAGGATTCTATTTATGCCTTATTTGTTTTATTCATTAAACTCTATCAAGAATCAATGGTGATGATAACACATGTTTAGATCAATGGCCCGAGCTTAAACAATTGAGGTATTTCACTCACTATTTAATATAATTATTTAAACTCATGAGAAATGCAAGGCCACCCATGAACCATCATGGGCTCATAGAAAAATATACTATGATTAGTTCACAAGGTTGCAAGCCAATTGTCCATTACCTCTATATTCTAGAAAAAAAAAAATTAAGTAATTAGAACTAGCCCCACTATTCATTATGCAAAGAATTAAAGTGCATATGCTTGAGGCATCATCTAAAGGTCTAGAAAAATCATATTACTTGGTCAATGTGGAATAGGCTTAAACTTTGGTAAGAACTATATGAGCAAGAAAATTTATTCATTTGACCTCAAGAACAACACATTGTCATCCATGAACTATTGTAGGCTCATGAACAAATATATTGTGATTATTCTATCTAATTGCATCAATTTAGTTTTTAATTGGAAAAGTATACTATGAGAAAATAACCTAAGTGTTGGGAACCAATGAAATCATAAGTCAATAAGAAATATAAAAAAGTGCATGGGCCTAAGACAAAGATTAATAGAAGTAAGATTGAACATGAAAGGATGAGTTTTCAACACAAGAATAGTTTCAATATTGAAAATGTAGACACAAAGTGTCACTCAGATAAGACCAAACTAGACTAGGAACTAACAAAACATTCAACACACATGGGAAACTATAGGAAAAGTTCACAAGATAACATAAATTCTCTCAAATCTATTATCGACAAGGCCATGAACAATTGCAAAGGGCACATAGCATATTTAATTAAAGAACACCAAACTATTAGAATTTGAAAAGGGGGATCCCTGACTTTGGATTAATTGGGACATGTTGTGCAATGTACACCACTCTATACAACAATGAGGCTACTATATGTAGTGTAGAAAAATGTATCCCTTTTACATTTTCTCACTTGTTTGGGTCCTCCTAATTTAAAATGGACTTAATAATACCTTAATTTAGTGTTGGTAAATGTACCCCTTTACATTTTCATACTTATTTGGGCCCTCATAATTAAATTGATCTTAATTATACCTTAATTAGCCCTTTTATTCATTTACAAGCCTAATAAATTACATTTTTCGAAGGGGAAACCCGACAATAATTAATGCCTAAACATAACACTTTACATTGAACAATGTGTGTTCCAGGAATAGGGACCTAGGACCCATTCGCCCCTAGAACTTTGGACCTAAATTTAAATTATGTTTTTGGTGGTATTTTAATGTTTTCAAATCTAAAATTTAATGTCGTCTTGTGATATTTGAATTTCGAGAAATTAAGGATACATACCTATAAATACAAGGTTATTTTAGTATGTTTCACATAGAAGATTTATGAGATTTTTTGAGAGCATTTCAAGAGAAATGAAAGGCATTCAAGAGCAGATATAACAAAGATTGATTAATCAAAATCCATCCATCATGTCAAAATATTCTTGCATCATGCATGTGTTTTTGGAGATAACATTGTGATGTAGGTTTTAAGATCAAATTCAAGAATGCAAAGCATTATTCAAGTGCCAAGATCCACATCCAATTCAACCATTTTATGCAAGTTGCAGACTTTCTAAGATCTCCATTATCAAGGTTTCATGTAAGGGTTTGTTGAGTGGTAACATAGCTTTGTTCATTCTTCATTCCCTCTTTCATTTCATTATTTCATTTCAAGGTTTGATTACCAAAATGGGGTTTAACCAAGGTAAACCCCCATTCACCCAAAAACAAACATTTTCTCTCTTGTGTGTGTGTGTGTGATTGCGGATTTAGGTTGAAGTAAGATTGAAGACCTTTTGAAGAGAAAGATTTACAAATTTTTCAAAGTTGTCATCAAATCACATAATCTAACCCACAGCTCTGATTTTCGACTTTCTAACATTGAAACCTAGACAAATCAGAAGCTACAAATCTATGTCAAAGGCTCCTGACATATTGTTGAAACCCCTGTACTTGGACCCATTTAGCCATGGGTAAATGAGTCTCAGATCAACTTCTAGAAAACACTTTTGGTGACTGGTACACATGTTTTTGCTCTTCTCAAATCTACAATCTATTTTTTGGTTCTATAAATATTGATGTTTCAAGTGTTAGATTGCATTTTGGAGTTGATTTTCTATTTTTAGTTTTTCTCCTCAAAGTGTTGTTTGACCTTGACCCCATCCTTCAGTCATAAGAAAATATAAAGATTCTCACATTGACTTGATTCACCTAAGGTTTGTTAGTCAATTCATTGTGGGGATTTCATTTCCTAATGAAATAAAGGAAAATAGGTTTCTCATCAAATCATATTTGATTCACAAACCCTCAAGTCCTATTTTTCTTTGTTTCACTATGATGTCGTAAATTTTTGAATTAGAGCACAGTTTTTTTATTGCAATACCCTAATCCACTTACACATCATTATAGAATCATTGTTAAGGAATCTAATTGTACTAATAGAGCATACATAATCTTAGACATCCTTGTGTGCTTACTTGATGTCTTCAATCATTATTTCAAAATCCATGTAATCAATCCTCCTAGAAGTATAACTAAGGACAACATAACCCTCATGGTTACTTGTAGATTCCCCAAAAGTGTTTGTAAGCATCACTAGTTCCTTACCTTGTGATTTGAACGTCAAAAGATCATAGAAAATAAATTAAAGTAGCTAGATTCTACCAATTCATTTCTATGGGCACAAGTTTAGATCTTCATGCTAGCTTAGTTTTGCAAATATAGAGATCAAGTTCATAAGCATGGAGATTAGGCTTAAGGACACTTATGTAAACTCCAATAGAGCACAATTGATTTGTAGATTCCAAGGCAATTGTATAATCAAGCCCTTAAATTTTAACATAGTGATGAATTAATCCCAACATCTTCAACATCATTTTCTCTTTTCCAAAATCTACTTAAAATAACATTTAATGTTAATATTAATCTCAACTTATTAGACCTTAAGTTAAATTTATTTATCATTATAATTTAATTAAATATAAAATAAGATATTTATGTGAGATATGACTTAATTATAAAACGTTTTTTCTTTCAAAAACTTAAATCATTTTTAAGAAAACGATATTTATGTGAGATATGACTTATCTATCGAACATTCTAGATGCACATTTGACCATATTTTTATTAATTGAAATTCAAAATATAATATGATTTTAAACTTCAATTAATTAATAATTACGATCAAATATACATTGAAAAAATTCAAAGATGATAGACAAAAAAAAACTCACTGTCATCCTCCAAACATAAAAGACAACGATGAAAGAGAAATCTAATAATTCGAGTAGAACGTGGTGGAAGGCCATCCACCACAGAGAATTGAATGTTTCGGGTTAATTAGATCTGCGGATTGCCGACAATGAAGATTGACTCATATTCGAGAGATTTTAGGGAAGTTTTATAAACATTATTCTGATAAGATTTCTGGCCTTATTGGCTTTTTAAGCTGGAAAAGATTGTTTAGAGTCTAATGTATTGATTGTTCACCATCCATTCAAAGCTCCAGTGCTCATTAACATTTCTTAAGGTCCAATAAGCTCATCCAAACGAGGCCTCTCCATATACCTCCAGCTGTGCATCTGCAAACCTGATAATCATACTTCGATCCATTCTCTACCATCCATTCCGCTACCCATTCCCCTGAAATTTTCAAAACCAATCGTCACATGCAGAATTTTACAAATTAGGTTTGAAATTTTTAAAATCAATTATCATATGCAAAATTTTAAGACTTAAACAGTACATTCTAAACTTTTGACTTTGTTTAAAAATTAATGAGGGGGCCATTAGAAGTAACAAGGCTCTGCAGAGTGGTAGCTCTCTGGTTCTTGATGTAGACGATATTCTGCTTAACGGTCATGTTTTTGAATAGGGTGTCATAGAATAGGTTGTAATAATGTACATCCACTACAGTATTGGTTAGACCATCGTTAATGGGGAAAAGTTCCTTGGGGTCTGCAGGGCCGAGCCTGTTGCTCATTATCACATAGGCCGTAGGAGAATGCTTTCGAACGGTGTTTTAGCCTTGGCTGTAATAATTGGTCAAGATTTTCAGATCTACTCCAGGGGACCGCGGTTCATTCAGCAGCTCAATGCCCAGTAATGTTTCATGAGCCCCGAATCTGTCATACCCATTTCAACTTTTTATCAGGATTAGGTTTTAACCGTTTAAGCTGCACATTATAAGATTTGTGTAGTTTAGGGGGTTCTATCTTAAATCATACTATGGATTTTATTGGAAAAGCATGTGATTTCAGCCGAGTCCCCTACTCATAAATCAAAGTTTTGAGTGCCCTACTATTTTTTACGGTCCAAAAATCATTTAATAAAGGATTTAAATAAAAATGGAAAAAACAATTCATGAGCCACAACTACTGGCTGCTTGAGCTCTACCTGGCAGCAAGAAAATCAATGGCAGAAAGGGAGGTTTCGATGTTCTTTGAGTCAAGTCCATTCTATGAAGCCATCTCTGCTTCCGCTGTGCTCATCCCCATTTTGTGAGCCCGGAGCAGCATGAAGATCAATGATCACTCTGAGACTGTGCTTCCTGCAACATAGATTCCAAACCGTCATGTGAAGCCTCCTCCCAAAGAAATTTCTAATTAGACTTCATCCCACCCAATTTGTCCCCTGTTTTGGGAAGAAATCACTTACAGAGCCCAAGTGAAGGCTGTGTCAAGTGCCTTGAGAGATCCTCCAATGAAAGGAGCAGGGGGATTTGGGTCACTTGCAATCCACCATCCCACTGGGATTCTCACAGTGTTTATACTGTGATTGGAGAGGAAGACAAAATCATCCTCTGTAACGTAGGTGCTTCTGTGTTCCTATAAAAATCAAACTTTAACAGGTAAGAGGGATATGTCAAATGAGGGGAAGACAATTTAACTCAAAAATTAAAGAAGTGTTCATTACGTTTAAGACTTGAGCAGCTTTTTCGGGTTCATAGCTGTTAGAGATCTGAAACTCTCCCTGCATCCGTCCAACAATACTCATATCGAAGGTAGCGGCATTATCATCGTCCCATCCAGCCTCCAGGCTACCCTTGGAAGTCCGTTGTCAGCTGGTCTTTTGAGAGGGCCTTCAAAGAGCATTGCACAACGCATTTCAATTATACTTCTCTATTACTCCCACATGAATGAGCTCATACGAGAAACACATACCTGGATGCACATTCCATTCGAAACCTTGATGTGCACCCGACATGGATTGGCCGGGTTTCTTATGATCTGAAACGTTTCCCATGTCTCAGGTGTCGTTGCAACCGCATTCACAATTCCACCTCCCCCATTAGCTGCTCCCACGAACTGTTTATTGTTAACTCTCAGCTGGTAGGTACCCGCTTTCACACGCCATATCTACAACATAAAAAACTCTAAATTTTCGTATAAGGAAGGTCAACTCAGTCGATTTTACATTTTGTTTTTTAAAGGTAGGGTATTCAATTGGTTGATCACGGTTGATGAGGGTGATGGTATGTTTTTTTCATTAGAGCATCCATCAAGGTCCAAATTTCTAGAAGTATGATATAAAGGATGAGGTCAGGATTTGGACGACTGTTGAAATGGATACTTGATTCAACTCCTTGCTTCTAGACTATGGTCCAAGAGAACGGAACTTGCATTTTGTTTTTTTCAAAAAAACATTGAGTAAAAGTGAGGATAGCTCAATTGGTGGAGTACAATTGATGAGGATGATGGTATGTTCCTTGATTATGTCATCTACCAAGATTCAAACTCTCAAAAGTGTGATATAAGAGATGAGATAGGGATCAATGTTCCTAACAATTTTGATGAAATGGATACCCCTTAATCTTTGACTCTCAGCCAAAGAAATATCAGCATAAACTATCAAATAGCAAAATGAACTCCCCAATTATATAAAATCCTCTATCTAAACCTTAAAAAATATAGCAATAAACAGTTAACATAAAATCATACTGTTATGCATACCCTGAAAGTCTCCCATGAGGAGGAACCTGTCCTGTTGACTGCAATGATATCTACTCCTCCATTTTGTGCAACTACATAGGCTCCCAATCTCACTGATTTCAATTGAATCCGTAGTTCCATCCTGAACCAATACAATTTATCATATGTAAAATCTCAAGAGTTGCATTAAAGCCTTCCTCTCCACTGAAGAACTTGAACAATAAGTATAACCAGTAAATCATTGTCAACAATGCCATCGAAGAGCGAGGGTCTGGTCCATCCTTCAATGTTGAGCCACCCTCCCTGCAAGTTTACAGCCAGCTGCTTTTGCGTGCTATTTCCAAGCCTCCTCGCCTGCAATGCCCTCCTTCCATCCGCATCTACAACCATGAATGACCAATTCAATGAAAACAATGTTATTCAAAATTATTCATCCCGAAACACCAATTAAGCCTCGAGAGACCCGCCTGAGCAGGCTGTGAATGCAAGCATAGAAAGGCCAACGCAAAACATCTATGAACCCATTTTCTCGCGTATACATCCATGGAAATTCCCATCTCAAAGCTTGAAGTTTTAACAAAAATAGCAATGGAAGATGGTGGAGAAAGAAGACGAGTGGAAGCATTTATAGGAATAATTCATACCACCTTTCCTTTATCTGACAACACTAAATGGGCTGACGGTTAATGTCAAATGTATTATATATTTCGTATTTATCATTAATATATGATATATAATTTAAATTATATTTAATATTATATAAAATATTTAATAATTATTAATTATTATTTAAATATGTTATAGATTCAATATAGTTTAATAAAATTAATTATTAATGATAAAAAATATATTATGTGTTAATAATATATAATATAATATTAATTAAATATATTACACGATGAAATATATTATATATTTAATAATTATTATTAATATATTATATGGGCGGTCGTATTATAAATGATATTTAGGGATATAATTAGTTGAGGAAGCTCACCTTTCTCATGAAAAATCCACAAGCAAGGTTTATTATTACAATCCTCATAAGAAATGCTTGAATGGAAGGAGATGGAGGCATGGTGTTTCTGAGCCATGCATTTTAGACACTAGTTGTGGCCTCATCTTTGATCTATAAGACTCCTGTAGATGCCATTGTGGTTTAGGCATGGAGAGAGTTTTTGGTGTTATCTGTGGGGTGGGTTATTGTAGGGTTTGATTTTTTAGGGTGTGCTTCTACATTTTCAATGGCGTTGGTTGTTCTGTGCATGTAGGTCCTTGGGCAGCGACCTAATTTTTCTTGAAGGAGAGAATGGATTTGGCTGGAGGTGCAGATCTGAAACAAAATCTTCCTTTTTGGGATGTTGTGTCTGTAATGGACCCTTCATTGTCTGTGCATACAAATGTTGTCAATCTGATGAATATGTCCTTGGGTTGGGTAGGACCATCAATGAATGGGGGGCCTCGAATCCTGAAAGTTAATAGTTTCTTGGAGAGGAGCCAAAATAGACCTATTTTGGTGATCCAACCAGATTCACTTGAAGACGATGTTAATTACCTAATGAATCATGCTCTAGTTTGCAAGTTCATGGGGATTTTCTCTTTATTTTTTGGAGTCTTGGGCTCGGGGCTCATGGAATCCCTAGGGCGAGATGGAGGTGATATTGGCAGCTAAGAATTATTTTATGGTGGTTTTCAATTGTTTAGTTGATCGTAATAAAGCCTTTAAGGGGGGCCTTATTTTTATAATCAAGTTGATCTATTTATAAAGTTGTGGCATGTTAGCTTTAACCTTATGGAGGAACTCCCAACTCAAGTTCCTTTCTGGGTGTGGCTCCCTTGGTTCCCACTATAATTTTGGAGGAATGATATTCATATGATCACTTTGTTGCTTGACAAGCTAGTGGCTCCTTCACAACAAATGTTGCATAAAAAGGTAATTTCTTATGCCTTCATTTGCATTGAAATCAATTTAAATAATGCTTTGACATATTCTTTGGAAATCTGTCTAAGCTCTTCTTCATGGATTCAACAATTGGATTATGAAGCATTGCCTTTTTGATGCCAGATTTGTCATGAGTATGGTCATCTATAAAGAAGGTTTCATAGGGTTAGCTCTGCAAGAGCCCCTAGTAATGTACCTTCTCATCAACCATCTAAGATGGATAAAGGAAAGGCTCCAATTTTGAGGGAGGAAGAAGACAAGGATGGTTTCATTCCAATTAAGCCTCATAACAAACGAAAAGGGATATAAAGAGCTCTTAAAAATAGACAAGAGGAGGGGGTTTTCAACCATTTTGATGTGCTAGAGGATTTTGACCACCAAGAGGTAAACCGAGGTGAGTTGAGTCTTAGAGACGGTGATTTGGAGGCAGATCAGGTGGTAACCAATGGTTTTGATATCCAATCCACTCAGGAGGGTGGGATGTTTGATGCACAAATGGACACTAATCTTTCCCCTATAAATTTGTATGCTCTATAACCAACTATACCAAATGAGAGGAATGAAGAACTGGCTTTGGTTGGTAGTGTTCCTATTTTGGAGAAGGTAGAGCTAGATTTAGGGAAAGGAAGTAGAGATCCACCCACTTTAGGTCTACAACAAAAGAACCTCAAGAAGGGAGCCCCAGAGAAACATCTTAAAGTGGGGAGGAAGAAGGATCTAGATAAAATATAGCTAATGGGAGAAACGTTGGTGGAGTCAAGGTTGATCAAAACCATTGACTCCCACTTTTCCAAATCTCAGAAATGATTACCTTTTCCTAGAATGTAAGGGGATTGAACAATAGACCTAGACAAAAAGTTGTTCAAGATTTGGTTAGAGCTCATTTGCCAAATATTTTCTACATTCAAGAGACTAAGATATCAATGGAAAGTATGTGTAACATGGCCTCTAAATTGTGGTGGAGAATCTGGTGCCAATGTATTGGTGCTCATGGTAATGCAAGGGGGTAGCTTGTTTATGGAACCCATTAAATATTTCTCCTCTTTGGTGGATCTCTAGAATATTTTTTATCTCTATGGTTGCCTCTAGTTTTGATTCTAGAGATATTTTTCTTCTTTCCAATGTATATACTCTAAAAAATATTCTAGGAAAAGATCATCTATGATCTCACATTTGGTATATTTGGTCTTTAGTTCCTTTTCACCCTTGGATTTTGGTTGGAGGCTTTAATGCTATTATCAACATAAAAGAAAAGAGGGGAGGATTGGAGAGGTTAGATCCATCTTCCACTCTACTTGGAGATAATTTTTCCTTCTTAAACTGCATATGTTCAAAGCATATGACTTACTCAGAGATAGTATTTCCTTAATTCTATTATCATATGCCTATAAAGTTTGACTTATTAGAGGCAATGCAAGAATCTCAAAGGAGCAAATAGATGTTGTGGGCTATGAATCTATGTTCCTATCCATTATACCCAAGAGAGAAGGGGCTAACTTTTTGAAGTTGTTCAGACCCATAGCTCTCTACAATGTGGTCTACAAGATTCTCTCCAAGAAGATGGAAGAAAGGCTTAAGTCGTGCATTAATAGGCTCATATTTTATGAATAAAGAGGATTCATAAAAGACAACTAAATTTTGGATGGTGTAGTCATCATTGTTGAGACCATCCATTCTATGGTGGCTTCAAAGGAGAGGGAAATTTTTATTAAACTGCATATGGTCAAAGCATATGATAGGGTCAAATGGGACCATTTCTTCATAAAGTGCTTCTTTCTTTTGGTTTTGGTGGTGATTGGGTTAATTGGGTGATGATTTATGTTATGTTTGTACCTCAATTTTTGTGCTTGTCAATGGTGATCCTTCTACCTTCTTTGGAGCCTTGAGAGGCCTTCAGCAGCCAGATCCCTTGTCGTCATATTTGTTTATATCGTTGGTTAAGGGTTTGGGGAGATTTGTTAAGTATTAGGTTAATCAAGGTTTTATCCAAGGGTGGAGTTGGGGTAATGGCCTACCTTTGCGATCAAATTTGCAGTTTGTAGATGAAACCATGCTAATGGGAGTTTCCAAAATTAGAAAGCTACTAATTTCAGGTGAATGTTGGATATCTATCTAGTGACCTCAGGTCAACAGATCAATTAAGGTAAATCGTCTATTTTCTTTTTCAATATTTGTCTTCTTATCCAACATCAAATTGCTTGTATTCTTTGGTTTCAAATTAGAACTCTCCATTTAGTTTACCTTGGCATTCCTCTTTCTATTAGCTCCCTACCTAAGGGGACTTGGAAAAATATGTCGGATAAGTTTTGTGTGCATGTTAGTCATTGGACCCACAGATGGCTTTCCTTTGCTAAGAGATTTTTACTTTTTAAATTTGCGGTCCAAGTTCTTCCTAATTATAGTAGCTTGATTCAGGTTTCTCTTATAAGTTTCATTAAGGATTTGGATGCTCTCACAAAGTAGTTCTTATGGGTTGGTAATCTGGCTTCTTAAAAGTGGGGTCTGGTTAAGTGGGAGACTATTTACAAACCAAAGCAAGAAGGGGGTATTGGGTTGAGACAAGCTAGTCTCACTAATCAGGCCTTGGTGGAAAAGTTATATTAACTATGGTGTAATAATCAAGACCAAGTCTAGGCTAGGATCCTCTCCTATAAGTATTTGAGGGGGTTGTGATGGAAGATGTTCCTAGGGTTTTCCCATCGAGTAAGGGATCTGTGATTTGGGAAACTCTCAAGAAGGGGGTCGATTTGATTTAGAAGGGTTTCTTTTGGATTTGTAAAAAGGGTCTGAAGCAAGTTTTTAGTATGATTCTTGGGATGGGTACCCTCCAATCATGTCTTTGTATCCTCATTTGTAGGGTTTGTGCCATTGTCTTATAGAAGTGGTGTGGTCTCATCTTGAGAAACTTATTTTTTTACTATAATTTGGGGCAAGAGGAGGTGGCTAGATGGAAGGACTTGTCAGATTGTTCAATCAAGGATTTTGCTCAAGACCGATAAGAGTTAAGGAGGATTTTATTTGTAGATCTTACAGTTCTCTAAGTGGGAATGACAACTTGGCCTGGAGCCCTAACCCGAGGGGGTGTATTTGGTTGCTTATGGTTATCAAGTGCTGAAATTTAAGGAATATGAGGAGATGGAAGTCATGTGGTGGAAGAATGTGTGGAACAAATTTTCTTGGCCCAAATGCAACTTTTTCTTGTGGCTTGTTGCTTGGAATAGGTGCCTTACTTGGGATAACCTTTGGAAGATGGGTTTTTAGGGGTCGTGAATGCTAGATGTGAAGTATTTGTCCCCTTGGAGTGTGGGAATGAGGAGGTGGTGAAGAGGTTGGGACTACATGTAAATGATCCAGAGTCATCTAGGGTGTTATGAAGATTCCATTCGAGAAAGAAAACCCAAAGGGATGGTAGATGGTCTCCACCATCAGCATGTGTTCTTAAGGTTAATACTAATAGCTCATCTAGGGTAAATCTTGGGCATGTTGGGATTAGTGGAGTTGGGAGAGACAATATTGGAAATTTCATTCTTCTCTTCTCCATATATAAGTGGCATAAAACCAATAATCTTATGGAAGGTTTGGCTATTCTTACTACCCTTGAAAAATATTATGCTAATATGGGTTGGCGCAAGATTATTTATGAGCTTAATTCTTAGATTTTGATTAACATGCTGAATGAGAAAGGGTTGGATGGTGTTAATTGGGAATTGGATTCAATGAATCATCAAATACTTTCATTAAGTACCATGCTTAATTTTGTCTCCTATGTTCATATCCCATGAGAGTGGAACAATGTGGAAAATTTCTTGGCTAAATGGGCCTCTAAGAATATGGGGAATTAGGGAATAAAAAAATGGGAGCACTTATTCTAGGATCATTCCCAAAGTCTTGGTCAAATGATTAAGGACGACATGTCTGGATGAAGGACTCATTAGTTTAGTTTCTTGATGGTTTGATCCTTCTCTAGGGATATGTATGTTCGTTCTTGGTGTGATTTGTAATGATTTCCTCTTGATTTGATATATTCTTACCCCTCTTTCCAGATATGTATGTATAATATGATTTGAACTATATTTAATATTATTTAAATAATATATTAAATATATAATTTAAATAATATTAATTATTAATATATTTATATAATTATATATAAATATATTGAGTATTAATAAGAATTATTAATTTTTTTAGTAGGTAAGCATTACCAAGGGGGGCACCTCCCATAATATAAGATCCTAGAAAAATGAAAATAAATGCATTTCCTTGCCACCAAGGGTGTGACACCACACAACACAAAATGATGATGTTCAGACCTACTCTCCTAACATGAATGTGACCTTTCAAAATCATAGAATCGATAATTAATTTCATAGCTACTCCCCAAAAATTTTTGACCTAAATGTCATTGGATGTTGGAGTCTAGGAGGAAATTTTTTCCTCTTCACTTCTATCCATTCCTATTAAGACATGCAAGTGATATTCTATTCATTTCACTCTTCCTTCTTTGGAGATCCTCCACTGGCGGGATCTATAGGAGTCATTGAAGCCTTAGGAAACAATAGTTTTAGATCTTTGGGGCTGATTGATCTGGAATAGTTAGAGATACACCATAATCCATGGAACCAACATCTAGCTTACTGCCTTCGACAAGAACTTGTAGAGCCATTGAAGAGGGGGAACAATGAGTAGAATTCACTTCTTGTGTAGCTTGCGAAGATGACAGATCAATCCTCTCTTTGGGTGCAATAACATAATGGTTGGACTCAGCCCCAACTCACCATGTGGGTTGATTTGGGATTGCTTTACTCTGCTCCAACGCTTGCTTCTTATTACATTGGAAGGTTACATGGGTAGTTGAGAAACAATTTCAACATCTAAAAGGGTGATCCCACAATACTAGTTTACAATTACAATGAGGAAGGAAATTTTCAAAAACACTCCTATGAAAAAAAAAATTGCTTTTTAGGGGTTCGCACGAACTAGGGTGTTCGAATGGACCCAAAAGGGGTTCGAATGGACCTTGGTTCGAACAAACCCTATTAAATGATGGGACCCACTTTTTGGCATTTTTTTATAACGAAGATAATGTAAAATTCAATAAAAGGGGGGTTCAATTGAACCAGGGTCCATTCAAATCCTAGTTCTAGCGAACCCCCAAGGGGGGTCCACTCGAACCTGGGTCCATTTGAACCCCCCTTTTTTCCCCTTCTCTCCCTCTTCCACCAAATTTCTACAATTTTTTTCCCTTTGAAGCTCAAGTTGAGGATGAAAATAGAGGAGACTTCATAGACCCAACTAGATGATGGCAGTCCTCGGAACGAGCTATCCATCAAATATAATTTTAATATGTTTTGGTTTTTATTATGTATTTTTTTTAGTTTAACTACACATAGGTTTTTCATCGAAAATCAAGCTCATTGTTCTACACATGTGGAAAAATAGTAGATTAAAAAAAAAAAATCTAAAAAATATGTTCGGGCTAGGTATCGATGTCCTTGATCCAATAAAAAAAATGAATTTCGATACATACAAAAAAATTTATGTTGTTTATGGTCTACCTATGTCTGAATTATAATTGGTTTGACTTCTAAACTTGATTAAGAAAAAAATATTCAATAAAAAACTATGAAACCAAATGAACTTGTTAGATATCATAGTTACAAAGCTAAATTCAAAAAAAAAAAGAATTTTATCCTTCATAGAAAAAAATCTATGTTGTTTATGGTGAGAATCACTCCTTAAAAATGGTGTTTTCTGATAAAAACTAGTTTTTGAAAGAGATGGAAAAATAAATGCAATCTAATTCAAAAAACATTAAAATATATATAGAGAGAGAATCTATAGATAAAATTTCACAAATCACTAGTTCACATCATCTTCAAATTCCTCATGGTTTAGTAGCTATAGGTGCTTGAAACTGAAGATCTAGTTAAAAAAATTCAATTCAATGTCCAGTTTGGCCAATAATTGTTTAAACCAGTATTCTGGGATCACCCAAAATCAATATTTTCATTATCCATGGTTTGCTTCCATCATCTTTTCCCAACCTTCAATGAGATTTTAGTTGGAAGACCTTTGGATAACTTTAATTCAACACATAAATGAGCACAAGTAGAACTTTCTTAATTGATAGTTTATTTTGTGATGTTGTGATACTTGCCAAGTTTATTAACAATAGCCACCAAACACTCAATTTCCTAGAATTGTAAAGGAAGGTAAGGTAGTCTTACCCAAAGGAATACTGATGAAAAATTCTAATTTTGTGGGTTGAAAGAGGGGAACCATCGATTGATGCATAGAAAATCTCCTTGAAAAAACTAAGGTCTGGTGTTGAGAATCAATTCCTTATCTTCTAGAGATTTGAATTTTAAGATGAAGAATCCTTTGGCACAAGGGTAGATATTGATTTCTTCATCCATGTGTTCTTTCCATTTTTTTCTTATCTAGGAGTGGAGGTCGCACAATTTTGGCTAGACTTTCATTAACTTACAAATTAGGGCATGGTTCTACAAATACTCTTCTCTATCATAGGCTAACCTATCCAGACAAATTTTTGGAACCGTTTCTAAGTGGCAGATGGAGAAAGGGCGATTTTGGTAAGCGCAAAGGTGGGAAGAATAATTTGGGAGAGAAGTCTTAAACAATGACAAATTCCTTCGCAATAAATCTCGATTGCCCATCCCTAGAGCTACCTTGTAATCAGGTCACAGATTCTTTTGCAGAGCTTCGAATAACCCAAAATCCCTCACATCACCTCGTCTAGGTAGAAAACCATTAGTCACATCCCATTCATGGCACTACGCAGAAGAGTCACTTTCCCAAAACATAGGGAAGGGTGTGGAAGAGGGCTTGAAAGACTCTATAGTAGAGCAGAGCATGTTGGAATTTTTTACTATTACTAAATAATTATTAGATATATTAATTTAATAAGAATTAATTATTAATTATTATATAACATTAAATATATTATCATCAATATTATATATACTATATATTTAATAACTATCATTACTATGTAATATTATTTAAATTATATTTAATATAAATTTCAAATATTATTTAATAATTATCTAAATGATATATGATGTTCAAAAAAAGAGTGTTAAGGGAAATGGAAATTGGTTGGCCAAAAGAACAAGTTAAGCTTAAACTACTTAGGTGGTAGAAGTGGACATGCTTAACTTGTTCCTTTTGTTAAAATAGTTTAAAATGTATATTAAATATTAATGATAATTATTAAATATATAATATGTGTTATCATATAATATATTTAATAATAGATAATAATTATAATAATCATATAATTATTATTAATAATTATTAATAATAATCAATATGTTATATGTCATTATCTAAATATATAAATTATTAAAATTATTAATAATTAATAACTAATTATTATTAAATATATTATATATCTTTATACAAATATATTAATAATTAATATTATATATTATTAATAATATATTTTTTATCATTAATAATTAATTTAATTTAAACTATATTGAATATATAATATATTTAAATAATAATTATTAATTATTAAATATATTATATAATATTAAATATAGTTTCAAAAATATATTATATATTAATAGTAAATACTAAATATATAATACTTTTAACTATATAATAAGTATAACATGTAATATTTAAAAAGTTCAAATAATATGTTATATATTAATGATAATTACCAAATATATGGTACATTTAATCATTAAATACATTTAACATTAATATTATATATAATATCATCATTAGATAATATTAAATATATTAAATATCATATAATAATAATTAATAATTAATAATGATGAATTAATAGAAAATATATTAATTATGATTAATAGTTAATATTATTTAAACTATATTTAATATATTTAGTATTAAAGATAATACATTAAATATATAATATAATATTAAATATAATTTAAAAATATTTTTTTAATTTTAAATCTATTTAAATAAGGGAGAGGGGCCAATAGTTGTGTAGGGCCCAATAGTCATGTAATCAATTGTGATTATAATACCTAGTAGTTGTTTATACAATGCCCAATAGTTGTGATTTGACTACCTATAATTAAACAAAATATATTCTTTTGACCTAAAAAGCAACCAATCATGTGATGCCACATCAGCGCTCAACTACCTATGATGTGAATGCACAACTATTGGTCTCACTTTTTTGGGGCCTTTTTGGGCACCTTGACAAAAAACATGTTGGTGTGGCATCATATTTGATGATGTGGCCCTGAAATGAAAGTTATAAGCAGGGGACTTGCCATGTAAGCTACTGTAAAAAAATGTGAGTGATTTGAAATTTCCACATAGGATAATTAGAAGTGCAAAGTTAGGGTGCACAACTATTGGGTCCTCTCCCCTAATTATTTTGAGTTCTAAGTAACTTTGGATTAGATAGAAGATAAAAAAAAAGAAGTTAAAAGATTTAACTATTGCCACATCAAAGTGTTTGCGAAGAGAGAGGAACCAAGTGTCATGGATAACAAAATAAGACTAGGCCCATGAATCATGGGAAAATTCAAGTCGTTAGAGTGTGTTGGCTAAGCCCAACCTTGCAAACCTAGAATGTTTATTCCCATCTAGAGCAATAAATTGCAGAGTCTAGGCATATATAACACTAGAAGCCTTCTAGAACATGGAATATAATTATAGACACCTAAAAAAGACTAATGCATTTTCATCTTGTCGTTTCATCATTATCCTTATCATTTCTTCTATTTATAATTAATTATATTAATTTTTATTATTTTTTTATCGATAAGCATGTAGCAATAGTTACTTTGTATTGATATAGAAAAGTATTACATTGTAGATTCAGTGCTTCAAAACTAGGGTATCTATTGGTAGTGTTTTAGTAATCTACTCTATACTATTATTTGCTTCAAGGGTGAACAAAATCGCAAGCCATAGGATCTACAAACTATACTATATATTAACCTTTACATACAAAAGATATACTTTTCTTATCTTTTCATCGCTACCATTATACTATTCCTCTTCATCCATCTCTTGATTGATGAGGCTATACATCCATTCGAGTTCAAAGATGGGTTTCGCATTTGTAATATTTCTCGAGAATGAGCAACCCTTTGTAATTTTGTTTCAATTTTTCTCCAAAGTTGTCAAGGGAAAATTCACCAGAAATGGTAGCCACTAGACCTTTAAATTGTCCACCAGCAATAGGATTATGTCCCTTTACTATGGAATTTCAAATCCCATCCTTGCCACATACAAAATGGCATCCAAATTGTTAAGAAATTCATTTTTATCAAATCATTCTTCAAACCCCACACCATCTCTTTCAGCTCTCCCAAATCAAGTAGAGAAACCACAAACCTAGAGGCAATATATCTTTTTACCCTATATCTATCCTCCAACACCATGAAGTCATCCCCTATCACCTGAGTTGGCCTAATGGTGGAGAACTTGTACTCTTGAGAGAGAGGTGACAAGTTCAAATCCTGTTGGGGGTAAGGTATGTACATCTCATATTGTGGAGCACGAGTTAGGTGCCTCCCTCATATTGGGAGTACGAGGAGTCCCATATACCATAAGCCATCTATAGACCCAAAAATAGACCACCTGGTATCGTGGACTATTGGTATCGTGGACTATAAAAGTACCTTTCCTTTCCTCTCTTTTTTTTCACCCGTTTTATTGTTTTCAACACCAACTCGTGGTGTGTTTTAAAGACCATCTTGAGCCTATGCTCTATAATTGCCCCTAAGAAATTCATTTGTCTCTTGGTACACATGACATGACTTAATCAATGCACTCTAAGCCGATTTGACAGCGTAGGTGGCAAATGTGGTCTCCTTTCCATTATTAGCATCCATCCTTCTCACCAGCGTCTGTTTCCATTGTCATTAACTTTGAATTCAAGTTGTTCCTGTGTGACGTCTCGTGAATGCATTTGATCGCATAAAACATTCAGAATCCATAATTGTTTTATACAAATGGTTGTTGTAGCGGCAATAGTGAAAGCTTCGAAACATTTATGGGTATCCATCAAATCAAAATAGAAGGGGGGTTATTGTCACATATTACAGTTAGAAATGCTTGGGTAGAAATTTATGGAAAATGTTAAAGCATAGACAAGGCACATGAACTGTTTGACCGAATGCCTCAAAAAAATATGGACTCATGGAATGATTTGATTGTAGGATATGCACAAAATACGTCTTTAAAAAAGGATTTAGAAGATTTCATCCAAATTTGATTGGTAGGTGTAAAGCTAGACTTTGCAACCTTTACCAACATCCTCCCAACTTGTGTGAAAATGGGAGCTTTGGAACAAGGTATGGACATCCATCACAAAGAGGAATTTTGTCAGATGTTGTAGTTGCAATTGCCCTGCTAGATGTGTATGAAAAGTAGTAGTCCCAAAAATTTAAATGGAAAAAATAATAATCTTAATTTAGATCATTACTCTACTTATCATTTAGATAGAGATATTTCACTATTTTTTATATTTTTTTCTTTAACCTTTACAATAAATAGATGTTAAGTTCATTTGATATTTTATTTTGCAGATGTTGCTCTACCTTGTCTTCTAGTTTTCATTTGTATTCAATTTTAGAGCATATAAGTGTAGATTGATATTTATTTTAGTTTTATATTATTTTGGAATAAATTTTTGAATGTATTATTTAGTATATGACTACATTCTTTCTTGTTGTGAGTGTGTTTTTAATTGAGTTTCTTTGTTATATGATTGGGTATATTATCACTTGGGACCTTGCATTACAATTGTATCAAATTTCATCTTAGAGCTTGAGTTTTAGCTTGTGGAGAGGTGAAAGCATCACATGGCAATGACTAAAGTTTGCAACTAAGAGATTTCTATCATCCATAAAATTTGAGGATGGTTAGAAGGTAGTATGGATGTATTTGAGTGTGTTGGTTATTGTGTAGGTGTGATGTGCATTTTGTTATAAGAGAAGTGTTAAAGAATGAGAGAATAAAAAATAAAGGAATTATTGTGAGTAGATGAGGAAGGAACTAAGCACTTAAAATAAAAACTCAAGAATTAAGTTCATGAAGAAGATCTTCAAACCTAAACATGGCTTAGGCTTTGTCCCTTAACAACGAGGCTTTGATGGGTTTCCTGAACTTTTAATTTACACATTATTGATTGATATCTTCAATATCAATCCTAAATTGGAAAATAATATGAAGGATCTAAGTCCATTCTTTGATTATGTGACATTACACACTACATGCACATGAACACAATGACATTACATTGAAGTATTAGGACACTAATGATAAGGATTCCCTTCAATATACAACTAGCATTATAAAATCCTAGTAAAATAATTTTAAAAAGGTTGTTAATCCTCCAAGGGATGATGTAACTCTAATCAAATTTCAAGTATTACCCATTCATAAATCAATTTTAAAATACTTGGAATTCATTTGAAAGTAAAACACAACTTAATTACATGTAAGCACTATGGATCCAAACTCAACTTAAGGTCCATGTTATCTCGCTACTAAACTTAATATTGTTAGCTTGCAAGTCAATAGTACCAAATCTTGTGCAAGAATATAAAGATCATCAATTTTTCAATTTTCCATCAAATGACCATGTGACAATCTCTAGGACCTATTAGTATTAGCTTCAATGCTTAGTAACCCATGTGCTTATAAAAACTGAATAGGTTCAATTTATGAGTTTACTATGAATAATGCATATAATTTATAAGTTATGACCAACCTTTAATTCAATCATTTATACAAGGGATTATATTTCAGTTAATTTTCTCCACCATAAGATCAAGGTTGCTAAAATTCTAGGGATAGTCTAATCATATAGTCTATTATTCCACTTGGACACCATCACAACAAAGCATATCATTTCATGGAATGGTGACAAGGTATATAAACTTGGCCATCTATTATTCAATACATCAAATTCTTATCAAGTATTTAATTAGTTATATGCCTTATTCATTTCTATAATGTAAATAGTTATATGCCTTATTTATTTCTATAATGTAATTAGTTATATGCCTTATTTATTTCATACATTATAGAGAGTTGGCTATCACATGTAGGGTCCACTAGACTTGAGCTACTTGAATTCCTTCCACAATATCTTATATATTTAATTAACTAAACTTACATTTACATATATAAATAAATTTAAGTCTAATGGGGCCAAGCACAAGTTAATAGTTGAAACACCTAAGCAAGCCAACACTGCCTAGCTATAATAGCATTACCATCATTCTATACTCATATAATGACCATCATTTGACATCTATAAATCTACTAAGATTATCAATATTGACCATAAGAGTGACCATGTATGTCTAGTCTCCCTTAATGAGTAGTTATACAACACATTGAGGCATTAAATGAAAGTAATTATTTCTTAGTTCTTCTTCTTACCATGCAAGACCTAGGGTACTAATCACAAATACATCCTTTTATTAGCTAATGTTCTTTAGAACAACACACAAAGTACAAAAACTCATGGGAATTGATCTACTAGATTAAAACTATAACAACTATTGGATTTCATCATATAACTTCTTGATTATGGGATTCTACCCAAGTATGTACCTCAATAGAGGCTTCACTAGATCCTTCATTCTCTTTCTTTCATACTTAAATCTTTTGAGTGATCAACACCCTTCTTACACACAAATATCATTAAATTAGTAACCTTTGGTAACCAACCTATATTAATACTTATATGGTTTCTCAATCCTCTATTCCTCGACTTTTATTTGTCAAGTTTGTAGGTTCATCAAACTATTTGAATTTCATCTAAGATCTCTTCAAGATCTTAAATTATTTCATTCTCTCAAGGTTTCTACCCATACATTTTCAATGGTTTGTAACCACTTATATATTTTGAAATTCATCATGATTTAATGCCATTGAATTTGCTTGATGTATGTAGAATAACAAATAAACCTTTTGTAATCTTGGTATTTTATTGTGGAGTGGGATCCACTTATTCTTTTGGAATATTTTGATTTTTCTTTGAAACCCATGTGGCAGTAGTATCTTCAAATAAGGTGGCATTGGGATTTTTTAAATTTGCTTCCCTAATTCTTCTTTAGAGCATTAATATAAAAAAATTCCTTATTTTCATATATATAGAGGAATAGAATTATCATTCTCTTGCTTTATTGGTAGAGAAAAAGGGTTATAAGTTGGTTTTTGTGCTTATAAGTATTATGGGGCAATGTAAAGGGACTCTCTTGCTCCTTATTTTTCCTTTTTATTAACTTTTATTTGTTATTTGTCATAGATTTATTTGGTAACTTAATACATTATATCTTTGTATTCATAAGAAACAACTATTTGATGTCCCTTACTCTTACAATCATAATAGATGTCCTTGAGGGTGTCCAACATATTTTTCACCTATGAAATAACTTGACTATAAAATGTAATCATAATCATTTGAATCATGTGGGATATCTTGGAAATATTGAAATCATCATGAGAATGATTATGTCAGTAATATGTGATACAAAATTCTAAATGCAATCATATAGAAAATTATAAAAAAATTTATCAATATAGTAGAGTAGTGGAAATTGCCAAAAGCTATACCTCACAACTAGTCCAAACACCATCAAAATAATGTAAAGTATATAGACATGTATGTAGAGAACAAAGCTCCAAATCTCAACTAATAATATTAGATTGATTATCATCTAATAGATTGTTCTCATCTTATTTATTTGGTTCACAACCACCTTTAATGTTTTTAATTTTAGCATGATATGATGTCTTTGAATATATGCTTGATTTATGTAGAATAGGAGAAAGATCTTATTTATTGTTATTGTACTTGTGGAGTCAGATTCACTTGTTCTTTTTTAATACTCTATTTTTTCTTTGGAACTCAAATGGAAGTAACACCTTTAAAAGAGGTGACAACGAGATTGTTGAAAGTTGCTTTCTTATTCTTCTTTGGAGCATGAGGAAATCATCCTTTCTTTGGTACATATGAAGGAATGATATAATGTTATAATTTCTTTATTGGTGGAGGACATGATTTATAAGTTAGTTTTTGTGCTAGGACTATTAGGAGGTAATGAAGAGAGCTTCATTTTCTCTTTAGTTTCCTTGTTAAATTTTTCTTGATTCTTTTGTTGCACATGCATTTGTTATAATTAAAGAATTCTATCTTTTGTTTCATAAGGAGCTTTTATTTGATGTTCCTTACCTTTGCAATCATAACATTCTTGAGATTGACAACATAATTTTCAAGTTTTAAGTAGTTGATTTGAAAATAGGTACATATGCATCTCTCATCACTTTCAAAATTTTCTCTTGACAAACATAGTTTAGGAATTGATGCATCATAGAGGGTATCTTGCTTAATTATTGTAACTAAGATCTTCTAAGTAAAATTCAAAATATAGCCAATGAAGGAAAGATATGGAAAAATTCATCTACCCCCTTAAGGCCCATGTTAAGATAAAATATATTACTCCCCAAAATGTCCACAAGAATGTCATTGGTTATGTTTAGAGCAACACATAAATTATGTGTGTAATTATCTGATGATAAATTTTTAATTATATGAAATTATTTTATGCATATGTTATACTAATCACCTAGATCAATGTGAATACCTTCAAATTATTGACCATGAAGAAAACCATGACCATAAAGTGGACCACAATAATTGTGGTTTTGGATATCCTCATAAAATGAAATAATTGAAGGTACATGGCCTAATGTGATATTTTATGAGTAATAGCTATAAAAAAAATTGTACAAGTGTCGGAAGAGAAACAAACATGCTTTCTATCCATAGGGTCTTTATTCATATGTGTGTACATCATAGAATTGACAGGATGATTGAATACCTATTAGTGCTCAATATTGTTAGAATGTGTATGTAATGGAAAAATACTAGCATAAATCTCAAATTTTATTTTAGTGGAGAAACCAAACAATTTCCCCCATCATTCACACCACTAACAGGAATCACATTACTATCAATGAGATCTATGATTTTATGCTTGAATACGATACAAGTATATGTATGGTTTTCGTTAACTCTATAAAAATCATAAAAGAATTATTCATTATTTCACTCTTAGTTAATCCTATAGAGGAATCCAATAAATTGATGTAATTAAGGCTAACCAAATTATTATGAAAGTTTGGAGAACATTATCCAATGGTTTTCCAAGCTTTGTAATTTTTAGGCCCTTAATGTTTGAATGATACAAAATTAGATGTGGTAGACATTTGATTGGAACCAAATTTAGATTATTTCTCGTCATTTCCTTTTTGAAATATATTGTTCTTTTGGCATCTTGAAGGGTTGGAGGAAGTGAGAGAGGCCCCATAATTCCAACCATTAGATTCAACTAGTTAAAGTTCAAGATTTTTTACATGAACACACAAATTTTACCACATAAATATTGAAAGCTAATTTTATTGTCATTAGTAGACTCTTTGGAAACATTTAGTTAAATTTTTTAGTTGATTCTAAGCCCATATTGACATATAATGGTTGTAAGAAAATGTTGGCTAGCTCATCAAAATAATGGATAGAAATAGGAACTAAGGATTAAAAGTATTCAAGGGCATAGTCCTTAAGGTTCATGGAAATGATTTAGGTAAGACTTTATCTTCATATGCAATATCTAGACATGTATCATTGAAAGCTCATAGGAAAACATTGTAACCACCTTTTCCATAATATAACTCAAATATAGCTACAATAAATTCAATGAGCAATAAGTGTGTAATAACCTCAAATGCAAAAGGTGTGCAATGTGGAGAATTATATGCAATAGAGTTAGACCTACAATTTTATTCTTAAGTTGAGCAAACTACTTCACTAGTGTATTGAAGGTTTAGAAGTGCAGGTAGTAGTGGTATGAGAAGTATGGGGAAAATGGAGTATGCTTAAAGGGAGTGAGAGGTAAGAGGGAATAAAATGGTAGTGGAAGGAAAAATCACACTATAAATGTACAGCTTCTATAGAATGACAAGGAGAAATGGTAGAAGGAATATTGGTATTACTTCTATGAGTGTGAGTAAACACTATTCAACTTTAAACTTAGAACTCTAATTTGAACATAGATCGTCACAATTTAATAACATCACAAATCATACACATAATACACATCTAAAAAATAATTATTTCACTAGATTCAACCTAAACATATACCTTATCTAGACCTTCCTCAACTCCCTTAAATTCAGAGTAGTTGCAACTACCTCTGAGAAAACCCCTCTATCCTTTATGCTTTGATGTCCATACCCCGTTCCAAAGATCTCATTTGGAATAGGTTGAGAAAGGTTGTAGAGTCTAGCTTTACACTTTTCAATTACATTTGGTTGCAAAGTCTCCAAAGCCTTTTTGCCAAATCTATTTTGTTAATATCCTACAATTAGGGCATTCCATGAGAACATGTTTCTTTGAGGCCTTATGTCAAAGTTCCAAATTTTGCATATCCTACAATCATGTCTTTCTGTCAAATAGTTTGTGTGCCTTGTATATGCTTACACTTTCTGCATACTCATCTAGCAGCACAGTTGTAGCTACATCATCTAAAAAAATTCCTTTGTTTGTGATTAATTTCCATACCCTGTTCCAAAGCTCCTATTTTCTCACAGGCTGGAGGATGTTGGCAAAGGTTGGGGAATGTGGGTTTACACCTGCCAATCACATTTGGATGAAAGCTTCTAAATCCTTTCTAACAGATGTATTTTGTGAGAATCCTGCAGTTAAATAATTTCATGAGCCCATATTTCTTTGAGGAATTCAGTCAAATAGTTTGTGTGCCTTGTCTATGCTTACACATTTTGCATAAATGTCTACCCAAGAATTTCCAACTGTAATATGTGACAATAATCCCCCTTCTATTTTGATTTGATGGATACCCATAACTATTTTGAAGCTTTCACTATCGTTGTTGTAGCAACCATTTATATAAAACAATTATGGAGTTTGAATGTTTTATGCAGTCAAATGCATCCACAAGACGTCGAGCGGCAATAATTTGAATCACAATTAATGTGATGGGAATGGACATTGGCGAGAGGAATGGATGCTAAAATTAGGAAGGGGCCCACATCTTCCACCTAAGCAGTCAAAACAACTTAGAGTGTGTCGGTTAAGCCACGCTGGTACACACCAGTCTAATAGGTGTTCCCATCTTACCTCTTCCAAGAAATTTTAAATGCCAAGACAAGTGTTATGCACCTTAAAATCTCTACCTTTAATAGGTAATGAGCCCCTTCTTTGCATGAGATATCACCTATCCCAACTAAACAAAAGTACCCAAAAAAATTCTCCATCTTCTTGGTAATTATTATTTGTCCCTTAATATTTTATTATCACCTAAAATGAATTAAAATCTTGACACTCTTTTCACTACAAGGATTGTTGAATGTCACATCATACCCAAAATGGAGATCATGCTTATATCACCTTTCGAGATAATCATTGGTCTTGACATGGTTTTTGAGAGCCTTGTTCGATCTTAAAAGTTCCCTCAATTGCTAGGTTGGTAAGTCTATCTACCTCCATGTTGGCCTCCCTATATGCATAGTTGGTAATGAAATTTTTAAATTTGGTTGTCCTCCAAGACTTTATCTAGATGCCCTTTTAATTTATAATTTTGAATGAATATGGATTAGATCATGTACATCATAATTGTTGAGTCACCTTCCACTTCTAAATCTGTAATGTTATGCCTATGGTATAGTTCCAATCCAAACATAAGTTCTTGATTTTTTTTTGTTTTATCCATCCCTTTTGCTAGGGGAAAGGAGGCACTACATATTATTTTCCCTTCCCAATTTTGTATGATATAGTTGTCTCTAGAGGCACTAGAGTTGCCTCTAGAGGTTGCATCAAAATTCAATATACACCAACCCTACATCAAGGGAGACCACTTATCCTCTGTTCTATCCTTTTTCAACTCTAAACCTCCTACCCCACACACCAATGGAGGATGTAGCCCATACCAATTTTTCATTATACTACTATCGCACAGTGTCCATGACTTATTTCTTGAATTTCGATTAACTAACATGTTATTTTCTACTTCAAATATAGTTGCTTCAACTTTATTCCAAAAAGAGGGCAGGTTTATTTCTTTTTCTTGAAAAAATTATCTATTCCTTTCCTTCCATATTTCCCAAATAAAAATTGAAGTACATAATATCTAAAGGCACAAAAATATAGTATTCTTATTAATTATTGGCCCCACAATTTAAAAAGACTCAATATGTCACTCATAAGGGCACATTTCCATCCCAATTTGGTACATAACCAACACCAACATTCTTGTGCAAATTGGTATCCAAGTGGTAGATGATATGGGTCCTATTCCTCACATCTACAAAGAGAGAACCATGAAGGGCCATTATACCCCATTTTTACAAATCTGATTTTTGTTAGAATCCTTCTTTGAAGTGTCACACATACAAAGTTCCCTACCTTTGGGAGGCAGAGTGTTAGGACAAGGTGAGATTAACCTTGTAATCCTATGTCATTTGTATGTCTCCACATTACTTGGAATGTGTTCTAGGGGACATGCAAGAAAAATATTAGATTTTGGCATGTTGTAATTATACTTTAAAGAGGATTTAATTTTGGTGGTGGTTACACATCAAATATGGATAAAGAATCTTTCTTAGGCATCCAAAATGGAATATGAAATTTTTTGGAGTGGGAATCCAATATTGGAGAAGAAAAGGTGTCCATTGGTGTTCCATTGGGAAGTGGAAAAGTCACTTGAGCATCTGGAAAGAAAGGAGTTGGATAGGCTATGGGTTAGGTGCCCATGTGAGAGGCTTTAATTTCCAATTAATATTTTATTATTTTTTTTGGTTGTCCATGAAGAGGGGTATGGGTTTTTGTAGGTGATTTTGTGTCTATTGTTTTGGTTTACCATTCTTGGTTTTACCTTCCACAATTTTTATAAATGGAAGCCATGGGATGGTACTTTCATATTGAGTTCTTGCAGGTAACAAAGTATTGTTAGATTGATCAGGGATCAGCAGTGAAGTGTATTATTGTGTACTCTCATTGGAAGATTTATTAATATACTTGTCCTCTTTTCTCGAGTGGACTTTTTTCCTGAAAGGTTTTCTCCACATAAATTTGGTGTCACATTTTATTTTTTGGTTTCTATATTGTGATGTATGTTGCAATCACATGTTTATTTCTGATTTTGTAATCTAATTATCAGATCTGAATTCAATTGCATAAGTTCATATTTTAGCTTCCCTTCACCTTGTTTTTCAACATTTGGTATCAGATCTAATGGTTTTGTTGATAAGGGGATGCCTTTCTCTTAAGTGTTGGAAGGATTTTTTGTTGCACTGGGAGCTTTTATTTTATGGTATATTTCAAATTTGTGAAGAGGATTATTTTCCATAGATTCTACCTCTCACCAGGATATTGATAAATTCAATCGCTTAATCTACAAGATGTGGAAACTGAATATGGAGGATCTCCTTGAAGAGAGAGATCAATGGTTGCAAGTTTCACAAGAAACCAAACTAGCAGCAATGCCTGATGAAGATTAGAAAAATTTAGACAAGAAGGAATGAAGAACCATACAGTTGTGTCTCAAGGATTTCGTCCTCTTGAATGTCTCAACAAAAGACACCACATATAATTTCTAGAAGAGGATAGGTGATACTTATCAAACTAAAAGTTTTTCTAACAAGTTATATCTCAAAATATGGTTATATTCCTTAAAAATGAAAGATGGTGATTCTATTGCAGAACATTTAAATTCTTTTAATATGATTATAAATCAGCTTGTATCAGTAGATGTTAAATTAGAAGATGAAGACAAATGTATCTTGTTTCTTTGTTCTTTGTCTAAATCTTGGGAAAATCTAATTGTTTCCATAAGTAGTGGTAATGTAGAGCCAAAGATGGACAACATGATTTGCATACTTCTATTAGAGGAGATGAGGAGAAAGTCTATGAATTTTGGCTCCCTAGATGCCTTGCATGTGCAAGGAAGGTCCAAAAAGAAAGGGCCTAAAGGGGATAAAAAGAGGGATAAGTCTAAAAGATGTTCTAAGACCCCCAAAAAGAGAAAATTCAAGTGTTAGAATTGTGGAAAAGGAGGGCATGTAAAGAAGGAGTTTAAGAACAAGAAAAAGAATATTGATTCCTCCACAAAAAAGTCCTTTGATGATGATTCTGATGCTTTATTTATTTGAGCTAACTTATTAGTGATGATGCTTGGCTTATTGATTCAGGTTGCTCCTACCACATGAATCCTCACAAGGAGTGGTTTACTTCTTACAAAGCATATGATGGGGGAGATGTTTTCCTTGGTAATAACAACACTAAGAATATTATTCGTAAGGGAAAGTTAAAGTTGTGTTTCAGAGATGGGAGGATTAAATCCATTGATGATGTTTTACATACTCCAGGACTTGTGTGAAACTTACTTTCAGTATCCAGGTTGAATTATTTTGGAATGCTTGTGACATTTGACAAGTCTAATTGTAGGTTGGTAAGAGGGAGTTTTGTGATAGCTAAAGGATCTCAGTTAGGGACTTTGTTTAGGCTAAATTCCTCTACTTTATGTAACTCTTCCAATGTAACTAGCACTAAAAATGCATGTATGTTGTGGCACTGTAGATTGGGTCACATTGGTGAAAAAGGTCTTGAAACAAAGAAAAATGGGTTCATTTTTTTGGAATGGGGGTTCACTAATTTTACTATATATAGAAAGGTAAAATGGGGTATAATGCATATATTTTCCTCTATTTCATTAGGAAAAAGATTTTCCCCATCCTAGATCTTGTTGTTTTCCTCATGATCTAGGACGGGGTAGATCTACTAAAACAACACTTTTGGGAGGAAGACTAAAAATAGAAAATAAATCCAAAAGTGCAATGCAACACATGGAATCAGAAGATTAAACCTTAATCTATTAGAACTAACAACTTTCAGATAGATCTGAGATGGTTTAGTATTTTTTCACCTGTCATCAAAATTTTGTTGTTAAGTGTCCTCCAGGACTCATTCACCCAAGGGTGAATGGGTCTTTCTAGGGATTTTTGAAATCACTTTCTAGGTCCTCAAGTCCTATGTTTGCACTCCCAAATTCTCTATATTTCATAGTCAAAAATTCGTAAGTAATTCTTGTAGGTGAGTTTCTATGGATTGACGACAACTTTGACAACTTTTGCAACTGTGACAACTTTTCCATTTTTTCACTTTGATAGATCTTCAATCCTTCTTTAGCCTAAGATCTGCAAAACACACGCAAGAAGAAAAAATTGTTTTTTTGGTGAATGGGGGTTTTCCTTGGTCAAACCCCATTTTGGTAATTAAACCTTGAATTGAAACAATGAAACATGAAAGGAATGATGAATGAACAATGCTATGTTGCAACTCACCAAAACCTTGATTTGAAACCCTTGAAGGACTACAACTTAGTAGAGCTCTCCATGGTCTAGATCTTGCATGAATGGCTTGATTAATGATGTGATACTGATGCTTGAAATTTGACATGAATGCTTGAAACCTACATCACAATGTTAGCTCTAAAAACATGCATGATGCTTGAGATCTTGAATGCTGCAAAAAATGCTTGATAAATCTACTCTTGAACACCTTTGAGACCTTGAATTGAAACAATGAAACATGAAAGGAATGATGAATGAACAATGCTATGTTGCAACTCACCAAAACCTTGATTTGAAACCCTTGAAGGACTACAACTTAGTAGAGCTCTCCATGGTCTAGATCTTGCATGAATGGCTTGATTAATGATGTGATACTGATGCTTGAAATTTGACATGAATGCTTGAAACCTACATCACAATGTTAGCTCTAAAAACATGCATGATGCTTGAGATCTTGAATGCTGCAAAAAATGCTTGATAAATCTACTCTTGAACACCTTTGACAATAATTTTAGCTCCTGATAAGTTCACCTCTTACTTCTAGGATTTGAATTGATAAAAGGGCCTTGATTTTATAGATAATTTTCTAATTTCCCAAAAATTAAACATTACAAGCCAACTCTTAAAACTTGAATTTAGAACCTTAAGATTCCACCAAAAACATGTTTAAAATTTTAAATTGTGATCTTAAGGGGGGCCCATTTTCTCAAGGGCAAATGGGTCTTGATCTAAATAATCGGGACCTATTCATTTCTTGGTGTTAATAATGATAAATGCATTAATTAAATCACAACTCCCCTTTCAAAAATTGTAATCAATTAGGCTTGTAAATGAAAAATTTAAGCAATTAGAGGCTTAATTAGGCTCAATTAATTAAGGGGCCCAAACATAGTATGAAAATATAAAGGAGTACATTTTTTGACACTACAAGTCTTAAGGTCATTCTTAATAAAAAGTTTGTTGATGGTATTTCTAATTATTCAGTTGGAAAAAATGATTTTTGTGAGCATTGTGTGTTTGGTAAACAAAATAGATTTTCATTTCCTAATAGAACTAATAAGGCAAAGATATTATTAGAGATCATTCATTTGGATGTATGTGGACTAGTGGATGTTGACTCTTTGGGTAAATCTTGGTATTATGTCTCTTTCATTGATGATGTCTCAAGATACACATAGATTTATTTTATGTGTTCTAAATATGAAGTTTTCACTAAGTTTAAGGAATTTAAGGCCTTAGTTGAGAAGCAATCAGATTATAAGATAAAAGTGTTGAGATCTAACAATGGGGGTGAATATTGTTCTAGTTAATTTGATGAGTTTTGTAAGCAAGAAGTATTGTTCAGTAGAAGACTACTCCTTATCCTCCCCAAAAAAATGGGGTAGCAAAAAGAATGAACCAAACCTTGATGAAAATAGCTAGGAGCATGTTGAGTGGTGCTAAGCTTGATAGATTCTTTTGGGCAGAAGTGGTTGGTACTGCTTATTATTTGATTAATAGATCTCATAAATCAGCTCTTGTTAATAAAACTCCTTATGAAGTGTGGATAGGTAGAAATTCTTATGTCTCACACTTAAGGGTATTTGGTTGTGAGGCTTTTGTTCATGTGCCTCAAGAGAAGCGATCTAAACTGGATCCAAAATCTCAAAAATTCATCTTCGTTGGTTATGGCGAGAATGTAAAAGGTTATTTAAGGTTTAGAATCCTCTAATCCGTAAAATGATCTTTTCTAGAGATGTGATTTTTGAGGATTTTAGAGCTTACTCATGAGAAGAACAACTAAAGGAGAAAGATAAGATAAAAACAGTGCACTTTGAGACAAAGATTGAGAAGCAAGAAGATGCACATGTGGAAGAACAATCAAATGGATATGAGGATGGAGATGAAGAAGAGGGTTTAGATAGTTCAAAGGATGTGCAGGATGAGCACATAGAAGAAGAAGAATTGGTAGATCCCACTACTCCTACCCTGAGGAGGTCCACAAGGTAATAGAATCTCGTTGACAGGTATAGCCCATCAAATTTTTTGTTGTGTATTTTCTTTACTGATTACTAACAATGAACGTAGATCCTACAAGGAAGCTCTCTCTTTAAAGTAAAGTGAGTCTTGATTGTAGGCCATGTAGGAGGATATGATGGCTTTGGATAGTTGTGACACATAGGATATTATTATTTTGCAATGCAAGTGGGTTATTTAGAAAAATGAGCAGATGGTCAGTTAGAGTGGTACAAGGTCAGATTAGTGGCTAAGGGCTACTCCTAAAGAGAGGGAGTTGATTTTGGTGAGGTTTTATCTCATGTTGCTAAATTAAATTCTATTAGATTCATATTGTCTATTGTTGTTGCTTTTGATTTTGAGATATAGAAAATGGATGTTAAAACTCCTTTCTTGCATGGGGATCTTGAGGAGGAAATTTATATGTGACAACTTAACGGTTTTGTTGTGAAAGGAAAAGAATAATTGGTTTGCAGGTTGAAGAGATCTTTGTATGGTTTGAAACAATCACCCAAGATGTGTACCTACAGAAATTTTGATGCTTTTGCATTGAAGTTGGGTTTCCTTAAGAGTGAGGAGGATCATTATGTGTATATTAAAGTTATTAATGATCATATTCTAATTATTTTCTTGTATATTGATGATATGTTGTTTATTGGTAAGAGAAAGGTGGTGATAGTGAGCTCAAGGCGCAAATTTATGGCACATTTGATATAAAGGACTTGGGGGTCAAGTAAAATATATTCTTGGAATGGAAATTAGAAGAGATCAGGTCCATAGAAAGCTTTGGTTAAGTCAGAGTAAGTATGTTGATCTACCATTTTCTAGAGGTTTAATATGTGTGACTGTAATCCAATTAGTATTCCATTTCCGATTGGTACTAAGTTGATCTTAGATATGTGTCCTAATTCTGATGATGAATTTGATGATATGTCTATGGTTCCTTATGCTAGTGTCATTGGTAGTTTGATGTATTTAATGGTTTGAATTAGACCAAATATAGCCCAAGTAGTGGGAGTTCTAAGCAAGTTTATATCTAACCTTGGTAGAGGGCATTAGACTTTTGTTAAGAGGGTGTTTAGATATTTGTGAGTTACTTATAATTATTCTTTGGTTTATCATGGTATTGATGATGTGGTCAAGTCATTGGACATACAAGTGTTTGTTGATGTAGATTGTGTAGGTGACTTGGATAGTCAAAGGTCCACCAATGGTTATGTATTTACTTTGTTTGGAGGTGCAGTGAGTTGGATGAGTAAGACGTAGCTCACAATTTCTTTTTCCACCACTGAAGCAGAGTATATGGTTGCTACACATGCTTCTAAGGAGGTGGTATGGTTATAGAGGCTTGGTAATGGTATTTCTTTTGATTGTAGGACAATGAGGATTGGATGTGACAGTTAGAGTGTTATTTGTTTGACCAAAACTCTTATTTATCATGCTCATACTAAGCATGTTTATGTTTAGTGTCACTTTGTGTGAGATATGGTTGAGAATGGTAAGGTATTGATAGAATATTTTGACACCTTGGATAATGTTACAATTCTCCCACAAAGCCAAAGACCACAATTAAGTTCTCTTGGTGTAGGAAGGCCATGGGCCTTAATCGCTATACTTTATTTTATGTTTTGTATCTCTTGAATGTAATTATAATGTATAGTGTCAAGTGGGAGAATTTTAGGATAAGGTAACATTAACCTTGTAATCCTATGTCATTTGTATGTCTCCACATTCCTTGGAATGTGTTCTAGGGGACATGCAAGAAAAATGTTAAATTTTGGCATGTTGTAATTATATTTTAAAGAGAGGATTTAATTTTGGTGGTGGTTACATATCAAATATGGATAAGGAATCTTTCCTAGGCATCCAAAATGGAATATAAAAGGTTTTGGAATGGGGATCCAAGATTGGAGAATAAAAGGTGTATGTTGGTTTTCCATCAGGAAGTGGAAAAGTCACCTGAGATTTGAAAAGAAAGGAATTGGATAGGCTATGGGTTAGGAACCCATGTGAGATTCTTGAATTTCAAATTAATAATTTATGATGTCTTTTGGCTATCCATGAAGAGGAGTGTGGGTTTTTGCAAGTGGTTTTGTGCCTCTTTTTTTGGTTTACCATTTATGGTTTTACCTCCCACAATTTCTATAAATTGGAACCATGGGATGGTAGTTTCATGTTGAGTTCTTGTAGGTAACAGGGTGCTTCTGGGTTGATCAGAGATCATTAGTGAAGTGTATTATTATATAATCTCATTGGAAGATTAATAATATACTTGTCCTCTTTCCTCAAGTGGATTTTTTCTCAAAAGGGTTTCTCCACGTAAATTTGGTGTCGCATTTTGTTTGTTGATTTCTATATTGTGATGTATGTTGTAATCACATGTTTATTTCTGATTTGGTTATCTAATTTTCAGATCTGAATTCACTTGCATAAGTTCATATTGTAGCTTTATTTCACCTTGTTTTTCAACACAATGTTTATTCCAACATAGATGAATAAGGATCTTCATTTCCCCTACATTTTTTTCTATCAACCTATATCCATATTTAGCACTATACTAACCAATTTTAGCCCCATTCCAAAACAGGATATCCTTAGATCCTACTTCAAAGCTATACCTTTTATTTTATAATATTTCTAAGGCCCTTACCTCATGAATTGAGATATCCATGTTGACTATCTTCTTCCATTGCCACCTAGTAATCCCGCTATTATGGAATTCCATCAAGTAGTCCCTTAATTTATACCCCAATTCTAAATCAAAACTCTTTTAATTTGATTCAATTCATCTAGTATGTCAAGGGGAGGGTAACGACCCCAAGAATCCTCCAAAAATAAGGTTTTTTCTTTGGCATGGATGTCCCATGTGAGATGGTCAGTGATGATCAATCTAAAATTGGAGAGGAAGTTTCATATTCTTGAGCCTTTAGTGAGCCTCTCTATTGTGAGTATTCTAGATGGCTCTATATTATCTAGGTACTTGTTTTTTAATATTTTAACCCACTTTAACTGAGGTTGATCAAACATCTTCCATGCAATTTTATCCCCAAGAGATTTATTCTATGAAATTTTTATTCTCAAACCCACCCCTCCTTCCTCCTTAGGTTTACAAATCTTATCCCATGCTATGAGAAACATTTTATCATTTTTTAAAGAGCCTTGCCAAAAAAACTTCATCATCAATTGATTTAGCTTCTAATTCACCCCACTAGAAAGGGCCAAACAAGACATCAAGTAGATGGGTATAGCAGAGATGGTTGCTTTTAACATGATTATTCTATCACCCCAACAAATTTGTCTACCCTTCCATGTCGACACTCTAATTAAAACCTTATCTATCAAAAGATTTGTCTACGTTGAATACAAAGTGGAAGCCTCCCTCGCATGGTTGGCACATACACAATTTTGATGGTGTTGCTATGGGAAATTCTGGCCCTACTAGCATTGGTGACATCATCAGAGATCTAGATGGAAGAATGGTTGTTGGTTATGCTAGTGGAATAGGGATTCAATCTCAATGACAACAGAGGCATGGGATTTGCTTAGTTGGGGCAAATTTGTTTTCTCTATTAGGTTAAATTCTTTGCATTTTGAGGGGGACTCCAAATTTGTGATTGATGCCATCACTAATAAAATCTTTTAGGGATGGAATGTTAGGGATATTATGGTTGATATTCAGTTCATTCTCACCAAGTTTGAAAGAAATAAACTTACATTTTCAAAGAAGGAAATAAATTTATTCACTCTTTGGCCAATACTGGTTCTTCTTGGAACTCTTCAAGATGTTGGATGAATCTGGAGACCCTTCCCACAAATTTGCAAGGATTGATCCTTGATGATAAAAAAAAATTACCATTAATGATGAGTGCTACACCTCTTGCTCTGGCTGGATTATTCTTCCAATTACTAGCAGTCTTAGTAAGTTGTGGTGGAATAATAATGATGATATAGATAGGAACCTATGGATGACTAGGATGTGATCCGACTTGTACATTTTTCCTAGATAGGCTTACACTTAGATTAGTATGGTTACAAGTCATGTGTATGAGGCTTATCATGTTATTAATGATATTTTAAATAGTTTGAATGGGTGGGCAGTTGATATGATTTCATACCTTTCCAAGCTGATGTCTAATTATGACCTTATAATAATGAAATTTGGGTTCATGATGGCTAATTTCCTACCCTTGATGTACTCTACCACTCTCCAAAATTGCTCTACCAGCCTGGGCTTCTTGGAAAAGACTACTCATACATGGGAAGATCCAATCTTCTTAATTAGGTAGGGTACAAAGATCTATTGGGATTATTTATCTTGGGAAAAGCTTTCCTTATGATTCCCATTCTACAGTTTGATAAAAAGTCTAATTTTCTTTCTCTCACTAGTATTCATTCTTCTCTAGATTCGAATATGGGCAGTGATTGAGTCAGGACTGATCTAGGCTCTTGTGAGTATTTTCACCACGATGCTCTGTTATGGCACATTTGTGTCAAAGGTGACTTGGCCCCTCTGATGGAATGCCTAAAAGGTCATAATGAAAAATTATTTACTCAGTTCACCAACAACCGGTGCAATTGAAGGGTGATTGTTGGCAAAATTTTATTCAAAGTATTTGAAGATGTGATAGCCCAAGCCACTGGTCTTTCTTACATCAGGTAGAAACTCAAAAAACACATAAAATTGTAAGATATGGATAGTATGCAACAGTTCTTCAAGGAGAATGAGCATCCTACAAAACATCATATTAGCTACACCAAGAGTAATCTCCCTGCACTTTAGGACCAAGTTTTCCTTATCCTTATGAAATACATTACTTTAGAAGGTCATTTCAAATGCTATTATTTTTAACATATGCCTCTCCTTAATCATTTTTGTCATTATCACCTCATTAGCAAGTCCCTTTATTTTTGTTATCATATCTTGAAAGCTCTATTAAAGATACCTTAGATCTTGCTAACAAAAATCTGGAAACACACCCCCTCCCCCTTCACTAGGGGCTCATTCTCCACCTGTATCAGTTTCATTTAGCCTTATGCCCCTTGAAACCTGTATCTGCCACTAGGGTTGAGGAGCTCGAACCCTCTGAATCTTCTCCCCTGAAACCCTCCCTTGTTGCTATAGTTGGTTCAAAAAGGAAACTATGTCTCCCTCCCAACCAGCCCCCTATGAACACTAAACCCAAACAACCTATCAAAAATAAAAAGGGTAAGCTTGGGTAAGCTTAAACTAATTTTGTTGTTGGGTTGTGTGAAATAAAAAACACTCCTACAAAGAAGGGGGGAAAATTGGCAAGGCTAAAT